>JBBMOC010000004.1:440526-792812 GCA_037975185.1 Centropyge bicolor | reverse complement strand
ATATATATATATATATATATATATATATATATATATATATATACACACACACACACACACACACACACATATATATATATATATACACACACACACACATATATATATATATATATATATATACATATAGTGACTGTGTGCAGCTTCCTGAAGTCTTGTTAACAGGGCAGAGTTGCCATGTTTACTAAAATGGTCACACGAGTTGTAAATTCTTGCTGTGACATGGCAGACTACTACAAAGGATAGCACCAACAACATTTTTTTACTTCTGTAATCACAGTTTCACAAATAAAAGTGAATCTAGAATTGTTTCATTTAACAGCAGTCTGTCTTTTTTCTTTCCTGTTGGAAAGTCTACAATACTATGGGTGAGCAGTACATACATGTTTGCAGAGGGTTACGGTTAGGTTAGGACGTCACACATATAGATGTGATTTTTCACTACAAGCCCAATATTAGCCCGGTATAATGACCCAAGGCTGGTGAATAGTTACAGGGTTACTGAAAATGAAATAACAGTGTTCCTCTGTCACTTCATGTTTATTATTATTATTGTGCAGATATGTTTTGTCGTATACTTGTGAGGCGATCCAGTTGCTGCATCATTTGTCTTTCACACAGACATATAAAACAAAGTGGGATGTTCGCGACACCACATACCAGGCCATTATCAGGGCGATATTATGAAGTCTAAAAGAAGAAACCTTTGGGGGTGTTGGTAGGAGCGAAATTGAGAAAGCCTTCTCTGCTAAGCTAAGCTACGCTAGACACATCCTGAGCCCAACTCCAGTTCACAACTTACAACAGTCTCATCTCAGTATATTTCACAAAACTTTGACCTTTTCCTTTTCCTCCACAGGACAATGAGACACAATAATCAGAGAAGGAAAGAAAGAAGAGCGAGAGAAGTAGAGAGAAATCACAAAGGAATTACACTTTCTCTTGGCTCATATGATCTATTATTAATCCAATTTTGCACGGACCCTTCCATTTTTTGGGGGGAGAAAAATCACATTGAGCAAATTAATGAGGTAAACGTAATGATCTGAGATGATCAAAGGATATCAGTGTTGGGCAAAGTATAGCCACCAATTAGTAAAACAAGCGCAGGAAAGGGACTAAAATATGCACCACCGCGCCTGATGAAAAGACAGGGTCAGAGAGAATGGACTAATTTCACAAATGAAACGACGTGCACCAAGACAGGCCCACGTGTGTGTGCGTGTGCCAAGAAGGGGGGGGGTGTATGCGGGTCATGTTTAGATTCCCCCTGGGTCTATGAGCAGAGAGAGTCAGGGAGGTCCCATAAGAGCAGCAGGAGAGGAGCTGGCTTTACTTTGATAACAATAATAAGGTATTTCTCTCTCTCTCTCTCTTTTTATCCCGCTTTGGCACAATGAGCACTGCCGCTCTTGTTTGATCCATGAAAGAAGCTTGTTATGTTTTTTTTTGAAGAGTTTGATGCACAAAGGGAAAGGAGTAAAAAAGTTTGGAAATAGGCTGCCTCTGTCCGACTTGGACTTTGGTTCATTAGGAAGGCCTCAAGGGGTGTACTTCTTGTCGGTTCTTGTTTAGTTATTTGGTATATTTTGGGATTTTTTGTTTGTTTTTAGGGGTGGGAGCTGTTTGACCCACTGATTGCACACAAGGTATGCTGAGTTTGTATTTGTGGACACAAAAATGGACTGTTTTATTAAAACAAGGGGTGGAAAGAACCAAAGATTTGCACTGGAATGTTAAATCATTCTACTGACTTTTTAATATCTGAAGCTTGGGTAGAGACAAAAAATCTCATCTCAAAAATTGAAAATAATGAGATCTGTGAAATCATGAGGCAGCAGTTCACTTGGTTTGACTCTAGTGTGACACCAAAATCTGTGACTTGTCAGATTCTGTGAAGCTACAGTATCAACAATAGGAAAAAGACTGAGGGGTACCATAAGCTACTGGCCACCAGTTTCTGCTCTCACAGCTATCAAAGTTGGCGATCGAGCTATAAATAAAAGAGACAGAAACATTTGCTTGGCGTATAGCTACAGCTCCAAATCAGCTCTGCATTAAAACAGTGCAACAGGATGTGTTGGTGGAAACTTGTTGTGCCAGAATGAACCATGCCTATCAAATGCCAAAACACTGAAGAGCAGTCTCTAACATACTGAAGCAGGATTTCAGAAGTACGAAAGCTATCACTGCAACAAGTATTTTATCTGTAGCAGCGATAATCATGACAGTAAAATACTGCATTCAAGCAACAAAGCAATCCGTGTTGCTTGCACATATTTGATTTGTCACCAACGTCCCATTCAATGACAACAAGCTGCAGTCTTGCAAAAGTTGCCCCAGGGTCAAATTGCCAGCCGACCCTATCTGGAATGGATGATCATTCACGCTCAGCCCCTCAGCTTTTCATGTTGCAGACAGGAAAGCCCTGAAAGTAGTTTGCTGGAATAAGTAAACAATCAATTCATTCACATTCATTCATTCATTCATTCATTTAACAATGCCTTTTTTTATAGGACAGTTGCGCGACCAAGGCCAGCTAAATGCAAACCATGCATGTAAGATAAAACTCATGTATTACAGGTGTGTATTACACACTGCGTAAGTCCTTAATATGGTTACATACTTTTTCAATAAAAGGCTACATATTTTGGGTGAGTCAACTATGAACACAACTTGAACAATCATTATCATCACTAAACTTTCTCACGTCTAAATTTCTCCCTCAAGAACAGTGTGCTGCAAAATGGCCAGCTCATGTTGACTTCAGTCTTATGTCACACTTAACACACAAGTCTCCTGACTCTTCGCCCCGCCTCTTCTTTTCTCCTTCAACTATTCAACCCAGCCAGCATAGTCTCATCCTGTAATATATATTGTAGTTTGTCTGTCCCAGTTTCATTCTGTTTTAAGGAGATTTGCTGTCTTTTAAAGTCAAATATTGTAACAGCTCACTTACTAAAAGCCTCCACGGGGAATGAAAGCACGCAGCACATCTCTCAATTTAATAACAATGGATCACTTCGCGCTTACAAAACAGAGAAGGCATAGGAGGAGGTTGGAGAGAGGAGAAGAAGGGGAGGGGGGGTAACGGTTCTTTCTGATGAATTCTAATCCTGATCTCAAAAAAAGAGAAGACACAAGGAAGAGGAGGAGGGGTGTTGGTATTTTGGTTTCATTCTAATTTTTTATTCTTGCTTTGTGTATTCTGCTAAGCCCCTGCATGACTATGTGTTGGAGGGAGACAATGTTAGGACAAGCCACTTAAGCCCATTAGTCTAATAATTCATACGTTTTGGCACCGCACCCCTCAGCCTCATCCAGAGTCTGCAGAGAGGCTCTAAAAAAGAGAAAAAGATAGATAGATCATTAGATAGATGGATAGAGAGGGAGAACCAGAAAGGGATACGGACTACAAAGGAGAGAAAGACAAGGAGACTCAGTGTACAAAGTTTGCACTTAAGTAGGCACTTCAGCTTTTATGAGGTACAGTGATGGGGTCAATCCAGGTAAAACTCTGAATTTATGCCAATCACCCACCAAGTGACAGGTGAATTACATAAAACAGACTGCAACTCCAATATGAAAACTATAAAGACAATATCAACAAAATAATCCCTGATATTTTCAAAGTCAAGACATTCAAAGATTGGTTGTGAATGTCTAAAAAAGTCACTTTAAAGTGTTAAAAAAAAGTGCAGTACTCAACACCTTAAGAGGGGTTGACCGGCAAGCCTCTAGGCAAGGCTGGGCAATACGGCCGAAATTTATATTAGCTGAGAACAGCTGTGCTTGCAATTATTTTTTTCTTAGTCCTGAGATCACAATCATTAATTATTTCATTGTCTCATGGATGGATGTTTCCTCTTAGATGTTTCTTGTTTTCCTCTTACTCCTTATAATGTTAATCAGATATCAGGAGTGCCATGCCAACATGCATAGATGGGATCCTTAAGAAGTAAATGTCCAGTCAAGGCATTGCCATTATTGATCAAGGCATCAGACTGTACTTATTTTCTTGAGTTAATGAAAATAATCAACCCCCTTTCATGAGTAAAAAAGCTAATAACTTGTGATCTCGAGATAAGAGCATTAAAAAATACACTTCTGTCGAAATTGATATCATAATATTCATAAAAGTTTTAAGTAACAGATATATACATCACAATGTGGAAAATGTGGGCAATATCACGGAGAAACAACATCCCACGAAAAGTGAAAAAGTTATTGCACTAGGAGATTTCAGTGTGCAGACTTTACTGTTCTGATTTTGGCAAAATAACAAATGCAGTGTTCACACTGACATTGCGTACAACAAATCATTTTGCACAGCAGATTTTTGTAAAAACAAAAGCATAACATGAGTCTATCCTCCTAATACAATTCCATTAAAAAGCAAGAGACAATTAAGAATGCGTCATCTCCCAACCCTCCTTCTCAGGGATATGGAAATATGGATAGATAAATTATTATTATTATGCACTTACTGTACAGTTAATTTCACAGAGGTCATGTTGGATTAAATATTCTTTCAAAAGTGACAAATACATCCAAAGCCACATCTCAATTGTTTATCAGGCTGATTTTGTAAGCCTATAAAATCATTCAACAAATTCGTTTTTGATTGCTGTTTATTGCACAATTTCTTTCAACAAAACAAACTCCATTTCAAGTGTACTAACATCTCTGCAACACTGACGAACTGTTCCAATTTTCAGTCGGCTGTGATATTTCATTACGCCATAAGTCACACAAACATACTCTGATAGCGAGAGAAGAAGAAAGGGATATGCTCCAGCAAGCCACCACATGTTGGGGGATTTGTTTACTGCTTCCTGTCTTGTACGAGATCAACACCCTGTTAAAGTTCTGACACTCAAACACATGCAGCTTCCTCACCTGAGCCCTCCCCTACGTATGCGTGTGTCAGTGTGACAGAGAGAGGAGGAGAGGGGAGGAGTGCAAGAGAGAGAGAGAGAGCGAGTGTAAGAGAGAGAGAGTGTTCCTCATCAGTTGCATTGGGAAAATACCATTCAGAGACTGACAGATGTCTTTCTCTGTCTGACTCCTACCTGCATCTAACAATGTGTCTTGCTCTGAGGGCCTCAGGAGTTGTGCACACTTACCACAACTCACACAAACACACTCAAGCACAATGTTTGTGTGAGTGTGAGTGTGTGAGTGTGTGTGTGTGTGTGTGAGTGTGTGTGTGTGTACAGTTCATGTTTGAGTTTTCATCTGTCGAAAATGGAGCGGAAACCAATCCCTGATGCTCCAACCCGATAACAACATCCACCGCTGCCAAGCAGCAGCAACTGATACTGTATAACTGTAAACAGCAAACACACTCCATATCAATGCAGATACAATATGACTCAGCAATGACTGCAATTTGTTCTTCAAATAAATTAGGCAGGGAGGTTGTAGGAAAAGGAATATAGAATATGAATGAATATAGAACAGAAAAGGTGTAATAAAAGAATCCATAGCTATAAGTGCAATATGTCAGGAAGTTAAGTTATTTGATCTTTCCCATTTGGCATGTGTTGTATATTTAAAGTTAAAACTCACTAATGGAGAATAATGATTTTATCTCAATAATCCTTTGTAGGCCAGTTCTGCCCGTACTAATGGTCTAAGACAACACTGTTCAATTAAAGAAATGGTTCAGTAGTTTGTTTAGCGGTGAAAAAGTAGATCAAAATCACACAGGAGCAGAGTTTCTGGACACAGTTTGACGGCGAAGTCTCTTCAGACTTTAACAGCTTTGACTTCTACAGTGGCAGGCTTCTACAATTCCTCAAATCGGCGATGAACAAGGAGAGCAAAGTTTGTCTCTAAACTCTTAATGAGCAAGACACACTGCTCAAGGAAGTTCCCGCTGCTAAAGTCACACAGGCACACACTTACACACACACAGCGCTAAAGCCATAAAGGCAGGCATTAGCTGGCAGGACGCCAAGACATGTAAGGCCTGTTAGAAAAGAAACAGCAAGAGAGTTTGACACATAAACATGCACAAAGACTGGGAACTATCACATGTGACTATCACGTGGCAGCATGTGAAGAAAATATGAAACTTATCCTCAAATGTGTATCCTGCATTAAAGCTTGATGTGACATACTCCTCTTTGCTAAATTGGAAAATTATGCTTGTTTGTTTTAAAAAAGTATATTAAAATTCAGTATTTGGATGAAAGAAAAACACAGATACAGAATCATTTTAAAGGTTGTGTGTATATAATTTGTGTGTTAAAATGTTATAATTTAACAGTTCTATGAGGCTATATTTATGAGGTACTTTGAGCTAATTAGCCAATTAGCAATTAACTAAAAGTACAGCTGAGGAGTTCAGCAGGTATTTGGTCACAAACCAAACAACTGGACAAATGAATATTTTGACCTAATGATGAGACCAGATGAAATGTCAAGAGATTAAGTTTAAATCTAAAGGAAAAATTCATCCTTTGGGCACGATGAATGTCTGTACAAACTTCGGTGGAATCTGGAACATGTTGAAATTTTTCACTGAAGACTTTGACCTGCTGGTAGTGGTACAGTCAGAGGGTCTTTAGATGTAGCAAATGTCATAGCAAACCATACATTAATTGACTGTCAGATTTATATAGTCAACGGCGAAAAATGACAACTACTTGACAATGCTCGAGTCCCTTTGATTGTTCAACAGATAATGATGGCCACACAACCTACTCTAAATCACTATGCATAAAACTTAACAACTAAATTCTAAAAACAAAGCACATGAAAGATCACATAGCCCCACCAAATAAGCAAATCAAATCCTGTTTGGAACCAACTCTGATACTGTAACAAAGCCAATTCTGATACTTTACAAAGACTTACACGGGTTTCACCAGACTTACATGTCCACCATGCACGTTCCATGTGCTCATTAAAGCTGCATCTCCACAGTTGCTGTGCAGTGGAGATTCATGTTACTGAACTTCCAAAAAGACAGCGCTGCTGACAACTTTCAAGTCAGCCAGTCTTGAGGAGCTAAACATTTATGAAACAGAACATTACCTGGGTGTCATGGCTGAATCTCTGTTCTGGAAAAGACTATTTTGTGAGAGGACTGTATGTATCCTATTTTGTTACAACTTAACAAAGCAACAATTGTAGTGACAGTACAATAAAAACTGGATTCAAGGACTGCCAAGGAATTCATTCTGTATTCAATACAGAATTTAGACGAACAGGACAGCAAAATTAAAAAAATGTGTTAATTTTCATAGCATAATGGAATGGAAAGCAGTAGAGAAAGAAATCACACGAAAAAAACATTGGCAGTAATGTAAAGCGGACAATACTAGTGAAAAACCTCAACAGGAAAAGACTCATCAGTAGTTCATTCTTTAGAAATGCAAGTTGCGTGTATGAATAACCCTCATTCAAACTTCAGAAATTAATTTTAAATTCCAACTAAGACACCAATGTTTCAAAACATACTAAGTATGATAAAGTATGGGGAAGGGGAGACACAGATACAATACAGTATATGTGACACAGTCAAACAGTAGGTTTAAAACATGCATAAAGTTTCTTAAACTCCCTAATGGATACCAAAGGCACACAGTTAAATCCAAATAGGTATACTGTAGCATCACAGACAAACTCTAAGTTGCCACATGAATATTGAAGCAACATTCATGTCATGTCTCACATAGAGCCACCTCTCTACTACCTCTCTATCTCTCTCTCTATCCTCTCCTCGTTTATCAGTTCTCTCTGGCTTTCCGGGAGGCAGGGTGGTGATTGGCGGAAAAAGCTTCCTTCAATCCAATCCCTAATCCTCAGCAGGCTTTAAAACATATGGGTAGCAGAGGACTGGTGGCGGTTCTCTCGCTGTCCTGCGCTGAGCATCCTTTTTCTCTCTCCTGCAACAGCGGCAGCAATGACAGAGGTAGTGGAGAGGAGCTGGCACACAAGGAAAGAAAAAAAAAAGGCACGTCTGCCCTGCTCTGTGCGCTCTGTGCCTTGGAGAGCCGAGTCACACTGCCAATGCAACCTTGTTGCCATTGCTTCCATAACTTGTATGTGGTGGGAGGTATTTCTATCTCTATTATGACTTACCGGATGCTGTGTTGTGGAGGAGACTGTCTTTCCTGTGACTCCGTCTCTATACGTTTCTCCCTGGGAAAGGCAGAGAGGTGATGGAGGTCGGGGAGGCTGCTGCTGCTACTGGTGATGATGGTTTGGGTGCTCACATTGATTTGTGTCACTTCTGTCTCTCTCTCTCCACTCCACCTCTTTCCCTGTTTCTCTCTTCACTTCACTTCACATTACACACACATGCATGCACACACACACATAGAAACACACAGATACACACCAGGGTTTGGGCAAATTACACAAAGCTTAGGCACCAAGGGGAGGAGACGTCAATTTGTTTCCTCTTCAGAACAGGCACTGCTACAGAGCCAGAACAGCCACCAACAACAGCACAGCAGGCCAGCCAGCAACTCCTAAAAACTTGAAAAAGTTGACAACTTCTACCACACAAGGTATCAAAATGCTTCACCAACACATGTTCTTTATGATACATCATAATGATGAGAATTCATTAGCATCCTAAGTATTAACGATTACAGTCTGGAGGGGTCCCAGAGGCTCTGTGGGTATTAGAATACAGTTGGGCAGACATATTGGTGGGAGCTAATTTTGCAAACAAGATTGAAAACATAGTGGGCAGATGTGCCCTGAAGTAAGATGCAGCTGCAGACTGTCAGGATGTATAACTTTGTTAATGTGTCAGTATCAGGAGTTGTTCTGCATGTCAACTCAACACAAAGCTTTACTATTCGTTTAACACAGCTAGGTTAAATTGAGCGACAAGCAGATTAGCTTTTGAAGCTGTTACCTTGTAATTGTTTTTATTTATATTTATGAAAGGGTGAAATCACTGTTTGATGTCAATGAAGTCATATGTATTAGCAGAGAAATATCACCCAACTCTACAGGACTCCTCAGCTCTATGGAGACATTTTAGTGCATTGCTTTGGTTGCTTTTGCATACTTTAATTGCTCTAGTAAGCCCAATTTCCAGCACTTCTTTTCAGCATGAAAGCTCTGACCAAAAGAATGTATGCTACCTGTCCAGCATCAAACAGCAGACAAAAAACCTAGCAGCTAGCTGGTACTTGAATAAACGGCATGTTCAAAGTGCATGGTACGACTCGGCTCAATTTGACTTGCTCTTTATTGGTTTTCCATGGTCAAAAGATGTGAGAACTGACAACAAGTATTTTTTTGTATCACCTCATTTGAGGTTCCAGCAAGCTGAGCAGATAGTAAATGAGTGAAAACACTGCAGACCACTGATTGGTCCGAAAAAATAATCACTAGCATGACAAGACATCCGGCATACTGACCACAAATTATGACCAAAATTGTTATATTCAACTCAACTCAAATTGTAAAATATCCACAAAATCCCAAAGTAGTCAACTCCCAAAGGATAACCTTCTATTGTTCCTGTGTGTTTGTGTCACATTGAAGATGAAGATGAGTTCAGAATGCCACCTACATTGAGATGGTACCAGCTGCAGAGGAAAACAACATCAAAAAAGATACCTGGTACAAAAAGTGAGTCGAGCCAAGCTGAGCCAAATTGTACCATGTTGTGAAACACGGCGATATTGGAACACGTAGCAGCTAAGTAGACATATATTTTTCTCTAACATTGGTGGACACTGAAAGGCGAGTAAATACTGAGGTTACATTCACCAGGTGACCAGAAACACAACACTAAATTAATGCTAATGTGGAAACTGTTTCCTAACAAATTCAACTTTTTACTATTTTAATGCTATGTTATTTTCTTTACAATTTGTTCCACTTCCACTAAAAAGCCAAAAATTAAAAAAAATCAATTAATGCCAATATTACTGGAAGAACATATTACACAGCATAAATATAGATATCGTTCATAATATGTAGCTAGCACGGGTCTTTTTTCCTAATTTCTCATTTCTATTAGCAACAAGTAAAGTTAACCAGTGGATGATGCAGCATCTTAAAGTTTTGCTAAGTTTTCCACACAGTTAGCATAGCTGGGTTAATATCGGCCGTTGAATCTAAAATTTTAAAAAGAAATAGCTTTCTCACGGTCAACTTATTGCGAAAGCAGGGAGGTCAGAAAAGTGGAGATTTTGACTATTGTTCTCACACATTTACTAGCACATTAAAAGCTTGGTAATGGTAATTACTAGCGCACTTGCTATGTGCACCTTATATAACCGTGAACCGTGACGCAGCATTTCTGTTGAGAGTGAGGCTCCTGGAGTTTTTTTTTAAAAAAACGAATTTCTCTTCAACATCTAACATAAATTAATGAAGAGGCAAAGCTAAGTATGTTGACAGGTTGTATCACAAACTCACGTTTCTGTAGGCATGGCGGCGAAAAGTTCGTAAATTTCCTAAATATCTTCTCTTCATTTAACCTTACTTTGGACATGTTAGAGTTCCCGCCTCCTCCTTCTCCATTGGTCCGTACGGCTCTCTCCGAGCTCTCTCATTGGCTGACGTGACGCTGACTCTCACACAAACAAACCTAACCTTACTCTATTTAGTTAAAGACAAATTGAATTTAGTCTTTACAGGAAGTAACTTTTTTGTCACGTGCTTGAAAATCATTAAGTAAACTACAGTTGGAATTCGGTCAAAAAATGGAGTCAACATTTTCTTAACATATACACTCAGCTGGTAATTTGAAAACCTGAAAAAATGATTAAGAAATATAAGATATGCAATTGCCTTTGTACAAGACACAAAGAGTCACAGACTGACTTCATGCAGTGACTGAACTGGAATATAAAAAGGTGTCATCACTTGAAACCAAACTGACGGCAAAGTATATGAAGAAGTTAAACATTAAACATTGACTTCAGTACCTGCTGGGCGCTATATTGACAGATTATTTAGGGGGTCATGGCAGAAATCTAAACCCTCATCCTGCAACTTTCTAACTGAACTCGACCACGTATTTTACTTCAACAGCCTCCTTGGAAACAGATCCATCTTCCCTGACCTTTAGAAAAAGTACACCATGAGTACCTAAATTATATTCACTAGAAAGTGGAGTTAAAAGTTACAAAAACTCAGTTGGACAGAAATCTAACTACCAGTAAGTACTGCCTCCATTCAAGCACTGGTTTGATGAGCATGAAAATGATGTGAATATGGCCTTCACAGTCACCAGCTCTCAGCCAGATTGAACAGCCATGGGAGACTTTCCACTGATGTGTGAGACAGTGCTCTCCACCACCATCATCAAAACATTAAACAAGGGGGATATCTTTTGGAAGAATAGTGTTCATCTCTCCAGAGGCATTACAAAGCAAGGAACAAGCTCTGCTCACTGTCCTCATAAGAAATCTCTTGAAGTCTTTATGGGTATACTACCAGGCAGCAGCAAAGCTCCACTAACACATTTTTCTTGCATTTTTTTGTTGAATCAATAGCAACAGTCGACTGAAAGACAGGGATGTTTTCGGCCTGCCCCTCCTCAGTGTGTGTCCACACACTCAAGACGAACATTTGTGTCAGTAGACTGTTGCGATTGATTTCATAATTTGTGAGTTCCAGAGAGGGAGCACTGAAGCTGTCGTGGATGTCATGGTGGCCAACACTGCACTAAGACACTTCAACATACAGTGTGTGTGTGTGTGTGTGTGTGTGTGTCTATATATATATATATATATATATATATATATATATATATATACATATATATATATCTTTAGGTTTGTGCTAAAGGGATGCAATATGTATAGAAGGGCACTTTGATAATTGATTGATAGTTTGTAGTTTATTGTTTACAATGATCACCAGCTACAGTTTACCAAGGTTTTTAATTTACTACATCGCTGTTTCACTCATCCATATGAAATGATTGCCCCACTCACTGCTCTCTCTCTCTCTGTCTCTCGTTCTCTCTCTCTCTCCATCCATGTATGCTTGCTTGTTTCGAATGAGCGTTTTGCTGCCCACTGTACCTTGTAAATGCCACAGTATGCCTGTGCAGAGGAGAAAAAGGGCTCAGGGGCAATCAGCAAAAGCGTGGGGGCAGAGCGGATGTGCTTCAAAGGCTGTCAAAACTATATTATATGGTTGATCCCTGTCCAATTCACTTTCACAGTTCAATAGTTACTGTATGTTAAAACTGGAGAAAACAAAGGCACTCATTGCCGTCTCCTCTTCTGAAGTTGGCTTACACAAGAGGCTTTGTATTTGTGAGTGTGTGTATGTGTGTGTGTGTGTGATGAAAAGATTGATGGTCAAACGGGGTAACATCAAAATAGAGTGACCACATAGGTCAGGTTTGACACACTTTATTATTCATTCACTGTCTGTCCTCAGCTGTGCCTAGCTAATCAGACACATACACACACACACACACACACACACATACACAACCTCCCTTAGGTGCGGCTTTTACTGCGCATATGCGCCTGGACGATGCACAAATGTCATGAGCAATAACTGGGATGTCACTCCAAATTCACTGTCCTCTCTTCAGCATTTAGCAGCTAGGTAGCTCTGGGAACAGGCTCTCTCTATCTGTCTGTCTCTGTCTCTCTCTCTTAATAGCTCTCTCTATCTATCTCTCTGTGTGTATGTGTGTGTATGTGCCCTAACTTCTGAAAGTCTACCAGTTTGATTTTCTTAAAAATGTCCCACCCCAAAGAAAATTTCTATTCAATTCACCTACACGAATCTGTATCACGGCCAGAGGTGCCCTGGGAAGAGAAGGCTGGTAAAATGAAAAATGCCCCACTGGCACAAACCAGTTTATCTTGGGCTCAATTAGGTTATTTTTTTTTCCATAATTGTAACTCCTTTTCCTATTTTCTTCCTTGAGTTCAGTGTTCAAGGAGCATTCACGAATTTTAGACAGCAGGATTTTTAAGACTTCCAAGGTTTCAGTCACAATATGAATCATTTTGTATATTTTAAAGGTCTGTCCGGAAATGTTGAATGCCTACTGACATATTTTTATTCGTCATATAGTTTAAGATATGTATCACTTACATAGTGCTTAGTCCTCATCAGATTGCAATAATCTTTGCATATGTGAAGTTATTTAGTCACTTTTTCTTCTCTCTACTGTTTGACTCCTGTTTACTTTGGTGTTCTTTGAAAGTTTTGAATACAATAACAAACATGTCATTTTAATGCCAATAATATTCAAACCAATGAACCTACTTATTACAGTTATCACTTTACATTAAACAAGATTTGGCTGAAGATGCTAATCCGAGTTATTTACATTTAAAAACTTGCACATGGTATTTTTTTTAAGGCTTATTCAAATTCTTTGACTCAGTATATTAGAATTTCAGTACTTTTAGGCAAAAAATAAAAAACGTAGTATTGACTGAAAGGTACTGTAATTCTCCTCCATAATCTCATTCATGACAGCATGCAGAGTGCCTCAAAACAGCACTTTTTGGAAATAGGTAAAGCATGTTTTGAGCCTATAATTTCCTAATGAGCTAAAAATAAAACAGAGACGCAGACGTTTTCGAGTTTAGTCACCTGTGTTGAGTTTAGGAAGAACTTTAATCCATTAGAAAACGCATTAAGTATAACTGCTATATGGTTGAACAATACAAGAAAAACTAAATTAAAGAAATT
This sequence comes from Centropyge bicolor, assembly GCA_037975185.1. Lineage (NCBI taxonomy): Eukaryota > Metazoa > Chordata > Actinopteri > Pomacanthidae > Centropyge > Centropyge bicolor. The sequence continues at coordinate 779,153 of JBBMOC010000004.1, read as the reverse complement.
CAGAGAATTGGTTTTTGGGGTGGGGCTGGAGTCTAGGGTGTCTGTGGGGGACTTGAGCTTGTGTCTTCATTATTTCTAAAACCCTCTCTACAGCCCTGTCTCTCAAAGACCTACATCTTTTCATGCTTATATGACATACTAATCTGTTTTTTCATAAAGCAATTTAGTTGTAAGAGCTTCCGTGATTGGGTTTGTTTGGGAATGTTTCCAAAATCAGCGTTGGTCTTTATACTTCAAACTGGGCATCAGAAATGCCCTAATTTGTTTAAAGCTGCTCCAAATCAACATGTGCAGCCCTCTCTCTCTCTCTCTCTTCCTCCGTATCGTTGGGTGGATGTTGCTGTGTGTTTGTGTGTGTGGAAGGGATGGAAATCAGGAAGCCTTAGCCATAATAAGATCATAACTTTTAATGTACGATCTGAGGAAGATCTTATTGTCAATTTCCTCTCTGTTCCCGGAGCACAAAGCTGACTCTGACCTCCCTGCCATTTCCACAGATTCCTTTGAAGTTAGTGAAGTTTTTTTTTATAATGCCATTTAACTTGTACAATCTGTTCAGAAATTCAAACAGGAATAAGACGTTTGATCTAATTCACTCCTTACAGAATCATATAGAACAAAAATACAGACTTCAATGTCATGGGCCGATTCATGATTTTCTCTGTGAAACATACGGCTTGAAAATAGCTTTGTAGCCTGTCTTTGATATTATTAATATGAGCAAAAGGCACAGACACACACACTGAGCATCATATATTATTTTTGAGTAGCTTGTAGTGCAGCTACCTACCCAGGATTTGGCAGCCTGTGCCAGACCCCTGGGGCCTGAAGCTTAAGAGCCCGGCCAAATGACACCCTGCTGGGGCGACAAGGCTCCTGGAACAGTAGCTCCCCTCACCAAAAAACAGCACTATTTTTTTCCAAGACGGGGCACCCATGATCAAACCAATGACGCTAGGTGGCCTTCATAAGCACAAATCAGTCCTCTAATGCCTAATAGCTGCAGCAACTGAGGTCAATCAGTTCATTACAGAAACATTCATCTCGTAAATCTATTCATTTCTCCTTCGGCATTAAAATATTTTCGTCGCCACTGAAGATCGACTTGCCTTGCAAAAATCCTATGAGACATTTGTCAGTATCTTAAGAAGAAAAGTCAGATCAATCCACCAATCATTTCAGTAATCTCAAAGGAAAACGCAACTTGAACTTCTCAGTGATTAAGTAGCTGCAGAGATACTGCAGTCATTTTCTTGTTTCAAGGCTAAAATCACAGAATGATCTGTATCAAAGAATGTCTATTGATGAACATGTCACAATGGTAAAGACATTTATTGTCGGCTATGTATTATTCTTGTTACAGGAAGGCAGGGTGTCAAGAGAGGTGGCACATAAATACACATGCATAAAAAAATCACATTCACATTGCAGGCTGTTTAATACTGAATAATTTCTGATGAGGCAAACTTCTTAAGTATTATAGAAAAATTTGCTCCATTATAACACTGGCATTTGTTGTTAAAGGTTATAATTTCAACAACAGTGGAGGCATGGATAATTCCAATTCTACATTTTAGAAAACTTTTAGCTTCAATATCAAGTATATTTCACACAGAGCAGGGATCATTTTGTGAAACGTGTCAGTATTCTTACCTCCTGTCATGTACTGTAGCTCCACAGTTGAATCTTGCTCACATAGCTCAGACTTAACCACCCTCTAGTGACTGGAAACTAGCATTGCAATACCACCGCAGCACTCTCCAGTTATTGAGGAACAGCTTTCCTTTCAGCTTAGGTTGCTATTTCCACCCATATACTCTTTGCTAGACAAATATATCATGATATATCCATCCGCCGGCTGGGCTATTCCAAGCCTGAGAAATGACAGAGAAATGCAGGAAGTCGTTGGAACATAAACAAGGCACAATGGAGGAAGCCAGGGTCAAGGCGGCGTTTCCTGTTCCAAAACCACCTCTGTGTGCCTGCAAGTCGAGACTAGGCAGCAGTGACACTGTAGAACTGAACTTCTACAGTTTTATTATCATCATTTTCTTTCATCCTAATAATACATGATATAAGTAAAATGTGCATTTTGTATGATCTTAAATAAAGTTCAATCTCTTTGTCAGACTTTTTTTTTAATAAGTAAGAAAAAATATATTGTGGTGTCTCTATTTCCTGTCCTATCAATTCCTCAATAAATTGTTGTTTTGATTAGATTTAGTGCATTTGTACATTTGTCCACCTGCATCATGCTGCAGCCAGCTTTGATTTCCTGTGGGTTTTATTCTGTGTTTAATTAGCATTTTTGCAAATGAATACAACCTGAAAACCTGCTCAAAGTCATTTGGGGGTTATGAAAACCTCCATTGTCAGATGTCCAGTGTGGATTAGATTCATTTGCCGGCCAGACAAAATGGCAGCATCTGGCCAGCATTATCATAGCATATCATAATGAATTCATAATCTGGTATTATTGAAGCATTTGGTATTATTCTCAAACTCAATTACAGTAATAGGAGTATAATGATTTCAAAGGGTTTACATTTCGAGTGACAGACAGGATGTAACTTATCTCGTTCCCATTCTCACACGCTGACAGATTACCTCCACAAAACTCAAAAGAATCACCTCAGTTTCCGTCTGGATTGAAACATGCTCCTCCAAATAACCTATTTCAAAAATGTGCTCACTCAGTTTGTTGCTTTCATTCTGCCTTCTCTTTGCAGGCGGTCCAGCACTGCAGCCCACACGATGCTTTGGACCACAATGCTCGCTATATACCACTCAAATGTCTTATCAGCACTTCAGAGAAGATGCAGTGTATCAAAATTTAAGGGAAGACATATGGTATACATGGGAATTATCTCAACTGAGTGAGTGTAGTGTATACAGCAAGAGCATCTGTATCTTAATAGTCTATGAGCAGTGGTGAAGGGAGAATGTGAAAGCTCTGAGGGATTTGTGAGAAAAGATATGATTGCATTTATGTCCCATCAAGCAGCTTGCTGGATCCAGGGGAATGCCTAATATATATCTGTATTTGGTCGCCAGCTTACATCTGTCTGCTTATGGATTTATGACTTCAAAACTATTTGGGGAAAAAAAAGGCGCCTCTCGACAGAGCCAGTGACTAATAACTAAAGCTGACAGGGATGGCAGGCAAACACACACACACACGGATAGACGTAACGACAAGACTCGGCGACAAGGAACAAAGGAGTCGAAATCTGACACATTCTCTCTGACAGTAGGATAAAACTCACTCACCCCTCGAGCCATGCTAACACACACTACACACGCGCGCATACACATGCACACAATTTACTTCTTCATCTGTCATGCAGAGTTTTGCTCACAAACATGCACAGTATGTTTTCACACATAAAAACAGTCCTGTCAACATACCAAACCTTTTACATTTTTAAATGTGTTTATTCCCATTTTATTTAATCTTTCATATAGCATGAGGAAGTTCAGACACACGGTCGAAAAGCGGCAAACATTTGTATACCTGCTGCTGGATCGTGAGGCATTTTTTTAGTTTGTGAACATTGAGACAAGTTTGAAGTTTGGTCTGACACACACTGCCCATGAAAATGCACTACAATTCTGTTTCAGACATAAAGTTGGGTTCTCATAGCCGTTTCCATTTCGGTAAAATAGTTTTCTCCCACTCAGTTTTTAAATCTCCTAACATATCTTCTTCCTATTCTACAAATATTCAGCCACTTATTCAGCAAATATTTGATACAGTATATCTGAAAACTTGACTTTGTATAATTGTGTTTCAAATAATAAGTTGATGTACTACACGTTGCTTAATGTTAGAAAGTGGAGGATTTGAAAAGATTCTTTAAAAAGCAGATTTGATACTGCATCCAGATTTGATAAAGTGCTCTGAACTCCCAGCCTCTTCTGACGTACGGGGATGAAATTCTCTGGACAATAAAAATTGTGCACAGCGAAAATTAAAGCGTAACACTTGCCCCTGCAAAAGCAGACATGGCAAGTGAAGCAGCATCAATTGATTTTTGGCCACTTGGGGCCAGCTGCACAAGCTGTAAACACAACATTGACATTATCGCCGTATTAAGTGAACATCCAGCAGAGAAATATAAGCATTCGTCTGAAGTCCACCCAGTGAATGTAAGTCGAAGATGCTCTCTCCTTTTATCTCTGTTTTGCTCTCCACCAACTCCTGAGGGAAATATCCAGCTCTTTAGCTGATAAATGCTCCACTAGCTGGACACTAACTTTATCTTTCTGCTGCTCGGTGAGGGGAAGTTACTGCAGTAGGATTGTCAGAGCTTTCTAGCGGAAAACAACTGCATCTGGAAACAGGGTTGATGGAGCAGTGTGACTGAACCAAAGACGTAAAATTTGGGGCCTCAAAACCAAAACAATGAGCTGAAAGATGGTAAAATAAACCCTCTGCAGACATGAAGAGAACTGGTGAGTTGCATGACAATTCATTGTGGGCTTGTCACAACAAGGAACACTTCACATCACACAAAGTCACTTGACCTATTGTTAATATAAAAATATTGATTAGTGCAGCTTTAATGCCCCAATCATTGATTAGTGTCCAGGGCCATTTCAGTCAGCATCATAAACCACATGTTCCACAGTAAATGCAGCCCATGTAGCTGATACCATTTGGTCTGACTTGGCCTACATTCAAATACATACCTTGTGCACACGGCATGGCACGCACAGGCTGCATGGATTTTGACATGTGGGCAAACACAACGCTGCATAACAATTGTGGACAGTGACTTTAAAATATGTAAAGATGAAGAAAAACGAGGGAGTCAGCACTGACAATGAGATGAAATAATGGAAGATGGAGATAGAGAAAGAATGAGAGGGTGAAATGGATGGAGGTGGAAAGGTGAAGAAGATGTGGATGGGTGGTGGGGGGGAGGCAGATTGTGTGTGAGAGAGGCGTTTAATCCCCAGAAGCATCCTGACGGCAGCTGCTCTGTACAGATGGGGACGAAGGGATGCTGAAACACACACAAACACACAGGCACAAGTGCACACACACACATTGTGTCACAGGGAAAAAAAAAAAGCTCTGTCGAATGCTGGAACCCTTTTCTAACACCCTCGAGGATCATGCTAAACATAAGGTAAGGGAGCTTGGTTGTGTTCCATTATTTCCCACTCTACTAAGGCCAGTGGAACTGTGTCATCAGCTGATTAATGAACACAATGCTTTCTCTCTCTCTCTGAATGTGCAATGTCTGGATCATTGTTTCTGTGTGTCTGCGCGTATGGAAGAGCCATATGAACACACTTCATCATGATCATTGAAAACAGCACACAGACAATATGTTTAATGTTTGACCTCATCAGCTTCATTGATTTTTGCAAATATCTGCTTATTCTGAATCTGATGGCAGCAACATGTTTCAAACAAGTTGAGACAGGAGCAACAAAAGACTGTGAAAGTTGTGGACTGATCCAAAAACACCTGTTTGGATCAGTCCACAGGCAAACAGGTTCATTGGTAACAGGTGAGAGGATCATGATTGGGTATGAAAGGTTCATCCTGGAAAGACTCAGTCGCACAAGCAAGGATGGAGAGAGGTTCAACGCTTTGTGAACACATGATCGTATAAAGGAGATTAATACATGAACTCAGGAACACTTTGTAAACCTGTAGTCATTAAACACAGTTTGTTTGCAAATCTGTATCCTGTTTTCATTTATGTTTTACATAGCATCCCAACTTTTTGGATTTTAAGGTTGTATTCATGAAAACTACAGTTTGTGACTGGTACAGCAGGGAAATATCAGATCCAGCCAGTTTCTCATGGAGACACAGGTAAATGAAAAAGCTGTCTGCTGGATGCTCCTCAAAGTGCAGTGACTGCTTCACTGTCAGAGTCTATTAAACCTTCAACTAAGTTTCAGAATCGTCACAGTCTTGTCTGTCAGCTAAAAATCTCTTTAAACAAACTGGTGAGTTGTTGAGCAGCACTGCTATCAGTGTTGCGCAGTGTAAAAAGACTATATGGACTTTTTACTCTCAAGGCAGGAATGCGGAGCAGCTGGAGAAGGTACTTCTGAAGTTCCTGTTAGATATGTGAGTTATTTCTAACATTTCAGCTCAATGTTTTTACCTTAGTGCTCAGTGTTAGAATGACTGCATTGTCTTCCTGCCTTCTCTGTCCATGAGTTTGGAGCCCGGAGTTTGCTGCCAAATTGGAAACGACATGAACAATCAGAAAACTTGAACCCACCACAAAATAGAATGTGAGAACAACTGACCACACAATTCATCCTGATTGCATTTTTGCCTCAATCTTACGTATTTGACCATTTTTAACCCTGTAGCTCTTTTTTTTTATGCCTTTGGCACCGTTACCTTGTTAATCTATCATCGCTCGTTCCATTTAAAGGTGGAGGATTTATTGTCAGCCGAGACGTGGAGGTGAGGTCACGGCATATCAGTGGTGCGGACCGCGACAATAGCCATTGTTCCTGGGACCAACAGGAAGTGTCTGCATGGGACTTCCTGGTGCAGATAGTGTACCTCTGGAGGGCAGAGAGGTGTGTGTTTGTACATGGGTTCATGCATGTGTCACTCTGATGATTATGCTTTTGTTACTTCGGTTGATGTCATCTCTCTTGCTTTGCCTCTCACATTGCCCCTTCTCAGCAAAATTCTGCTTTTCTGGTTCTTTTCTCTTTGTCATATCGAAATAAATAGAAGGTATTATCGCAGAAAAATGCAGTTATGAATTTGTCTTTTTTTCTTTTTCAACTTCCAAACTTACCGGTACTTTCCCTTGCTTTGCACACAATAACGTGCTTGTTAAGAATTTGAAACAAAAATCACATCTAGAGAATATAATGAGATATATAATGACAAGTATTACGGTAGCACTCAGTGGTATTGACTGGGTGATAAATCAAAATGCATGTAAGAATAGGTTAACAGGCACATGTTCATATATAACCATTGTTTGAACAGAACTGATATTATATTTCAATGCAAAGGAAGTTCATATGCATGTTGTAAACTTATATCTTCTGTTTAAAGAATTCCTATTTAAATGAAACAGACATTTGCAGCACATGCATAAAAGAGGTTTTATGTGATTGTGATCAGGTCTGTGAGAGCCCTTCGTCAGCTCAAGTCAGTGAAAAAGCCCAGAATGGCATCACTCTGCAGTAAAAATAAAAATCTGCTTGCACCCAAACAAAATTGCCACTTAACTGCTACAATATCACAGTGTTTGATATCTGTCGGCCCAACAATAGGGCCTTCCGTACCTCTTTATTTCTCAGTGTCTCCCCCTGTAAAATTATAGGCGCGATCAATTTTGATAATGCAAGGGAGCAGCGGTATCCGGCAGAAAAATAACCATCTTGATTATTCCTTCTCATGGCGAATTTTTTTTCCTATTCTGTACTTTCTTTGCCTTTCCATGGTAATGGTAACAATTTTCTCTTTTCAGTCTCACTCGAGGCCTCTTTCTCTCACTCACTGGTGAAATGTGGAGCTGTTGTTGTTTTTTTTTCCTCCTGTCTTCTGCTGCAATGCTGAAAGCCTTTTGACCTACAAAGTAGGGTTTTGTTGATAGATTGATGCTTTCACACAGTGACATTAGCTGAATCGCCGGTGTTCAGAGGCCCGTGGTGCCACTCTGGAACAAATGCCCTGGAATTTTCCCAAATAATCCCCCTGGTGTGGCTGTCTGTGTGTGGTGCAGCACTGATCTCTGGGGGAAATGGAAAGCATCTATCTGTCTGTTTGTCAGTCTGTCTGGCTATCTTTTACTAATCATTGTCTTTATCGAAGGGGATGGAGGGATGGAGGGGCAGTAACCTTTAATGTGAGCAGCTGAAGGGAGATATAGATGAATATAGGGGTGGAGAGGGGCAGGAGCAGGAGATGTGGGATTTTAGGATGACAGCTAAGGTATTAACACTTGGTGACATTGGTACAACATGGCATTATGGTCTGACAGCCAGGTGAGAGAGAGAGAGAGAGAGATATGAAGGAAGAGATGGAGAAGAAAGATTTCTGTATGAACACACCATCCACAACAAATGTGACAGATTTAAGTTGTTAGATCAGTCTCCTGGTGAGGATGACCTGCATCTGAAGCTGGAGTCACCTCTTCACTCTAAGAGGAGGAAATCTGGGTTCAAAAGAGAAACACAACATGGATATATTATAATCATATAAAGTTGTTCTGACTAATATGTTAGCAGACAATTGATTTTCACACAACCAGCAGACAAGAATGAGCCATACCATTGATTTTGAGTCATTCTTCTGACGTCTATTATTCACTCTATTTTAGCTCTATGTTGAGCTCAACAAACTCCTGTGGGAAATTTTGTGGCATTCTTTAGTTCCTTCATATCTATTTTGTCAGTGTGCTGGTTGATGCTTGTTTATTCAATCTCAAATGTGAGTTTTTCTCAATGAAATCAATGGTCTGCTCCATCAGTCTATCATCTGCAGTGAAAATGAACTGAAAATAAAACGCGTCAAGTGATAATTTCCTCTATCACTACTAGCAACTCCTTTTACATTACACAGAGACATTCATCTATTGTTAATCTAAAACTCTTGCAGCTTTAACTTTGACTGAAAATTAAGCTGTGAGTATAAACCTCTCAGATGGGCCTGCCAATGTATGAGATGCCTAGAGGAGGAGTCAATGTCGACAGAAAATTTCAGCAGTAAACTACGCATGCTTTGCATTTATTTGTCCGTGTGCTTGGATTTTTTTCCCTGTGAATAACATAAGTCTCATATGGTAAAAAGCTTTAGCATGTGACTAATGATTTGCTTTACCGCCGCTCTATTTGTCATTGTTGTTTCTGGCTTCTCAAACTGAGCAGCTTTTTTTGGGTTAGTTCTTTGGGATTGTTCAATGGGATTCTGGGAAATGGAGGAACTCAGTACCTGAGGTAGAGGAAGACACAAAGTTCCCCAGAAAGATCAGAATGCACCAAACAAAGTTGATCTAATCCAAACAATACAGACATTAAACTTGTAAACACGTTCATCAATATGTCATTGAAATGAATATAGAGTTCTGTCTTGAGGTTTTGACTCTGGCCAGGGCAGCATGCGTAATGTTGTCTTTACATGCACATACAAGGTATTGTCAAGCCTCGGTAGCACTGGGTCACAGCTGAGGGGAGTTCAGAGGGTCCAAGACCAGCACCACCAACCCCCCTCTGCCCAAACACACACACACATACACACACTACCTTGTCAAAGGACCCTTTGTGTGCTGTTGTTTTTTCAGGGGAAATACTCTCTTTATTTCTCTGTCGGGAATATAAAGCAGCGATCACCTAATCACACTCACTGAGAAACCCAGTCAAGACCAAGACACACACACACAAATACATATGCTCAAACACATGCAAAAACACATACTCTGCACACACACATTTGTACTGACACATGTAAATGAACTCACATTTGGACACACATTTAGAGACACGGGCAAAGGCAAACACACACACACACACACACACACACACACACACACACACACACACACACACACTCACAATGGGTCATTTATGTCCCTCTCTGCACCCCACATTCATACTTGGCAGGCGGGTGACTGCTCTGTTGTTTCAGTGACCTGGAGGAGAAGTTATGTGCTCTTAATTTATACATCAGGAAACACACACCTCTCTCTCCTTCCCTCTCTCTCTCTCTCTCTCTCTCTCTCTCTCACACACACACACACACACACACACACACACACAGTGAACTGTATTTTACTGCAACAAAACTCAACAATCAAGCTTAATATAAAAAATGATTTCTGTGAAAGCAAATGAGAATAAACCTCTTTTTTTTAGGGGAGAAAAAAAAAAAGGAAAGCGAAAAGTAAAATGACCCAGAAACCCTCAGCTGCCCCAGGGCAGAGTGTAATATTGATGATGGTTGCAAGACTTCACCTATGGACAAAGTGGACACAGTGATGTGGCAGCAGTGCATATGTTTAGGAGCTACCCAAGATAGAGGAGGTGCTGTTAAAAATTTAACTCTCGAAAAGTGGATGTGTATGTATGTTTGAGTGTGTGTGTGTGTGTGTGTGTGTGTGTGTGTGTGTGTGTGCGGTACCCACTGAGTGCTGAGCTCTCCCATGGGAACGCGAGCACAGCTGAGAGTAAATGGCAATTACTGTGTTTAACTGTTTTATCCGCGCTCAGAGGCAACCATACATCGCCAATTCCACAGAACATCATTAAAACACACTTAAACACACACACACAGAGAGCCACACACACACACACACACACACAGTCGCATCACGTCTGGTGGGTTATCCATGCCTGTCACATCGTCATTTACTCAACCCTGATGGAGTGATACAAATACCGGCAGACATATTTCAATATTCTGCTGGAGCAAATTATGATATCTGATTAGTAAATGATGGAAAAGGGCAACACACACACACATACACACAGAGCAGTCTCTCCGATGCACACACATACATTTGCAGTTCATTGTAAATCCAGGACTTCCAGTTGATGGATAGACCCATCAGTTAAGTGTTATTATGTGTTCATTCACTATGATGATTTTTGATGCCTGTACAGTCTAAGAGTGAGTTAATGTGGGACAATGCACACTTTCTGCAAGGCTTCACTTTTAATGAACTTGGCAATTTTGCTGAAGGAATTTCGGTTTGTACCCAGACACCAAACATATTAGATCACATTTGAGGATGACATGGATGCACAATCTGCAGTCTGTAACATTTTATGTAATACTAATAAACGTAAATTGATATCGAGACAGACGTTGAGAGAAATACAGGAGAAGCTTCTTCTGCACTCCAGTTAAATGTATTTTGCTACCAGGTCTCAAAATCCTATAAAATAGCTATAAATTGCCTTTTTTCAGCACACTGAAAAAACATGCTTAATAATGAAATACACCTTAAAATGATAACAGTTAACACTTCACAAATAATTAAAACTCCTGCAGGCACACATGTAACTGCACTGTATGTGACCACAGGTGACATAATGAGACATGTATGTAGATGTGTTTTTAGTGCTATGTATATCTTGGCATTTGGATTAATACCTCGGTTTAGTGCTATTTACATTTATAATTTGTACAGTAAAGCAGCTTGAATTTGAATTTTGAGAAAAACACAGAGACAGACAGGGAGACTGGGAAAAAAGAGGAGAGAGAAAGGTACCTTCTCTCCACCTTAATGTGAGTTGGCATTTGACAGGGATGTGTCAGACTTGTGTGAGTAATGAGAGAGAATGAGTGTGTGAGTGTGTGTGTTAGACAGAGAGAGAGAGAGAGAGAGAGAGAGAGAGCGCAAACACATTCGGAGAGAGAACCTCTCTTGCTGCTGTGGTGGTATGTGCTGTGGCTCTACAGACTGACAGACAGACAGTTGTTCATTGGCCAGTTGGCTGCCATGGTCGCTGGGCTGGCACACTGAGGTGGTCAGCATGAAATGGGTGGCACTGCATGTGTGTGTGTGTGTGTGTGTAAGAGTGTGTGCGTGCAAGTGTGTGTGACTCACTCCCACCTGCAGGGAGACAGAGCAGTGCCAGCCGCCAGGCCTGGAGAACATTACTCACCGTCAGGACCGACGTCTCCTTTTGATACACACACACACACACGTTTCAGCACACCACTGAATAATAAGTAGGTGTCCTGCATTCCAAGACAAAATGTGCCCACCTGCGACTAAAGTACATGCTTCACCCACAGAGACTGAAAGAAAAAGCACAGAGAGATTTTAATATTAACTGTGCTTTGTAGTGGCAATTTAAAAATAAATCATTCAATTTTGAGACATTGCTTCAATGATAATGAACAAACTGCACCACTGGCAAGAAGACTGGCAGCTTCTGCACTGCATTTTACGTTATGAGTCATCTCGTCTAATTTTACAAAACATCTGCTTGGTTGCTTTATGGTGCGAAATAAGATGAAGACGCTCGTCTTGTGTAGTAAGGGCCTGTATGAAAATTATTTGGATATGTGTGCGTGTGTGTGTGTGCGTGTGTGTGGGGGGGAGGCTGTACATTATGTTTCACTTTTTAAGGACCCTTCCCAGCATTATTAAGATTTTCATTGGATCCTTGATGAAGAGAAAAATTGCAACACCCTCCCTACAAAAGTGCACACAGACTTTAAGACGGTGTCCTCCAGTCTAAACCCTGATATGCTAATGGCGTGATCATTTTTGCATATAGTCACTAAATTCCACACAAAAGTGCAATTAGTTATTACAGAAATTATGGTTACAAAATGATGTATTCTGTGTGTGGAACATTCAAGAATATGTCACTATCACTTTATATGAAATGTTTATGGAACATTTCACTGTACAACAAGTATGCTTTTTATTAAGATGCAGAATAAAGACAAGCTGCTATAAGACTGTGACAAATGGATGCTCTGTGGAGAGACAACCTTCAATCACTGAAGATCCTCCCCCGCTCTCTCAAAACGTGTAGACATGCTTCTCTCTGAAGAAAAAAAAAATCACAATTGTCCCACCTAATAATTTTAGCACAGTCCCTAAAGCGAGTTTCTAAGTTTGAAAGAGGTGTAAGGTTAAAATAAAAAATGCTTTTATGAATATCATCCTTTAATTACAAGACAAAACCATTATCTAAAAAATCCAAGAGCCCCTTTGCAACAGGGGGAAAATACGTTGTACAATCCTGCTGTTGTTCAGTGTCACAGTTTCATAGTGAAAAAGTGATTCTGAAATATGCATGTCACACCTTTAATGCTTCACTGCATTCAGTCAAATCTGACCATCATAAAAAATGACGTATAATAAAATCAGATGTAGTTAGTGCAGAATGTGGTAAAATAACCAGAGCAGCAAAATAGCTGATTTTTCTCCTCTTCAGTACAAAATGAGACTTCAAGTGCCGTGTGACAGCAGAGCATCTCCATTACAACACTGATGAGAAATAAAACAGCTTTTACCACAAAGCAAATCAGGCTTTGGTGCTGAAGCTGTGTGAGTGACACTGATCTCTCTGTGCGTGTGTGTATGCCTGATCTTCATCCATCCATCTATCCATCCATCCATTTACTCTAAGCTCTTAAGCAATGCCGCTGTTAAAAAGTCCCCTAAAACTCTAAGCCAAGAGCAATAACATGAGCGGCAGGAGGATAACGTTGATGTAATGTCAGACACACACAACTGACACCCAGTGTTACTCTCGTGTTAACAAAACCCATCACGGTCTGTCTGTCCGTCTGAAGGCGCGCTCTAATCTGCTCTTAATCACGAGCTCTTATTTACAAAAAAATATATTTTTTATTAATGCAGTGGAGGGGGAGGGGAGTGAGGCAGAGGGGGATGATGGTGATAGTGGTGATGGTGATGATGATTTTGTGATTAAATGATGCCATCGTTGTGTTGGTGGATTAGGACGGGCATGGAAATAGATTAGTTCTGCAGTGGTTTTTCATCATGATTGGCAGGCCTCCAAACCTCACTCCACACACCCCCTCTCCCTTCCCTCTCTTTCTGTCTCTCCTTGTCTAAAACAGAGCCGTGTTGAGCTCCATGGTTTGTAGGCTGCTAGCGCCACCCGCTGGCAGAGAAGGACATGACATTAACGCTCCTCTCTCTGCCCCACATAACTTCAATTTCACTTAAACTGAACAGGATCGTGCAGCGGTTTGGCTCAAACAGAGAGATTACTGTGGCAAATTAAAAGAAAAAACTTTGATTGATGATTTAATGTGTGCCTGTGCAGGGGGGGACATAATAAAGGTGGATGCTTCCATACAGAATGCATATGGGCAAAAGGATAGTGTGATGACTATGAAAATTATGTCATTAAAACACCAAATGAGATCATCTTTTGGAAGAATTCAGTGCAGAGAGGCTTTGATGATCCTTGCCAAGTAGCACTGAAGCTGTTTCATCAATGTACAAATAATTTGAAATGTATTCTGAAAGTGCTCTGTTCTCTGTTCCATACAGAAGTCGTAGAGAAATAGTTGGATCGGGCAGTCGGTAAACAAATTGCAGAAGTGAGACACTGAAGACCAGGGTTTGCATGGTGAGACTTCCATGTGGTCAGACTGAAGGGAAATACCATGGTTTTGGTTTGATAAGTCAGCATTGTTTTTTTCAGTACTTAATCAAGACCACAATCTCTCCATAGTCTTAACCAGGTGCCACAAGTGTCTAAACAACCTTTAGAATATATTAATCATACTTGCTAGGAGTAGATATTATATGGTACACAAATACAAAACCTTGCAGATATGTTCAGTAAGAACAGTTTGTGTTTTACCACATTACATTTCTCTTGCTGTTGTAAATTTGCACTATATACACATCATCTTCATGCTGGTTTTGGAGGCTTTGAAGACACTTTTGATTTGTGACACATATATGTATAATATATACCTGAAATATACAGAACATACATTTAAGGATGGCACTGTGGATCACTGGATATTGTCTCTCAGAAACAAAAGAACCAGATTTTTATAGCTGCATATTTCTGCATGGCAAACTTTGTGTTATCGTGTATAATAGTTATATAATTTGCATTTCTCAAAAGACGTCTTTGCTCTTTTCTCCATCAAAACCTGCTGTCAATCATTGACATTCATTGTGCCAATAGGTTATTATAGCTGTGCTGGCTGTGTGTTGATTGGTTTTCTACAAATCCACAGTGCAAAATGTGAAGAACATTATGATGGAGTTTCCTCTGAGTGTACAGTAAATGTGTGAAGTTCTGGAAGGAGAGACTGACCACTCCCCTGCCCTTCAGCATCACCGACCAGCAGCCATCGCTCCTCTCTTTGCCTCCTCATTACGATTCTGAGACAAACACAAGAGAGTCAAGTACCACGCACATATGTACAAATTTACTAGACTCGCAGAGTACACACACACACACAGTTTGATTCTAATTGGGTGACCCAAAGCCACTGATATCATCTGCTATGGTGTGAGACCACAATCTCACCCAGAGCAAGCGGCAGCCTCTGCAGTCACACTGCCTCCGAAGAAGACTGGAGGAGTGAGGGAAGCAGGAAGGGTAAAGAAAAGACAAATAGAAGACAAACTGGCCTGAGAAGGAAGGAGAGGAGGAGGAAGAGCACAACAACAACAACGACAAAAACACAAAGTGGCGCCGAGTTCATTAATTAGAATTTCAAATTGGACAAACTCAAGATGACAGCGTTGCGCTTGTCAAATCAGATCATGCCCCGGCGGGGTGAGACAGAGGGAAGAGAGAGAAGGAGGCACACCGCTCAGAGCCAAATACCACTCTGAGTAGCTGAATGGGTGTCATCTCTCTCTCCCCCTCTCCTTCCCTCTCTCTCTCTTTCTCTCCATTTCCTCTGATTACGCCGACCGCCTCCCCTCTGTCCCCCCGTGAATGTCAAGGCCGCCTTAACAAGAAGTGACAATTAAAACATCATCGCCGTCTTCAGGCTGAATGGGAGCGGCCTGCCGGGGTCCCTGGTTTCTGTGAGAGGGGGGAGATGGAGAGAGAGAAAGACAGAGAGAGAGAGAGAATAACAGAGATGAAGGAGCTGGAGGGAAAAACACTATGAGCTGAGAGAAATGGAGAGAGATACTTTGGCAGCATACACTGAGCTATTATGCCAATAAAGATAAATGTATGTATGTTTGGATGTATATGGATAAGGAATGGAACAAAACAACCATGAAACATATGGTACACGTCATTAATGCTTTAAATCACCATGTAGTGGCAAATTCAGCAATTCTGTGCTGTGAAAGAAATATGAAACTGTCCTTTTAATATCACAGGAACATCAAGATTAAGGGAAAAACACAATATTTTATTGCATTTCTCGTCATATATTATGTGTGAATTTATTGTCATGTCTGTTGTAAGGAGCAGTTTACATGTTTTTTATTGTTTTAAAAAAAACAGGCAGTTCTTCATAAGCCCCTACTTACAGAGAGTTACCAGTACAGTTAAAGGTAAAGCTTCAGTTAATCTGATCTTTATGATGCATTTTACATTTGTATTTTGTTGAAACTGTGTCAGTGGTTTCCAAATTACATGTGGCAGCAAGGATTAAAAAAAAAGTACAACAAAACCACAAAATGATCTACCCAATGATCAAGTGCTGTGTGTCATCATCCAGGTGCCTCTAACAAAGTCATACAAACATCAATTTGATCTGAAATGGAAACAAGCCTAAATGAAAAACTGGAAAACATCAGAAAGTGGGTTGATGCCTGGAAGGTCACACTGGAGCTCAGCAAGTGTAAGGCAATGATCCTGTCCAGAAAGAGGAATCCATCTCGCTCTGATCTCTTCATTGGGAGCAGTAAAATCAAACAGTGTGAGCAGATGGAAGTTCTAGGACTATGCATTGACCTCCAATGGACAGGCCATCTGTGTAGCATCTGCAAACGTACTGAACAATGTCTTGGATTAGCATTGTGGAAGCTTTCCAGCAAGCTTGATTCTAGAGGCGGAGACAATATCTTCAAAACACAAGTCAGGAGTAAGAATGTAAATGGGGGCAAACAATAAAAGAATTCAATGCAATGTGATATCACTGCTTTAAAAAGTTTGGTAAATGTACCAGAGTCTATAGAAGAGTCCAACTGTGTTCAAATCAGTGCCAGTGTCTCCATCACTTCACACCACCAGAGTTACTTCAACACTTTTATACAGTTACGAATTAACACCTCAGAGGCTCATCAGCAACTGTTCAATCAACACTTGTCGACTCAAAGTAAGTATCAATGAAAAAAGAGCTCAAATTTGCTGTAAGTCTTCCTGGATCGGTTTCAGTAAAGCTGAAGATCCAACATGCCCTTAAACAATCACGCAATGTGTCCTCACCTGTCTAGATGTCATTTAGATTAGATTACATGTAACTGTAATGATCCCTGTGGGTGAATAATGAAGTGAAGAGCATGAAGACTAATTTGTAGCTAATGACTATTGAACAAACTGCTGTGAGTGTTTAATAGCAAGGGAACGCAGACAAGAGAAAGGAAAGGAATCGAGACAAGAGAATGAGACATTGAGATATGTGCTGTGGTGATTTCACCAGTGGCCTAGATCAAGCAGGCTAGATGGTGCTTGGCATTTTGAAGTATGTGTTTTGTGTGTGTGTGTGTGTGTGTATGTGCACACGCATACTCACTGGGCTCTATACCAGCTGTGCCACTGCACACAAGGAAGGAGCCGCCGCCAAAATGAGCTGTCTTCACAAAGAGCCAAAAATCATCCAGCATGCCACTGGGCACCCCCTTACACACACACACACACACACACACACACACACACACACACACACACACACATATTTACTTCTATAGCTGTGAGGACCCTCATTGATGAAATTCCCTAGCCCCTTACCTAAACTTAAAATCAATCAAAACCCAGTTCTAACCTAACCCTTAAAACCAAGTCCAAACCCTCAAAGGGCCCATTAAAGTTGTAAGGACCAACCGAAATGTTCTCCCTTCCCAAAAACGTCCTCACTCTGCTGGTTAAAAAAATTTTTTGGGTCCTCATTATGAAGCAAAAACAAGTACACACACTCACACAAATATGCATCTGTGGCACTCACAGACAGAGGCAGCCATACAGACAAGATCCCGATTAATGAGGCATGAATTTACCAGTGGACACAACTTAAACTCCTGAGTTTTCATTTTTAAACTAGTACAGTGCATCCTGATTTGTGTGTGTGTGTGTGTGCGTGCGTGTACATGTGTGTGCAAACAGCCAAACAGCCAAGGGCTCTCCGGTTTGATGGCTTTCTGTTATGACTCCATTATGCTGATGGCTTTGGTTCTGTTCCAGGTTCTCTGTGAGTGTGTGTGTGTGTGTGTGTGTGTGTGTGTGTGTGTGTGTGTGTGTGTGTGTATGTGTGTAGGGTGGCACTCCTCAGCATCGTTAAGGACTGTGGAAGTGTCTCTGCAGAGTTTGGCTCGCCCCTAAAGTTCCCGAACCTTTGAAAAGTACTGCACTTGGACAGGGGACTTTTCTTTTTTGCACCTGGAACGAAATTTAGTTCTATTGACACAGAATTTTGACTTCAGGGCAAAACACATCATAAATCAAAATAAAAGATTACAATTCTTGGTCCAAATGAGTGCAAATGTGCGAAGGTCAACTCAACATTTATAGTGCTATATTCTCAGTAAGAGACATTGCTGTACTGTAATCCTTTAAAAGAACACTGGCAAGACTCCAGTCACACAGTCTAAATACTACCTGGGCTGGTAAATGCTGTTTGTTTAGTATGCTGGCTTAATAATTTCCATGATGTTGTAAAGACACCAGTGTGTGTTACATATGGATTTACATACACATTTGTTTGATGTTGTTTAATGGCTGCAATGTTCTGGCTGTAGGCTCTAAATGTTTAAAATCTCCATGTGTTTAGTGGAACTGAAAAATATCAAAATATATGATATGTATAAAAGTGCAGTTCACTATAAAACTCTTGTAGCTGCTCTTGTAGCTGCTTTCTAACTCTTACACAAGTGATATGAAATTCTCTGTAACTCATATGTGTGTTTGTAACAGCTCACATATGTTTAATTGGAGCCACAGTGGCATCCTGGACGTTGGTTGGAAAAGGGGATGAGAAGCGGCAGAGCAAGCCGCGGCCGGCTTACTGTAAGTTATTGTGCAGTATTGCATGAGACATTAGCCTACTTTTGTTAATTATTTTGGACAGTTGTGTGTTTGCCATGAATCTAAGTTTAAAAGGATGTAAAGTGAAATGACACACTTGAAGCAGAGTTGCTCTCCAGCATATTGCAGTTATACTACAAATATTGCACATGCATTGTTTTTTTTGTTATTACAGATTTTATCTTTGGTTACATGACAGTATGACTTTCTTGAACACACACTGGTCATTGCGTGTGTATGTGTGTGTTCCAGACCTCTTCGTGGCTGCTACACCAGGACGGTCCAGTCGCTGGGTGTGCGTCCGTACTGTGAGGGAACAAAGGTCAGGAAAAGGTTAGTCTCCGGCCATCAGGGGGCCCGAGCAGTAAAATAAAAATCTCACTTCACTAAGTACTAAACTTCTCTCGCTCGTTGCCGCTTAATTGCGAGCAAAACACAAATCAAAAAATGAAATCAAATATCCATAAGCAAATCTGCAGACTCAGCCACCGACAGAACACAATACAACAGAGAAAAGCAACTAGGAACTAAGGAACTAATAAAAATCAAAACAAAATGTTCCCCAATCCGTGACAGCCATGGAGACAAATCCAATTATTTGTGTCTCATGTTGCAAATTTGTTCTAATGGTCGAAGTGAGAAAGTAAATAAACGCCTGCGAAGGGGAAACAAAAGAATGTGATTTCTAATTAACTTGAAAGAGGAACAGCAGGGCGACTTAGTAAACCCATCTTTCATCTGCTGCCTCAGACCACTCGTTTGTTTGTTGCACAATGTTGTCTTCAAGAGGGGCGGGAGGAGGAGCATGTGTGTGGGGGATAACACTGCACTGCTTCCCTCCAAATGAAATGTCAACAGATTTAACAGCGCCGCGGATGGAGCGCAGCATTTTCCAGCGTTTTGTCGATTTTATTGTTCATTAAGCTTCACTGCCGCCGCCCCCCCCCCATCCCCCCGCCAAATCTTCTTCCTCCTCCTCCTCTCCCACTTGTTCGAGGCTTCATTTGCAGCATCTTGGCTTTGAAGATCACAAAAGGCTGAGGCAATAATTGGGTTTGTGCAATTACAGCGGGCTTAATGAGAGAATTCAGGAGTTTGTCTTGCCCCTATCTCCAACTCTCCACACTACGCCATTAAGGCCCGGCAGCTGTCTCTCTCTGAAGCACCGTTGACGGAGGGAGATGTTATCGGATATAAAGATGTGGTCAACGCATTCAAATGCGCGTCACGCATGCACGCGAGGCCCTGGATGATGGAGAGGGCAGATATGCTAATCGACGACTGACCGGCGAGACAAAACAACAAAAACACAGACGCGGCGCAGAATGTGAAGAGAGCGAGACAAAGCAAGAAGAACACAAAAGTCATGAGTTGAAGAGATAAGACACATCAACTAATCAAAGTGTTTAGAGGACGTTTGGGAGATCAGGAAAGAGTCAGTATCTGCTCATGTGATTTAGATGTGCAAAAGCAGTCAAAGTGTCATAGTTATGCCAGTCTGGCCTTTGTTTAGTTTTAGTTTTTGTTCAGCTTTAGTTTTTTCCTGCCTTTCCATCTCTGTCCCAGTTCCAGTCAGTCTCTGTCCTGTCATAGTCCCCTGTTTTGCTTTAGTCCTGTTCATGCCTTGTATTTGTCCTGCTGTGTTTGGTTGTAGTTTTGTGTCTTGGTTCTGTGTCTTGGTTGTCGGACGATTAATGGGAGGAGAAGGAAGGAAAAACAATATACTGCTACACAAATTTACATAAATGTTGGATAATTCCACCTCTTTAAATGAAACCATCTTACACATCTAGAAGAAAAATGTCTCTGTTGGAACTTGACTGTGGAATTTTCCCTGAGTAGACACCAGTTTTTTCTTGTTTGTCTCTAACTTGTTTGTGTGATTTGGAAGCACAAGTAAACCACAGGTATGTCAAAACCACACTTCGTACAGTACTCGAGTAAATGTAACTTTCCGCCAGTGAGAAGGTTGATAGTCCTGCAAACATGCACTTCTAGCAACATTGAACAATTTGTAACTGTAAAGTTTTGCATTGCATGTGTGGCCAGATAGGAATTTGACTTATGATGTCATTTGCTGTGACCTGTGACTGGAAAGAGCACTCTTGTTTGTTGAGTATGACATTTAGCAACACTTCAATGAATCACTTAAAGCAAAGAGACACTCCAGTTTTCCATTTTTCTCTTTGACATACAAGTCATGCACAACTGATTTTTCTCGGAAACTCGATCTTCGAAGACAAGCAAAACCTTTACAGAGGCTGCAGTTTTGCAAAATTAAGATTTGGCATGCGCTGGGCCAGAACATTTTTTGGTCTGAACGTGACCTCAGCCATGTGAGGGCCTCTCCCAGTGCCAGTGAGAAAACAAGGCTCACTTTCAAGCTCATACCATACTAATAATAGGCTCATTATACGGCACAATAAGAGAAAGTCAGCGATACATAATGCTCATTAACACAAGTCAAGCCTTCAGCAAAGAACATTATGAATCTATTTAAACCTGCGATGCTGCGTAGACTGTAGAGGTGGCATGTTCATAGGCCATGCCTGATATTACCAAGTCATTGCTCATTTACCTAATAAGACATTTCACTTATTATGTACTTACAGGCAAGATAATGCCTGCAGTGGCTGTACAATGAATAAGGACCAATCAGGGTTTGTTCATAAAATAACAACTTAATGTTTTTATCTCACTGAGTTACATCACAACCACTCAGATAACAGCGCTGTAATGCAATTATGGAGATGCTGGAAAAGTTAATATTTGTTTTTGCAAAGTCTTGCCTTTCCATATTTTCAATTTAGTCAACATTATTTAATAATAATAATTATTTATTACATATGTTTGTCTTTTTTTCAGTGAAGCCTATTTAATGTTGGCTAGAAAACAAAGGATTTAAAAATTGTGATTTAGTCCCGCCGACACTCGCACTCCCACTTTTTATTTTGTAGGATGCTGCTCTTCCAAATTTTTCTGCTACAATCACGTCACTGAAGGCTTTATTCAATGTAACCTAACATGAAAACAGAGTCCTGAGGGTGACAGGAGTGTAAAGAACACAGATGTTCAACCAGCTGTTACTAAACTTGGGGGAAACATCTGTGAGGCGTGTGTGTGTGTGTTTGTGTGTCTTTGTGTCCACTGACCTGTATGTCTGTGAGTTCCTTTAAAATCCGTGAAGTCAACTGTGAGTTTTTATCCTGACTGGGGATGAGCAATTTCTAAAAAACACAGAATTTTAATCAGCTCTGTGAATCAACTTGTTAAAATATGAATTTCAACAACATAGAATATTAAGTAAACACATTACGATATTAAAAAAAGGAGCCAGAGGGTTCTGACAACCTTCAGAAGAAGAAAACTGTTCGTGTGGTCACAAGACAGTGTGAATGTCATTCATCAAAGTATGACACTAATAAGAGTTTTAAAACTATTAACAGATAAGTACTCTATTAAAATGTTGGTCTTTCATAAAAAAAATTTTAAGCAAATAAAGAGCATAATTGTTTTACAGTGTAACTGAAATTAATGAAAGCTCTAGTCTTCCTTTACGTTATAATGACGCAGAAAATGAGATGGTAAAATGGGAAACACGTTCTTCTCGCCTCCAAAGGCGAAATTGTAATCAGACAAAAGTCAAGGGATTTCAAGATCGGTTTGTTCCTCTCTTACCTCTCCCTGGTAAGTAACCTGTCCAATGGAGCAGATTATGGCAGCAGTACCAGTGCCGAACATCTCTTTGACCCGCTTCTGCTTCACAGCAGAGCACAGCTGGCTAATGGTCAGGCAGCGCTCGCTCACCTTGAATTCACCCTGGACACACGAGAGAGAAGAGGACCAAAGGAAATGTGATGGCTAATTTGGAATGTTTCTCCATGCATGTTGACCTTTATGGTTTGGTCTTACTTACCCATTTCTTGGTTAGTTCCAGGATGCTCTGTCGGGTCACGCCTGGGAGTATGATACCGTTCAGAGGTGGAGTTACAAGTTCCTCCTCTGAAGAATAAATCAATAAAGAGAACAACACACAAACTGTTAAGTCAACTTGATTGTTGAAGATATTATATGCCATTGTGTTGTAGTGACATTATTCTGCAAGTAGAGGTCAGATTTTACACATTTTAAATATGAACTATATTTGCATCTGTGGTGCAAATGAAAGTTGAACCACAACCTGTCCTCAGCACTACAACTCTACATCTACATTCTACTTCACCTACGGCAGCAACTGGCCGAGTGATGTTTTGGCAGTGCGACTAACCTCCGTCATCATTAATCCAGTGCAGGAAGATGTTCATGGTTCCTGCCTCAGTGATTTGTTCATCCTCTCCGAACAGCCACAGCACCTGCTGACACCCGTAATCCTGTGCTTCATAGTGGGCAGCCAAAGAGCATCCATAGTTCCTGCAAAAAAATCAATTAAGCGCCTACCATGTTGGATGCAATGGTAATACTGTACAGTGAACGTGAAAGAATTATTTGACCTTCAGTGCCCCAAAAACCAAAATGTGTGTGTGTGTATGTGTAAGAGAGAGAGACCTTTTTGATGCTCTCGATTTTTGAATTCAGTGAAATTTGTGGGGCGTGAGAATATTTTGTGCTTTTATTTGGGTTGAACAGTCAAAGGCTAGATTGCTTTGCACCTTACACACACCTACTGTGGCTATTTGAAATATAGTAAATCAAACTAAACAACATCACTATTTGGCATCCAGATATTGGAGTTGAGTATGTGTCGACCCACCCGCCCATCTTGCAGTCTCCAGTTCCTCCTGTCCAGGCCCTTGTGTACTTTGGATTGGCCCACAAGGACAGGGCCTCTGTCTCAGTGTTGAAGTAAGAGGCCGCTTGACACAAGATCACATACAGCAAGGCATGGTCAGGCTTCTTCAAACCCAGAGAGGGCTACCGTGAAGACATAAACACAAAGCAACGCACTTTAAATTTCATCTCATTAAAAAGATAAACTTTCAAAACTGCAGGACTTCGCGATTCTCCTGACCTCGGTGCCGACAAATGTTGGTCTGATGTAAAGACTTGTTGTGTCTGAGTAAGGAACCCACTCCTGGTCAATCTCAACCAGTCGCTTTATGCACTCCAGCAACTCTGACTCATCAAAGGCCTGGAGGAGGAAGAGAGGAGGAAAAAAAGAAAAGCCAAAAAAAAAGAATGGTGCTGGTATTTAAACATCAGAAGTAAAGTTGAAGTTGGAGCTGAAGTTACACTTTCATTTTTTTTCATCACGGTCATCTATCCTTTCATCAGTCAATCCATTCATTCCTCTCATCTGTCTCACCGGTAGACAAGCTCTCTTAGCAGACTTGGACATGCGCTTCATGTTGAGCATCGGCCTAAAGAGACGCAAACAGTTGTCCACCCCACGGTACGCCTTCAAGCCTTCAAAGAGCTGGTGACAAGAGAAGAGAAGACCTAATACATTATATATGTAATATACTGTACATATTATAAAATTACAAGATACCAACATTAGAATCGTAACAGGTGTTTAATAAATTTGATTTTTAATCATTTTTATATGGATTACACAAAGTTACATACTGCTCATTGTGTTTTCATCATATACTCCGTTTTGAATTTAGAAAGGGTTAAATCTGTCTATAATGGAGTGTTCAGCATCCAGAGTCACCAGATCTCAACCCTGTGGATCTGTCGTGGGAGCAGCTTGATGGTGTGGCACGAATAAATGTCAATCAAGCCAAGTGGGAGGTGCTTCAGGAAGGGTGCGGTGAAATTCCTTCATATTACCTAAAACTAAATTGGCAGCTAGAATGCCAAAGATTGGCATGGCTGTCATTGCTGCAAATGAAGGATACTTTGACAAAGTTGGCAAAGTCTGAAGGACAAAATTCTAAACTAGAAATAAATGAAACTAGAAATAATTTATATCCAGATTCATAATTCTAAAAAAGGACGTATATGTAAATCTGAACTATATAAACATTCATATGTCTGATAATAATACAAAGCATTTCTTCTTTCAGCATTTTAAGGTGATTGCTTTCAACATACAGCTTTTGCAATGATACAGATTAGCTTCTTGTTTTTGCAGCAATTAATTTCAGGTCTCAGCTTGTTTGGCTTGTACAATTAAGATTCCAGCTCTGCTTGTTTTCAATCTCAGCTTCAAGTGTTTGTTAAGCAATACAGGGCAACACCTTATAGCGTTATCATGAGTTTTCTGCAGGAGATGTGTTTTTGAGTTCAAATTTCATATATATTGGCCACAGGGTTGAGATCATGGAGATCACCTAGCACAACCATAGCCAGTCACCAAAAAGGGTCCAAATTATTTGTAACCGTCCTCTTTTTCCATTTCATTTCATTAAATCATTTTCAGTTCTTTGAAGGAAATTTCTCCGAAACATCAACATTTGCTTATAAAGTGACCTAAACATGAAAATGATTCGGAAATTACAGGTCCATAAGATATTGCATTACAAGTTTATATCACAAAATTCACTCTTCTTACAACAATTCAACCCTCTTAGTGCTGCAGGTACTAAAACTGTGGTATTAAATCATTTACAGTTAAAATCCTTCCTTGTCAGTGTACCTGAACAGCGTAGTGCAGTGACGAAGAGGCCGGGTGGAGTGACAGGTTTCCAAAGGGCTTGATGACTGGAGCCTGCCAGCCCTCAGCCACACTCCAGGTTATGGTCAACATGTGGTCAGTGAAGACGGTCCCAAAGGTGCTCACCTCTGGTTTCTTCTTTAGAGTGGGGGACATCTGGACAACCAGGTCAGAAGCCTGGGTAAAACACAGAACACAGAAGAGTTTTATAGAAGAATCCACTGAGTATTTTTTTAAAAATTAAAATACAGTCTAGACAGTGTACTGTGGTGGACTATAATAAGCTTGTTCCGGTTTAACTGGTGGCTAGAACAACTGGTGATATTCTTTGCATTAGGCAGATGTGCCGTGGGCGTGTCTTTGGGGGATCCCGAGTAAAATAACCAGGAAATGCACTTTCTGATCATTTTGTTGGTCTATCGCATTAATTTGTCGGTGTCTTCTGATACATTATGATAGAATCAGCTTGCTGGGACACAGATATGCTTTTACATACGCTCACTGTTTGCTTTGTGCGCATGTCCGCTCCGGTCTGCTACAGAGACAGACAGGACTCACATCGGTGAACTCTAACAACAACAACAGCAATATAGCCCGAAAACATGTCATATGTGATTGGACTGAGGTTTTATATGTGTTAGCCATTCGATATATGGTAGAAATGCTGGCTGTA
This sequence comes from Centropyge bicolor, assembly GCA_037975185.1. NCBI lineage: Eukaryota > Metazoa > Chordata > Actinopteri > Pomacanthidae > Centropyge > Centropyge bicolor. Next base: position 753,210 of record JBBMOC010000004.1, on the reverse strand, counting down.
TTTCCTACCTCGTGTCAGTCAGACCCACAGCTCTGATCATCGACTCGCCTGGATCAACTGGTGATGTTGTCCTACTGTGTGACTCTGTGGCTGTGCTGCTCTCAGGATGCATCTCCGTTTGAAGCGGTGTTTTTGTCGAAAAATCCACCATTAAGATCTCCAGAAGTGACCAGTGAATGTATAGTTTTGTCCTCTGTTGAATGCAGTTTCTGCTTCATTTCCCGAGGACTATACGCGATGACAATGTTTGTGACTGTGGCGATTCCTGTTCAAAACACTGCACGGGTCAATAAATCATCCAAATGTTCCCGTTGTCTGTTTTATATTTGTGTCCTCGTTGTTTTTAATGTGCTTGTGCTCACATGCAGACTGGGGTTCATGTTTATGTCCGGCTCAAACACGCTGTGGAGATCGCCGTTGGCTGCGGCCGAGTACAGCACAGCCAGGTTAACTTGTGATGCCACATATGGATCTACTATCATGTCATGTTTCTGCTCATGTCTGATCAGACTTGTCTCTCTCACCCATAGACTGTATGTTTCTACGTAATTCAGCACACGCTTTCACCTGATTTGGACACAACTGAACCCTCATTGTGCTTATGGGTACAGATAGTGGATAATTGTTATGTACATGTATGAAAACTGAAATCATGTGTGCAATACTCTATATTCTACTGTATACGTTTGGTTAACATTTCACAACTTTGTGGGAGTAGACAGTGCTAATCCTGTGAGTCTGGTAAACACCATGCATGTATAATGTGAGTGGATTGTGATGCATGTAACCTTATACAAGAAAGCATCACAGTATATTTAAGAAATACTGGCTGTATTTTCTACCTTACATCATTTAGACTAACCAAAATCACATCCTTAGCAGAAGCACAATGTCAGAACTGGTGTAAAACAAACCCATTTATATTCATGTAAAACATGACATGATAGTAGATCCATATGTGGCATCACAAGTTAACCTGGCTGTGCTGTACTCGGCCGCAGCCAACGGCGATCTCCACAGCGTGTTTGAGCCGGACATAAACATGAACCCCAGTCTGCATGTGAGCACAAGCACATTAAAAACAACAAGGACACAAATATAAAACAGACAACGGGAGCATTTGGATGATTTATTGACGCGTGCAGTGTTTTGAACAGGAATCGCCACAGTCACAAACATTGTCATCATAATTCTAAAAAAGGACGTATATGTAAATCTGAACTATATAAACATTCATATGCCTGATAATAATACAAAGCATTTCTTCTTTCAGCATATCGCATATAGTCCTCGACAAATTAATGCGATAGACCAACAAAAGATCGGAAAGTGCATTTCCTGGTTATTTTACTCGGGATCCCCCAAAGACACGCCCACGGCACATCTGCCTAATGCAAAGAATATCACCGGTTGTTCTAGCCACCAGTTAAACCGGAACAAGCTGGAAACACAGGTGTACAGTAGCACATTGTGTTCGCTAATCCAAGTTTATCAGAAGCAGTAAAATCCTTCCTCGAGGTCCTTACACACCGGGAACGACGCGAATATACAACGCGAATTTGCGGAATATTCGGAGGCGAATTTTGATGCACCTGACTATACATATCAAGTGCGATTTGATTTTGCAACTTTCTGAGGGGGAAAAAAAGACGCGTCCCGGGAGGAAGCGAGAGGATGACAATGGAGTCCATTTCAACCTCACGTGATGGCGAATTGGTGCTCCTTTTGATTTCTAAAAAGAAAAAGAAACGTAGCACATGGTCGCGTATGTTTTATCTGAACAGGTTAGCTTACGAGCTAAAGTTACTTAACATAGATGGAAGTTAAAACAAAGACGTTTAACAAAACTGTTTAAGTACACACACCATCGTCATATGCGAGATCAGACGCTATGACTCTCCACAAGTTGTCCTTCAGGTCGCTTTCCTTGAAATTTTAATGTTTTTTATCAAGAAGCACTCTGTGTAAAATAAATGCCGCAATATCGCCGGACGAGAAAACGTCGCTGATGTGAACGCTTGTATTGACAGGATACAAGTTCGGAAAAAAATTGACGTCCAAATTTAATCGCACGAAAAAAACGTTCCCGGTGTGTAAGGACCTGGCATGCATATCAGAGTCTCTGTTCTGAGAACCCTCACAGGTCCTCAACTGGCAGCTTTATTCGATGGTACCTGCAAAACACCAGTCTTAATGTGAACACTGGAAGAGCGAGTCCAGGCAGAGCCTCAAACAAAAAGCCAAATCTGAGACTGGCCAATACAATCAAAAGATTGAGGCAGAAGAACGCAGAGATTGGACACAGGAAGATTGGGAAAAAATGTTATAACATAATCTAATAAAGCTTGAGGTGTTTGTTGAATGAAATGAAAAGATTCTGGAACATTGTTTGGTGTCATCTGTCAATCATGGGGCAGGAGATGTGATGGTCTGAAAGTGCCTTGGTGCTGATAAAGTGGGAGATTTATAAAGGGTTAAATCTGTCTATAATGGAGTGTCCAGCATCCAGAGTCACCAGATCTCAACCCTGTGGATCTGTCGTGGGAGCAGCTTGACGGTGTGGTACAAACAAATGTCAATCAAGCCAAGTGGGAGGTGCTTCAGGAAGGGTGCGGTGAAATTCCTTCATATTACCTAAAACTAAATTGGCAGCAAGAATGCCAAAGATTTGCAAGGCTGTCATTGCTGCAAATGGAGGATACTTTGACAAAGTTTGCGAAGTTTGAAGGACAAAATTCTTCTATCGAGTACTATCGAGTACAAATCATTATTTCATTTAACCTTGCCAATGTCTTGACTAAATTCATTTTACAACTCATTTCGATGAATGGTTGTTCTGGGACAACCCAACCTTGAGTGGTAGTGTATGAATATACAGAGAGAGAAACACTGCGCAAAAAATTAGATTTTGTATAAATGTAACAGAGTAGACCTTTGCCTGTTAAATTATGGCAAAAAAAGGTGCAACACCGCCATCTTTTAGCGCAGTGGTAGGCATGGGTACAGCGCAGACAGAAGAGGACATCAATTAGGTAAGACTTTAATGTTCAGATGATTTAGTTTATGTTTCGCTGTGTTGTGTGTTTGCTGTGGCCTATGCTGACTGTTTTGAGCATATATTGTTAGTTGTTGAACTGTTAAGCTATGTTAGAGGGTTGTTGCTAAAGCTAAACTACCTTAAATGTTTCCCATGTGTTGTTCAGATTATCCTGACCGCTGACCTGACTGACTCCTGCCTCTGTCCACACCACTGTGGTTTTTGTATGTGTGTTGCAGGAGATCAATAAACACCCCATGATCCACCTGATTAAAGCCTGTGGTTTGTAGAAGCAAGGGTGAGGCTGCATCTCACAGAAGGTTGTGACCCGTCACATAAATAGAAACTTGTGTCACTCAAATATAAAAGAATGTGATGTGAAACTAGAAATAATTTATATCCTGACTCATAATTCTGTAAAAGGACGTAAATGTAAATCTGAACTTTAAATACAGAAACATTCATATGGCTGATAATAATACAGAGCATTTCTTCTTTAAGCATTTTAAGGTGACTCCTTTCAACATACAGCTTTTGCAATGATACATATATTTATTAGATATTATCTTCTTGTTTTTGCAGCAATTAATTTCAGGTCTCAGCTTGTGTGGCTTGTGCAATTAAGATTCCAGCTCTGCTTGTTTTCAGTCTCAGCTTCAAGTGTTTGTAAAGCAATACAGGGCAACGCCTTATAGCGTTATCATGAGTTTTCTGCAGGAGATGTGTTTTTGAGTTCCAATTGTTTTTCTGTCTGTGTTTGACCAGTAGGGGTTGCTGTAACATTGGCAGGATGAGAGGCCAGTTCAAAGATTGGCGCAAGCAACATGAGCCACAGTTGACCTCTCAGTGACCGCGCAGCTGCAAAACCAGACACCAGACCAGTGACACTGTAACACACACTGTGATCACAAACAGGGTGATACTTTATGTACGCCTGTTGTCTCTTTCAACTACATCATTTAAAAGGTCAAAGGTCTCAGCTAGAAACAGAATTGAAAAGCATCATGTTGCCATTGAATCTGAGTCACCCTGTATCTGAGTCCATGCTGTCTCTATACTGCAATTATGGCAGTACATGAACAGCAGGTTGAGAAATATGTGTCATATTTATCAAGAACAAGTGCTGTCCTTTCCTGCTGTTCTGCAAGACTCGGTATGTTATCCTTCTTTGAAAGAGACACCTCTCTCTAGTCTGCCATTCAATCAGTTATCTGTTCAAGTTGGTCTGGGATTAGACCGGCTCTTCGTCCCCTCCCTCTTGGTGCAGAAGGTTGCATGCACCATAATCCCAGATTACAAAACAGGAAAGTGGCGAGCGACCACAGTCCAACACCGTGTGAAAGTGATCAACGTAATGCATTTTTTCTTCTGTATCTTTACATTAAAAATATCTTTGTCACATAAAATTTGTCACTTGTTTTCACGTAGTTTAATTGCACTTTTTAAAATTTGTACATTCCACCACTGTTAATCTACCTTCTCCAAACCGAAGCCAACACTCATCCATGTGAGTGTGTGTCTGTTTGTGTGTGTGTCTACAAATGTCCACCCTAATCTCCACCTGAGCCTGCTGTCTACCACTCAGGTATTCAGGGTCAGAAAACAAGCAAAGCTCCAGCTACTTAGCGTGAGCTGGGAAAGGATTCTGCTGAGCAGGCTGCACCAGGAGGAAGAGGACGACGGGTGGACACTGGTCGCGTCCTTACCTCCATAAATGGCGACATGGCAGAGTCGAGAGCTAAACTAAAAGCCTTAGAAAATGCTTGCTCAGGGTGACAGCAAGTGGACTTTTTCAAGCCCTGAAATATCCACTGGATTTGTTTTTTTTTTCAGTGTTGTCACAATAAGGACACTGTTGAATGACCGTGGCTCTCAAGGCCCGTCAGTGCTGCTCTTGGCAACATGAGGACAAGAAGCAGCGCTGGAATATCCTCTATGTGGAGCAACAGGGGGCATTTTTAGCTGTCAGGAAGCCAAGGAATCATCAAGATGCTGCAGGTGGAGCAGCTACTGGGGGTAGGTGCCATTAAGTCATAATACCATTTAGAAAGTGGCGTTTAAGTTTATCATACAACCCATTTTACAAACAGCCACAACACACTTAAATAACATGTTGCATTACCTTAAATAATCCAGCCATTGGAGTGATGGAAATGTAGCCGCTTTCCTGAAAACAATGTAAAATATTTTTAAAAAATACAGTGATGATAATAGAAACAGACTTTATATGTGTACTATCTTATCTTCTTTATTACTGTATATACAAATATGAGCATTGCTTAAGGCAGGCGTGACAGGACAGGATGAAACATCTAGAGGAGCAACATTTGTCAGAGTTGGTAATAAATAGTTTCTTTCCATGCTTCACGTTGTTGGTCACATACTGCAAACATAAAGTCAATTTGTAACACGTTTGCTATATTTTTCAGCCGCACTGTATGAAGCCTTATGTTTACCATCAATTCCACAATGAAAGACACATTGTATACTTTAAATACAGGTATAAAATGACAAATGCCTTGTGATAGTGCATTCACAAACTACATCATATAGAGCGAGAGGTGATACTGAACGATAATCGTCCACATGAGTTTTAAGTAGGTGTTGTATCCCAAAACAGCAGTAATATGTCTGTTTTAATACAGGCTATTAATAATGTATACTTACACATTTTTTAAATTTAAATAAAGTAAAAACAATTATGTACTTACAGTTACTGCACAACCTGCATCAGCATTAATTTTTCCAAACATTCACATTAGTAGTCAGCATTGTATGATAAGTTACCTTCAGAGCAGGAGACACGTCTAACCCAGAGGTTGCTGTGATGAAATTTAAACCGGCTCTGCACCTTCCGGCACTCCCAGCTAAACCGCTTACTGCTCGCTCAAGTTGAAACCAGTGCTGTGATGTCAGGACAGCAAACATCCTAATCAACCCATTTAATAATTCAGCACCTTTGACATGACACTGAACTGCTGTGGAGCACAAGAGGGAATTTGTGGCCTCCATGTCAGTCTATGGTTTCTATTGATTGTATTTTATAAACTGTAATTATATGGAAGTTTGTCTGTGGGTGTGCGGATACTTAAAAAAAAAAAGAAGCTTTGAATTCATTCCACTTTTATGACTTTCACCATAAACATGAAGTTACAGCATGTTATATTGGGTGCAGTGTCGCCCTCGGGCCGCACGGAGGCGGTGCTGGCTCATTTTTTTTTAGAGTCGCCCACGATCAGTTTTAACTCTTTCAGTGTCTACCTGTGCGCGTGCTCAGCGTGTGCTGCAGTCGGACAAACATTTAGCAGTGGAAATCTTCTCATATTACCTTTACAAGATTACAACAAAGTACACCTTGCGTACAAACAAAAGGCTGTTTAAGAGACTGAAACAGAAGGTAGGACTTTTTAAAAAAAAAATGGTGGTCAGGTGTTTATGTTTACATGGACTTAAATTTTTGCTGTAACCGCTGTAGAAAAAATTAAATGTTCTTGCTGGTTTGATTAGCATAACGGGACTCATTTATTTTCCACATCTGTTCTTTTTTTATTTAAAGAGTAGCTCATTCTACAAATACTCTGCAATTAAATTAATTCTGCTATCTAGTGTCCATTTTGTGTTTTAAATGCAGTGAGTTGTGTGAGTAAAGAAAATTAGGAATGTATTCAAATGAATGCTATTGTGTTTAGAATTAATTAGCTCGTTTGCACACCTGGAGCTTAAGTAGGCGTTGCTTTGCATTTGACCACATTTGCTTTAATCTTTCACATTGAGAAGCCAGGATTTAAAATCTGAAACCTTGTTTACTGGTTTGCATGTATAGTAACTTCTATGTCATCTTCTATTATTATTAAGTTTGGTTCCTTATTGAGCTCAGGGAGGTTATAATTTGTTGCCTCATCTAGCTCATCTTTTTTCTCTCTCTCCATCTCCTTCCTTTCTTCAGTCCTTCCTTGCCTCCTGCTTGTTTTGCAGTTCTCAACACAACAGCTCTTGTCTATGATATGAATGTGTTATCCAGTACATCATGGTGTTGTGCTGTGCAGTTGGTCATCAACTAACAGATTGACCATGACTTTCTCAGTGTTTCTATACTTCTATCTCTTGTCTCCAGTTTCCTGACTTTGCATGCAAATAAGTGAGATAATTTCTGCTTCTCTCTCCTCAGACTTCAGCCTCTCCTCTAGCCAGGAAGCCAGCACTGCAGTCCCGCCATCAGCAGCATGGACTATTACACGCCCCAGCCGAATCGTCGCCACAACCCTGTGGACAGCATCTGCCGCAAGCTTCAGACCATTCAGTGGCGTGGTGATCGAGAGCCCAATTCACCATTCCAGATTCCCAAACTCTCCTCCAGCAGTTACGACAGCCCACAGTGTGGCCTCAGGCACAACCTGGAAGCCATCCTGAAGAAGGGGGCCCTCCACAGAGACGAGGGGGAGAGGGGGAAGGACAGAGCGAAGGAGAAGGGGAAAGGGATGGGCATGCCGAGCTCTGCAGCGTCCCAGAGGAGCAACCTGGGTTCCTCTGTCCCTCTGTCAACCCCTTCCACCCCAGCTTGTAATCCCTCCACGCCGGCTAATGTCACGTACACCATCACTAGCACTCTGGGAGAGAGGAGAGGTGCTGATGGCAGCGATTTGAGACAAGTCAAGACATGGCAGAGGTATTGTTCGACGCCCACGGGACAGTCCAAAGAGTCCCCTTACTTTACATTTACACGAGGACCCCAGTCGGTGCAGCCCGAGAGCGAGAGGCCGAGCAGGAGCCCACCTCTGTGTCGTACCTTCACCCCAAACCAGAGCACCCTCTCCTACAACCTCAACTTCTGCTCATCGAATATGGGGAACTCTACAGAGTGTGAGCTGCCCTACCCAGCTCTGGTTGTGAAAAGACTGTCCATGGGAGATGGAGGTAGGAAGGTGGAGGAGGAGGAGGAGCAGCTGCTGGTCAGCTGGGATGTGCAGAGATTTGTTGGAGCCAACACAAAGCAGAAAGTTGTAAAAGTTTATTCTTGATTTTGGAAACAGTAGGTTTGACCAAAAAAAAACCCTCATTTAAGGTCTATTTACTATCTTTTTCCAGGGCTTTCATCCACATCTCATGGTCCTCATCAGTTAGAGCTGTAAAGATTAGTCGATTTAACAATTTTGATTAGATTAACAGTAGCTGATTCCAGCTTCTTAAATGTAAAGATCTGCTTCTTTTTTGTCATTTATTTGGTTTTAGACTCTGGGCATAACTTTGGGCTCTGGGGCCTGTGGCTGTGGGCCATTTTCATCAACAAAAAGTGCTTGAAATGCTAATTTCTCGACCACATAACAAACCTGGGAGAATGAATGTGAATAAGAAGGATTAATGGGGTCCCAGCAGCTTAGTTAGTTTGTAGTTGTAGCCCCTAACTCAATCATGTAACTCTGTAAATGATAGTGAGTCATGCCATCATACTCTCTCAGTTATCGCTGTGCCTCAAGAAAAAAGTATCATGTGCTTACACAGCTCAATAAACTGTGTGTGTGTGTGTGTGTGTCCGTGTTCATTTATGTTCAGGAACGTCACTGGCTTCTGAAAACAGGAAGGAGAATATGGCAGAAATCAGTCTCATCTGCGAAGAGAATCTACTTGATACCATCTTCCACGCCTGTGATACCCAGCGCAGAGGTATGTCTACTTAAATACAGACACACACACTTCCACAGCCACGTGTTCCAGTCTTCCAGCAAGATGAATACAGCAGGCTAATGATACATTTTTAGTTGTCATTGACTATAGGATGGCAGTGGGCTTTTCTGTATAGAAGGCAGAAATAATTCTTCCAAACAGTATCAGCTTTGTCTCTTGTGCCTCCGAGCATTGTCAACATAAATCTGTTCCATTCATCTCTGTAGCCTTCAAGTTTATTTATCTGTTCAGAGACTTCTGTGTATTCTCAATATTTTTAATATTTATTTTCTGAAGTGAACCATCTGGTGCAACAGGAGGACCATTTTTGAAGCAGAGGATTATCATTGTTTTTCCTTGTCTATTCACTTCTGGATCTGATTGCTTCTTAGATTGCAGTCTTTTCAGTTGTTTTTGCTGCTCATCAGAGAGGTCTATTTTTATCTTTTTTCTATTTACATCAGTCGTTTTTGGGTCTGTATTTATGTGAAAATGATTTCAGAAATGGTTTTTCATAAGTGGTATCAAAATTCTGTAGGTCCTCAGCTAAGATTCAGCAATGATTGGTCTGATTTAACTTAGCTTTAATCACACAATCAAAATACAATCAAAATACAGAAAATGTATGTCAAATTCAATTTTGTGCCATGTTGCAAATGAAACTGAGCATTTTTGGAGGTGACTGCCATATGTAAACATTCATAGTAGTATGTACAGTACATGGAGAAAACGATATGGCCATGAACACATTTTTGTAAGAGGGAAGAAAATTCATCCACAGCTCACACTCCTGCTGTGATAACTGTGTCAAGGCTGAAGAAGTTTTTATAAAGTAGTGAAGTCAGCATTGAGAAACATGTGAAACCAAGTGCAAAAAAAAGCTAGTCTTGATTCTTACTGTTACTATGGTTATTGCTTTGCTGCGTACACCTATAACCCAATTAAGGCAAAAAGACAAAGGAACAGTGGGTTCCATATCACAAAATGCATCCTGTCGTATTAACCACTACAGTTCTAACAGGGTAAAAGAATCCAGAGATGAGAGATTTCTCTGAGTGTCTCTGCTTGTACCATCATCTTGCAGGTAAAGTGTACGTGTCTCACATTGTGGACTACCTGCGGCACACCACCAGTCGCAGCTCAGAAGACAGCGGACTGGAGGAGCTTTGCAACATGCTCGATCCAGAGCACAAAGACGTCTCTATTGACCTGGACACGTATCACGCTATCATGAGGGAGTGGATTGATGACTGCCGCAAGGGGTACTGAAAAGCAGACATTCTAAGTTATAATGCATATAAGTATACATAAGTATACGTATAAAAGTTATATACATTAAGTACATAACCATTTAAAAAGGAATAAGAATTTTCAGGGTTTGTATTTGAAATGGTTGTAGTTTCAGTTTTGAGAGAAAATGTTCAAATATCATGCATACATGGGTTGAAATAAGACGTTTCAGTGAAGGTTGGGTAGCTTGGTGAGTGAACATCCGAGAACATCTGTGTTTTCCTCAACAAGCATTTACTGACTTTTTATTTTAATCTCAGACTAAATATTTTACTAAATGTGCTTCATGCTTGCAATTTACTTCTACACAATTTTAGTTGCATGAAAAGGACAGCATGCACCAAATTTACCAGTCCTGTGCTTTCTTTAAAGCCTTCCAGAGAGGAACTACTCATATATTGTGTTTGAGTTACGCAAGTAGATTTTGTGTAGGCGGGTTATGCATCAGATGAAGGATAACTGGTGAGATTGTTTTCCCCCATATTTTCAGCTGTGTGCATCTCGTTTTCACAGACATTCTGCGTCATCATCGAGTGCACTCTGTCAAATGTGCAATTCCCAGTCTGATGCAACACAGAGGGAAGATTAAAATTGAAATTCAAATAATTTGATATTAAAACTATATCCAGTCATCTCTTATGCAAGTGATCAAATGTCGACAAACCCATAAGAGATGATGCATCTCTTTGGCCATTCTGTTCTTATTGTTTAATACTTGACATGTGGGCTGTGAATGCAGCGGAAGACTTTATACTTTGAAGCTAGAATAAAGGTCAACCATGTGTGAAGACGTGCTTATATATATGTGTGTGTGTGAAGTGGTTGACCACATACTAGCATAACTGTCAAATGCATAGGGACTGTGCACGAGCCAGCATGCTCTCTTTTACAGTATAGCCAGGGTCTGTTTGAACATGACACAGAGGATGAGTTTCAGACTGAGCAGAGAGCTGTTTTTAGAGCTCAGTGTGCCAGGCACCAAAAATGAAACAGTTCAACAAATCATTTCAAACATGTTTTCAGTAGTCCAAAAGCAACAGCATAGTGCATGACTGCCAAATCTTAGGAAAGGAACATGAAAGCACATTGCACATTGTAATCTTTGATTTCTCTGTTGTATTTCAGGGAAGAGTCAACAGATGATGTCACCCAGGAGTCAGTCAAACTCAGAGACAGCCTGTCTGGTGAGTGTCATTTTTGCGTGCTTTTTCATTTCCTTGTACTGAACCTACTTTTTATTTTGACAACACTTGGAGATTACATTTTTTTTGTGTGTGATTTGGATCTGTTTGTTTTAGCCAAGAGGTCCTTACTGCTAAATATGAGCTCAGGAAGCTTGGAGGCTTTTGGAGGGGAGGCATCCAGGGCAGAATTGTAAGTGACGTGTGTGAGTAGAATCCATATAAATAGATAATACCATGCCTGTATTTGTGTGTATGACCAGATACACCTTCCCTTGTGTTTCATAGAACACTGTCTCAGGCAACAGCTTCCTTACCTGTTTACTGTGTGGAAAAGAACTTGGGTTATTAAGATCACAATGCAGCAACAGAAAATTTAAATAATGAAGTTACTGTTGTTGGGCCAGATGCCCAAAGTGTGCACAGCCCCTCTCTCAGTTTGGAGACTGATGGCCACAGCTATTTAATAAAGCCGAAGAAAAGGAGTGTACATTCTGAAAGTTGATGTTTCAAGCCAAAGGTGTGGGAGATAGTAACATGTGATATTGCAGGAGACAGAGCTGAGGTGATGGTGCATTTTGGATGTCAGGAGGTGCAGCTCCGGCAAAATGAAAGACCCTTGTATACATAAGTGTTTGTATGTGTGTCTTTCCTTAGTGAGACATCAGAGCTGGTGTATTGTGTGGCCGACCTTCAGATGAACAACCAAAAGCTTCAGGAAGAAGTGAGGAAGCTGAAACAAGTGGTGGAGGGCATGGAGGATAGCAACCAGAAGCTGGCAGAGGAGAACGAGGAGCTACGCAATCAGGCCAGGGTGTAAGATGCATGTGTGTGCAGATACACGGCACAGATTTATTGTAGCATTTGTTGACTTCTGTCTCTGTCCTCCTGCATAGTAACCAGCAGCTGGCCCAGAAGGAGAAGATGCTGAAGGAGGAGGTGGAGGAAATGAAGGCCACTCTGAGCTGCACGGAGGAAGGCAGAGCTCGCGCCTCCGCACACAGCAAACATGTGGTCAGTCAAACTCATGTAGCACAAAGAGGAGCTATAAAAATGCATTCTGCTGCCGTGCTTAAGTGCGTACAAACAGCATGTCTGTTTTGTTATAAGGGTTTCTTCATCACGCTATGTTTAGGCTTTGCAGCTGAAATGTACTGTACTGATTAAAATTTAAATACTTGGCATTAAATGTAGCCTTGCAAAACTGAGCCACATTGGCTTGCATTACTGTGGCTAGAAATTTGACCCATGTCTTTTTTTTCTTTTTTGTATTGCATTGCAGGAATTTGATTAGACGATCACACCCCTCTTCCAAACAAAATGGTTTTGAAACTTGTGTAATTTATTCACTGGTGAAAACAAGCAGCATTCTTCAAATTATTCAACAGATTTTTTACGATATCTAAAGGAATTTTGCATGACTTTATTTTGTACATGTCCAGATGTCAGAATATAAAAGAGCAGAATATTTCGGACTGAGCATTCATCTCCATAGCTGCTATTGATTGCTTTTCTTCTTTTCAGGAGAGAGAGAACCAGAGTCTCATTGCCAAGATTGCCTCTCTTCAGGAAGAGGTACTTCAGGAGTTGATAGTAAAAATCAATGACCTGACTTCACAAGGAATCAGTGGCACTCACCCATTCATAAAGAGCTTACAAAGAGTATATTGTTATAAGTTTTTTCATAAAGGATATGACCAGCTGCCCTAACTCCACTCTGATGGCTCCCCAGAACTTCAAGGCCACCATGGAGACGGATGAGCTTCAGAGGAGAATAGCGGAGCTGTGTGACATTAACGCTGACCTTCAGGTGCCTTTACTCTCTGTCCATCATCATTTTTTAGATTCAGCGCTGCATTATTACATCTCTCCTCTGCCTCTCTGTACTCCTTTCACACAATGTCCTTCTCTTATTCTTTCCTCCTGGCCTTCAGGCATTTTTGAGTGGCTATCCGCCTTCCTTCCTCACAAAATGACCTTCCCATTGTAAATCTGTCTCGGGCACAATTAGAAGTACTGTGCCGACCTCGCTGTACTGCACTTTGTCTGTGTTGTTATGTAACTGCTCTTTCCCGTCCTCAGGTGCAGATTCACTCTTTTGATGCTGTCGTTAGTGAAAAGGAAGCTATGGTAGTAGAGGTCAGTGCCTTTATTTTGTTTTATTATCCATTTTACTGTTGCTGTAAAGTAATTTGTTGCACTTCTGATTATTATCTATGTTATGCTTGAATCTATTCAGCAACACTGATTTGTGCGATATTCTGTAAAATCTGATTTGTGTAAGCTACCAATTCTGTTGCAATTAAGTTTATGCAAAAAATCAGATGAAGGCAACATATTCTCTTTTTTCGTTTTCTTTTTTCTTTTTTTTTCTTTTTTTTTTTTACAAAGCTCTAACTTGTCTTGTTTACTCTCCTTTACAGAAGAGCCGACAGATAAATGAACTGAAGTCAGCAGTGGAGGAATACTCTTCCATCACAGAGGTCAGTGTGTTTAACTTCTCATCCTGTTGTTATCTGTATTTCATTGCATCAAAAATCCTCACTAGTCTCTTATTGATGCTCTTTTATTGCCTAAATGTTTCTCATTTCTTTGCTTGCTTTTTCCTCATGCAGCCATATTATATTTTCCTTACAAACCATGTGGTCTACTTTCACCACTTACTTTTGGAATGAAATGAGTATGCAGAAAATCGGGCAGTAATTCTCTCATTTCCTGTGTGCAGCAATGGAAAATCCTCATGTTATAAGTGATGTCAAAAGAGAACCAAAAAAATTGGTTCTTTCAAAAGCATATCAGATGTCTTCAGTCTTGATTACCAAATAGTCACTCTTAAATAGGATTAGAAGTATTGACCATGACGTTGAGGTAGTGATTTCATTTTCCAAAATGTATATCAATATTTTGGAAACAAAAAAAAAACCATTTTTGAACCTAAATGTGATCTTTCACACGAATGTCAGTCTTTTTGGTGTAGAGACTATACTCTGCTCTGTCCAGTGTGTTTTTAGAATTATCAGCATGTGTGTTGTTGGCTGACCGACCGTGGGAAATTATTCATCTGCTGACCTTCTACACACAGGCCTTGTAGTCGACAGGGTTGTTACATGGGGTAACAGCAGTCCATGTAGTCCATAACTAATGGCATGCACCGAGTCATGTTGGTGTCTCTCTTCCAGCTGCTGAGGGCAGACAAGAGTAAGCTGGAGAGCCAGATGCAGATGATGCACCCAGACCTGGCTGGGTAAGTGAATCAAGAATACCCTGGGAGCGAAGGGGTTAGAGATATTAAGGGTAACCACAGAGTAAGGGAACACAGTTCAGGTGTCAGTACTGCCTTTTCTAATTAATGTATTTATTGGTAAGTTGTTTGCACCCCACGTCCTCAGCCCCATCCTTCTGTCTCCCACAGTGCTGGTCTGTCCCTGTCGGTGGCCTACAGGTTGAACCAGAGCAGCTCAGGATCCCTGCAGACAGAACTGGCTCTGGCACAGTCACCACTGGAGGTCAGCACTCCCTTACTCCATCTGGCTTTTTCATTTGCCCCATTTGGTCTTATACTCGTCTCTTGTTTTATGCATACAGGCAGATTATACACATAAGGATTTTTTATTCGACAGACTGTAGAGTCTCAGATGTTTCACACTGTCTGAACATGAGATGCACGTCTTCACATGATGTGTACTTGGCACTGCCCAACCTTTCTCTAACATTCAGGCTGACGATTTCAAGTCTCTTTTGCTAGATTTTGTAAATATATTGCCATCTCTTGCAGGCTCCCCAAGGAGCTGACCATTTGTTCACCACAATGAGCTACGCCTCACCGCTGGATGAGACGCTGGACAGGGAGGTGCTGCTGATGCTGCAGGGACCCAGCCCAGAACACATGGCTCAGGAGTTCAAGAGCCTTCTAAACAAACTGGTAACCAAGTGTGATTAAGTGTGTGTGAAGGCTTGAACAATATTCTAAAATTGACTTTAGAATCTAGACTTGATATCAATGGGCAGTTTGCATCTGAATAACAATCCCACTTGTGTGAAACGTTTGATATGTTATATTTGACTTGCAAATGACTGCTGTCACTGTAAATGTCACTCTGATCCAGTCAATACAACATCAGCATGGCATTAGCTGTAGCATATGTAAAAAAAATATTTAATAACCTTTTGCAAATCATTTTATTGTTCAGTAATTCTTATCTGTAGCTTCAGATGCAAAGCCAGAAAAAAGCCTAATATTTTGTTTGTACCATAACGTAGCTACTTATGAAACTTAACTAAACTTTAAGAGTTAGCTTGGTATTACAAGAAACTCGATACTAAGTCTGTTGTGTTCTAATAGCTGTTGATGGTCACCAATCCAGTTACTCTCAGGTTAAGATTGCTCTCTCATACGAGCTCAGAACAATGAGAATGGTGTTTTAGGTTCATGAATGCATGTAAACTTCTTTTCTCTCTGAAGCATTTGGTCTAACGTTGTACATATTTTTTTTTTCCAATTCTTGACTTTAAACTATTTTTCTCTTGCCCCATGCTTCCTCTTTGTCTCTCAGAAAAGGGATTTCTCAGAGGAAACTGGCTCTGTCTTGTCTGCAGTTAAAGGCTTGCTGGACGACCACGCACAGCCAGGGGGCAACACAGACTTCGGTCTTCAGGTCAGATCCACTCATGCACTTTCACAGACACATTTTACATTTTTTCCTCAGTGTCTGCCTACAACACCTTGATGCAAGCTCGAGAAAAGGTGCAGGATCACAGTGTCCGGCAGTGTTGGTGCCTGTGTATATGTCCATATGCGTATGGGTTGATTTCAGGCTGAAAGTGGCTGTTTTAGTACCTTTTTTTTATGTGAATCATTAAATTATGTAACGTGATTTCCATCTTCCTCTCCCTCCACCTGTTGCTCTCTTTTTTCCATCTATCTCTCTATCTGCTCTTTCTCTCCTTCCCACCCACTATCTCTCCTCTCTAGAGATCTCTCACTTATATAACTCTCCAACAGGCCCTATCCAAGCAGTGCTATTTAGTCAGCGTGTTGTACCATGAACACAGCCCACTCCCCTCCTCCCTCACTCCAACTTTCTCTATCTCACTGTCTCTCTCTCTCTCTCGCCCCCCCCCCCCCATTCTGCACTGTTGCCACTCTGCATTCATTAGCCACGTACTGCCATACAGCAGTAAACATACCAAATGAGACAGAAATCATTAGTGGGGCAAAGCTGTACCAGTGCAAGTCAGTCCTCTATTGGTTCTTCATTGTGCTGCCTGACATGGAAAGATTGCGTGTCAGTTAGGAGTTTTTGAATTTTTCAGAGGCATAAAAGACGAAGAACTATTCAGGCTGTGCGGCTGCTCGCAGCCTTTCACCTTAGCGAGAGGCTGACCCCCTCGGCCTTGTCTATCCACAGACTGTGCAGGGCGAGCTGGACACGAGAAGGGTAGACTGGGCCCTCAGCCTGGACCAGCTGGCCCAGTACACGGACTCGCTGGAGAAGGAGCTGATCAAAATGGCCAGTAACATGAGGAGGTCCCGCACCGAGATCCTGCACCTTTCAGTCAGGTGAGTCTGCTCTCCCTGTGCACGTACTGCAGTGTATGTGAAAATCAGTGGGTAGTCAGAAATGTGTGAGCTGCTGAACGCTGAAGTGCGAGTTGGATATGAGAGCAGAGGAAGGAGAAATACCAGAGGAAGATGGAAGAGACTAGATTTGCAGTGGATCTTGTGCTGGCTAATTAAAGACAACTTGACTGCAAGGTAGGAAAACATTTCTTTTTGGTGGAGTGGAGAAGCAGTGATCTCATTGGTTGAATTAAACCCCAGTAGGCAGAGCTAACGGCCTCATTTTCTGGCTAAGTAAGGTAATGCTGATGTCACTGAAGAAGCCATTAGCACAAGAGCTAGAGGCTGATTAAATCTAGCAATGTAATGCCTGAAAAAAGTGAGAGAAACGAAGTCTAGACATAATGAGCTATCAAGGTTAGCTGGTTAGCCTAACTGTCCTTCCAAGTCCATATAAGCCTATAGCTCTGTAAGTCTCTGTAAGCTTGTTTGGGTGCGTGCAGAGCTTCCAAGATCTTAAATGCCACATGGTCTTGAATGAATTTAAAAAAAGAAGTTACTGGGCAGAGCTTAAGAGGATTTTATGCAGGTCTGCCATTTGGAGAAATCGACATTGCTGAAACTAACTGAGACTCGACATTACTAACACACACACACACTACTGAACGTCAGACCCCTACGATGTGGGTATCTCCGCTACACAGTGCTCTGTCTCAGTTGGCCAGTCATTTGTCCTGAGTGGGGGAAAGACCTGTCAATCATCCTGACCTCAGTGACCCCACAACGGCCGCCTCACTAGGTCTGGGTCTGGGCCAATTCTGGACCTCACTCTGACTCTTTGTGGATGGGTTTGCCTTGTGCCGTGTGTGTGTCTGTTTATATGTGTGTTCATGGATACAGCCATCCCCTTCAGATATATAACAGAGCTAGCGTGGCACAGTATCAGACCAGAGAGGAGGGAACTGGTCAGGCTGTCCAGCTGGGATTTACAGGTGCTCATTTGCCAGGGTAAATTCAGGAACGTTAAAATTGTTTGGCAGAAAAGAAAACTGAAGTAAGTGTAGTCCTGCCCTACAGACTGTTCAAAGTAAGACTGGACTCGAAGACAGTGTTCGGATAAGGGTTTTGTTGTAGGACACATTTGAGGTTCTGTGTGTAGCTTGAGATTAGAAGGTCGGGCTGGGACTGGATCGACAAAACCGTGAAGTGAAAAAACCGTCACTGGGCCAGTCGGAGAACTGGCGCTGGTCACCCTGGGCAACAGAATGGGACACTGCATGGGCCTGCGGATTGGGTACAGTATGTCCACTGTACTGTCTTCTAGGATAGGATTTTCTGTCTGTCTGGACACTTAAGAGTGCTTTGATAATTTGTGTGTTTTAACCACATTTCTTTTGAAAAAATGCATAGCCCCTCAGCTGTTTGTAATTACCAGGACTGTGTACTACCCACAGGGTGCAGGAGCAGGAGAACCAGAAGCGACAGCTGTGTGAGGAACTGGAGCAGCTAAAAACACCTCAGGACAGCAGAGAGGCCTCATGCCAGACACCTGCACCAGAGGAAGAGGTCAGAGAAGAAGGGATGAAGGGTGGCCTGGATTATGGGCCTGAAATCTGTTAACCTATATTAAATAACCACCAGCAGCTTCTTGCTCACACCGATCTCTACAGTAGTCTCTTAATTAATAAAATGTACACCGAGCGATAGGTGAGCGAGTGTTTCCTGCACTGGTTAGAAGTTCACTGTCATGAAAGTCATGTTCAGTTAGAAACGCATTCTTTTCTGTTCAACTTTTATAATTTCCATGTTTGTGTTTTTGCATGTATTAACATTCAGTTACCACAATAGCAGGATATTGGAGGGCCTGCTTGCAGAGCAATGACAGAGCTCTTACTGTATTCAGACAGATGGAGTATGTGGTAGAAGCGAGCTGAGTGCGAGTTGGCGGCTGAAGTGGACATGTGCACCCACACACACACGCAGAATCACATGCGACCGCACACCTACACTCTGCTCCTCGCACAAAAGGCACTGAGGCACGCTTGAACATTTCCATTACAGCACCATTGTTTTTACTGCACAATGAACTTGGTGCTAAGGTAGATTGATTTAAGCAAGTTGTGCTTTGTGCTTTTTGGATGAGGGAACAACTACTAATATTAAGTAATAATTAATATTTCCTTTGGACTTGTTAATCAACAAAAAGAACAGTTATGAGAAAAGATAATCACTGCACATCACTTAATTTTGTCGTTTTTGTTGTTGATTTTTCTGCACTGTTAATCTTTTTCCAGAAATCACTTGTCAGTCATGTGTCCAGTACTGTTTCATCTTTTTCTTAGGGGTTTCTGTTGGAAAAGTGAGACTATTTGCAGTGGTGCTCTTTTCCACCATCATAGCTGTCACTGCTCAACTTCAGCCTCATCACCTTCTGTCTACTTGAATTTGCCACAGTGGGATTTGTTGTAGTCGGGCTTTGGCAGGTTTTAGAGCATTTCACCTTTGCATTCTTTTTATCTGTTCCTTGCCTTTCTCTTTCTTTTTAGCCTGGAGACGACTTGGACTGGGATGAGGAGTTCGCCCTTCAAGACTTCCTGAAGAACGAGTTGGCCGAGAGGAATTGCAGAGAACAAGGCGGGCGAAGGGACAGCAGACCTGAGGAGACGGCGGATAAATTAACGGACAGAGGTGAAGAGGAGGACGGGGAAGAGAAGTGGACGGTGGTGGACACAGCAGGAGAGGGAGACGTGAGGGACACGTCCACTCCTCTGTCTGCCCTCCCTGAGGAGCACCAGCCTGGGCACGGTGCAGAAGGAGAGGGTCAAGGTGAGTGAGGACACCACTATGGACAGAGCGACCGCCAGCCAACATCGAAACACTTCAACTGCAAAAAAAAACTATAATAGCTTTTTTTCTCCATTGGTGTATAAATTATAATGAAAAATTCTAGATATATTTAATGTAGTAGCTTAACGATGCAGATTTAGATCTATTAATAGAGAACCACTCAATGTAGTCCTTCTTTTATATTTCCATGTGGCTATTCAATTTGGATTGGCTTTCCACAGAGTAAATCTTCTAATTTTGTCTCAGTAAAAGTTGAGAACTTTTAACAATCTTCCTCAATCCTTTAAAACCCTGTTTTCACCAGAATTGGCCTCAGGCTGACTGGATCCTCATGAAACCAAACCAAATAGGGCTACATATAGTTTCATAATTTTCAGGCCCCATTCTGACCCCAAATCACTCTGTTCCAATCTCTGAATCCAACACAGCAGGATTAACCATAGCAATAAGCCTTGAGCTTGTCTCATGCAACAAGAATGAGAGCGAATACATCCTGCGTTGTCTTAGCATGAGAATATGGAAACCATAGTTTGGACTTACACAACCACAACTTTATTGTGCTGAGAAACTCAAACAAGAATCTTTACAAACTAACTTTAAATAGAGCATTGTAGTTCCTTTCTGTCATTATATTATTTTAGCAATCGACTTGAGTCCACATGTGTAGATGTTGTATAATTTTACAAAGGCAAACCACAGTTTATCCACATTCCTTGCTCCAGATTAGATATGTATTTATAAATGCTTATACTGAACACACCTGTCTCTTACTAACACAAAACTAATGTAAAATATGACTGACTGAGTTGAAGTTCACTCACACATCCAGTTGGTGCACCAATTTGCCGATCCAACTGTGTCTTACAAAGTGATTCACAGGACAAACGCTAAAGGTGAAGAACTGCCTACAGACTCAGTTATTGTGTTTGAGTGTTGATTTGTGTGTGTGTGTGTGAGATAGAGAGAGACTGTGTGGATTATCTCCCTGTAATCCATGGGGAGTCACAGGGCACTCAGCCACCCTTGAAGCCCCAGAACAATACACACACTCGCTCACTGTAAGGATACACACAGTGTGAGGCCCTTGGAAGTAGACCCCTGCCTTCTATGGCTGTTGTGGCCCCGATCGTATAAAGGTTGTGTGTGAGAATGAGTGTGTGTGTGTCTCCGCAGTATGTGAAATCCTCTCTTCCTCAAGGTCCTTGTATGGCCAGGTGTACGACCGGTCTGAGGCCACGAAGTGAGCTCAGTAATCCCCCATTCCTCTGCCTGCATGAGCGGCTGGCAGGCAGAGAGACAGAAAACGAGAGTGTAAATGTGGTCATTAATGCCATCCTAGCCATGCATGGTATTTTAACCTCTCTGCCTCTCTCTCAGCTCAGTACCTTGCATAATACACAGTCTGACCTTTTATAGCAAAAGGTGGGGTTGTATTTTTGGATGGCTATTAACATCTGTAGGTGAATTGGACAAAGGTTTGAGTTTTTAATCAACAGCTTCTTTGTTTTGCCATTTTTTCAGCCCCCCTTTTCCTCCTGTCATTTTTTTCCCTGATAATATATAATATTTTTTTCTTTTTCTTCCTCTGTATCTGTTACAGACTCTGCAGGCTGCACTGAGTCGGAGCCAGAGGTGAACTGCCAATCTGTGCAGGTAACTTCAGTTGTCATGGGATTAGGTGTATGTTTTGTATAACATTCTCACCAGGTTTGAGATTGTGCCTGGATGTGTGTATTTTCCTTTAACTGTTTTTTCTTAAAATAGCAGAAATTGGATGACGAGTACCTTTTAAAAAAGAGCTCAAGCATCAATTACTGGAATTTTTTAACATTAACTTTAAATGGAACACTACGTCCCTTAAAACACTCACTGGTAAACTTCAGGAAGCCTAATTTCTTTCATTTGCAGACCGTAGCATTAAACTGAAAGTTCATCTCGAACGTCACAAGTCTCCTTCCCAGTGGGATGTTGCTAACTGAAGTTGTGTAACTGTAACTTGATGCCAGGCAAAAGATGAGTAGTTCTTTCCTTGAAACAAATCTGCTAAAATATAGCCAAACTGAATGTAATATCCAAACTTCCAAGCATCTTTCAATCTCTGGAAACCACATGTCCAAATTAATTTTTAATGGCTCACACACCAACACCCATTTTGACCTTGTGGATACCCATGTGCTTAGTGCAGTGACTTCAGGATCATGTAAAAAATTCTTTGTTCAAGGTCAGCATCCCTTTCAGCATTTCGGTATCTCCTTGATTTAAAAAATTAACAACAATATCGATCATAAAAGAGCTGAAATAATGTCATCACCTGATTAACAGACGTCTGGTTGACAAGCTAAAAAGAGGCTTAGAACCCAAGATTTCAACTGAGAGTGTGACACTGACCACAATACACATCTTCAAAAGACTTGTTGGATTATGTTCAGCTGGGCTGCTATGTAAAGAGTGTAAAGGAGAACAAGACAAGTGATTTCCTGCTTTGAATTCATGCAATTGCTCCTGAGCTCTTGACCAAGACACTGAATCTCAACCTGCCGAGAGACCAACAATAGATGACTGTCGTTGTACTGGGCAGCTGCCAGGTATGTGGCAGGTGTGTTGCTGTGTGTCAGCAGGAAGCAAGACAGAACCAAAACAGATTTAGTGCTCAGCTTATCTTCCTTGGCTTGATACAATTTTAAAAATGGCATTCAGACCTTTGCTGGCTTGGGGAATGGAACTATGTATTTCCTTTTGCAGTGGTGGAAAGGAAGTAGGAAGTTTTTTAAACTTGTGAATAATTACTTAAAGGAAGGTTAAAGACATCTGACGCCACGGTTTTGCTGTTAGCAGGCTGACTGCTTTCATCCACACTACAACTTCACTATAAATTCTTTATACTTAATATAAAGTCAAACCTCTCAGGCTGCTGCTGCTTTTTTTATTAAACTTACTAGAGAATTTCATCTCACACATTTCATCTTGCACATTTAGTCTGCATTTGTTCTTGTCACATCTGTCACACTTGTTTGGTAATACAGTTAAAAGCAGGCACTCTTTTGCAAACTCTTCCTGTTAGTACATTGAAGGATGCTCTGACATATCAAATTTCAAAGTCTTAAGTTTCAGATGTCAAATATGGCACTGCCCCTGAATGCACCATCAATAAAGAGGGCTTTAAAAACAGTTCCGCTATGATGGACATGTCTGAAGTCATAGTGGCTACAATGATTTTGATTTGTCAACTACTCTGAAATCAATGGAAAGCAATGGCTGCCCAGAAGGTAGGAAACTTTCTAAAATACTGGTTTATGATTTGGAGTGAATGGTCAAACGTGCAAAACTGCTCATATGTTCATTTAAAAATACAGTTTTCTTAATATAATTTTAATGTAATTTACAACTTTTATGCATTATATTTTTTCCTCCCTCTCTTATTCTCGCTCTAAGTTTCTACATGCTCTTTATCTCTTTCTGCCATTTGCCTACCAAATAGCTCTTGACATATCATCATACCCAGCCTCTGCTCACAGGCAGCACTGTGCATGCTTGTGTTCAAGCTGTGCCCTTCCTTATATAGAAGGACAGTGATGAAACAACCGACTGTTATGTTATTGGCAAAAAGGATTATGCGCCTGCATTTGAAGAAAAATATTTTCCAAATTATATTAATATTGTGGACCAAATGAAGATGCACGGTATCCACTAGAGTACATGTTGCGTAGCAGGACTCTCTATGCCTTGTCACAGGCTCTGATCTTGGATGTTATGTGTTCTACTCAGTTGCAGTCCTCAATGCGTAATTAATTTCATGCCTGCAAGGTTTTTAAAACTAATTTAAACACTCCATCATGCTGCAGTCAGTGTGGAAGTGATGTTTGCTTTTGAATTCCTGTGAAGATGACAGTAATTGCTAGTCTTTTCCAACAATCCATCACCGATGGAACAGATGCTTTGTGCTGTCTGTCAGCTGTTAGATTGTGTTGACTTCTTATGCAATGTCTTTTCATCTGACAAAGATTTGTTTCTGTTGACTGACTGTGGGCCTGATGTTGCTGTTGTACCATGCTGGTACATGGTTAATGTGTGTTGCTTATTTGATCTTTTCACCCCTTTCCTTTTTTGAATATTTATCATTTTGTGTGTGTGTGTGTGTGTGTGTGTGTGTGTGTGTGTGTGTGTGTGTGTGTGTGTGTGTGTGTGTGTGTTTTCAGGAAGAGGCAGCAGTACCATTGAGCGCCCACTCACAAGCTGTCAGCATTAGACACCCAGAGGCGGATGCTCTCCCTGATCTGTCCCACTCAGAGAACAACAGTAAGCTAGCTCTGTCTCTTCTCTCTCTTTCTCACTCTCTCTCTCACACACACACCATCGCTCTGTTTCACTTTCTGCTCCCCCCTACTGTCAACTAGTCTCTCTACTGTATGCATTTACAACATAACCAAAGAATGAGTCATTTCCTGATTCACTTGCTATGTTTGCTGTTTGTTTAGAGGAGTGAGAACTACTAAATATTGTAAGATAAAGGTCAAATTCTACTGAATACCACAGTTTGAACATCCTGATGATGATCCTATCACCTGTTACCAGTTAACCTGTGGAATGATCCAAACAGGTGTTTTTGGATCAGTCCACAACTTTCACAGTCTTTTGTTGCTCCTGTCTCAACTTGTTTGAAACATGTTGCTGCCATCAAATTCAGAATAAGCAGATATTTACAAAAATCAATGAAGCTGATGAGGTCAAACATTAAATATATTGTCTGTGTGCAGTTTTAATTGAGTATATTTCAAAAAGAATAAGCAAATTGTTGATAAACAATTGATAATGCAGTAATCTGTATCCCAGGAATGCACTGATTATCACACTGAAAGTTTATTTATAAATCAACCCATTTTTCTCTTGTCTCTGCAGACACAGAGGCTCTTGAGACTGCAGAGTCTCACTCCTGTACTCCAGCCCAAAATCTGAACAGCTCACCTGAACAGGATCAATTGATCACGCTTAGTAACACCCCTCTTACAGTAGCGGAGACACCACCTGAGATGGTTCCTCCCGACAGCACATCACCTGCACCAGGTGACACCGTTACCCAGACTGAGAGGTGAATGAAGAAATAAGTATTGCATGTGATAAGTGTGATAAGCATGTGATATGTGAAAGTATTAGTATAAGTATAGAGTATTAGACTGCCTTCCTCCTTATGGAAACTCAAAATTATTATTGCTGTGTGCACATAGATGTTTGTTGATATTCTGTTTTTGCCTATTTGCATTTATGTTTGCCAAAGTGTTTTTTGGTAGGACCTCTAGGGGGTGCCAGTGTCAGGGATTTTGAAATTCTTTTGCATAGTGGCTTTAAGAATACAGTACATTTCAGGTATTAACTGCGGTAAAGATTTGTGCTTATAGCATATTTCAAAACCAGTGTGTTTCAGTCACTTCAAAGGTATGTAAAAATGTAGATGATTGAATCATATGTTATCTCTTTCTTTCTGCTGATAGAGTGAGAATCACTTTAAACCAGGAAGTGGCTTTTTTTAAAGGTGACACAGCAGGTTATACAGCAGGTCTTTTTTTTTATGCCCTCTGAATCATTCTGTTTTCCCATGACACATCTGACATCGTAATGACTGACAAAACAGGATTTTTCAAAATGCAGAAACAAAGGACAAAAAAGAACAGGAAGTTTACTCACCACAGACAATGCATCAGCTGGTGACTTGGCTGTTTAGAGTAGCAAGAATTAACCAGTGAGATGGTTTATATAGACAAGAAAAAGAGCATGAACAAACCCAAAGTGCAAATTATCCTTCTTCTACATTTATTGTCTCCATCACACCTAAACAGGAACTTTTTCCACAGAAGCACCTGATGAGTTGGTGTTTGGACAGGGAAATCCCACCTTAGGGCACACACCAGAAGCTTCCATAGTCAGGAAACTGACATTACCACACAGCCTCAGCCAGCATCCTGACTCATTTTCATAGCAATATAAACTATCCCCTGTAGATTTGAAGCAGATAGGTGTTATCAATTGCTTTTGCAGTCACAGTAGAAGTCACCATTTTAATGAGTTTCATCATTTCCCTATGACTAGTGGGCCAAGTTTGCCAGTCAAATAGGTGTTTTCCCTGCTGTGGGAGGAGTGTGCAGCCAAATTAGTACCCCTGCAGCCATGCTTTGCATAGGTGCAGTCTAACTACAAAGAGATGAAGGCTGTTCCTCATCTTTCTTAGTGTTTCATAATCTAACAGTTCCTCTTTAGCCTTTCTGTCTATCTAATGTATAAATAAAAACAGAGTAAATGAATAGTGCTTGACAGTTGACCTTTGACCTGTGGTTAGCACCCAGCCAACCAGTGAGAGCGACAGGACAGAAGAAGAGAAACACGGCGAGGTGGACCCGAGCCCAGGAGCCATGAACCTTGCTAAGGTTAGTAGTAGAGGGGAAGTGTAAGGGGGAAAAAAACTTCCTCCATTCTCTCCAGCACCAGCCCTTCACTGCTTCCCCTTCCACTCGCTGACCATCGCTCTTCTCTCTGCCACTCTGTGTGTCTTAGATGTGAGAGTAGGTGTGTTTTGAAGTGTGTGTTGAGGGGGGTCAGTGGGCAGGGCGGGGGCTGGCTTTGCTTCAGAAAGACTGACAGGGAGTTGGCACCCTGGGCAAGGAGAGAGGAGAGGGCAGGGATGGATCAAAAGGTGAAAGATCAGCAAATCAGGTGGCCATCATTCTACAGACTGCTCAAGCCAATGACTTAGGAAGTCCAAGGGTGGGCTATCAACTTCCTTGAACTCTGTTGCCAGAGAAGGTACAGTTTGGCATTTTTGCTTGATAAATGACCTATGCAGTTTATCAAAATAGTTTACTGTCCATCGACTAACCAAACATGATTCCAACCAGTTCTGTAACGGCAGAAGAATTTATGACAGGGTTGTTCCAAAACCCATTAGCAAAAGCCTGGAAACAATGGAAGGAATTTTCTGTCTGTCTGGACCAATTAGTGTTTACAGAGCTGATTTGATGTATGGTCTATAGACTAAGATTGCGTCATGGTAATTACGGCCACCCTCAGTTTCACATGGGCTGGCAGTGTTTTCATGTGAGAGGCAAGGCTCACTCGTGTTGTGACGCTGTTTCACCACATTCTGCTTCGCATCCTGCTGAGAGATCGATTAGCCTGCTGGTGACATGCTGGACCGTCTCCCTACTGAGAGAGAGTGTGAGGGGAGCCAAGTTAGATGAGCTTTGAAGCTGTGGGTGTTTTTAGCACGTCAAATAAGTGCTCTTTAGCACTCATAGCAGCCTGGTCAAGGTTTTTGATGATTAAAAATCAACTCCTGGTTTTAATATGCTAGAAGAGGCAAGTTTCTTGTGAACAAAGTTATTTGGATATATTCAAATAGTAGTTTCACTTGTAAATGATAGATATTTTCATCAGGAGTTTCCTTATATTTATGGTTGAAGGTAGGCAGTACTGTTTTCTCACATTTAATATATATAATAATATTTCATTTTTAAATTTTTCAGCAAAAGATAAATATACCTTAAAATCATGTTTGTCCCATTGAAACAAATGGAGTAAAATTCAATAACTCATGTTATGATTTTACTCTGTTTTACTTTAATGTCAGTTATTTTTTACTAAGAGACAATAAACGTTAAAGACCTTACATTCCATATTTACTGAGTTTCAGTTAAACATCTGGTATCTGCAGTGACATTGCCAAGATGTTGACCTAGAACATGATCGTGCAGGCATAAAAATCAAAGTTGTTATGGATTTTTTTTTTTTTTTAAAGCTTGCCATGCGAAATCACAGCATTTTGGTGGATTGGATGAGTTAACCTTTTTGAATGTAGTAATGGAGTAGTTTCATTTTGTTTCACAGTAAAATAAAATAATCAAGTCTCCCAAGGTTCTGTATTGAGAGATGACAGCGTTGTCCTGTTCTGAGCAGTGTCAAAACGGATACTATGCAGCTTCATTACACAATGTCCCATTTCATTACTCTGAGCACTCACCTTGCTCTTGTGTGTGTGTGTGTGTGTGTGTGTGTTGTGTGTGTGTTGTGTGTGTGTGTGGGTGTTGTGTGTTGTTTTATACCCTGGCTGGGACTTGAAGGTGATTTGAATTGATGTTCCCATATATCCACAGTGCTTTTTGAGGGCTACGGCTTGGTTTTTGGATTAGAATTGCAGTACAGGTAAGATTAGGGCTAGGCATTTAGTTGTGATGGTTAAAGTTAGTGTAAAGGGCTGGAGAATGCATTATGTCAGTGAGGGTCCTCACAAGTACAGAAGTGTGTGTGTGTTCACACGACTGTGTATGCACGCAGTCCGCCTCCACTACTTAGCACTGTGCCAGTGTTAACGTGCTCTCTGAGCACCCCTCTCAGCAGCAATCACACACACACTCAGAGAGCTGCAGGGCTCTCCATGAAGCTGCACATTATATAAGGAATCAGCCCAATCTTTCTCTTCCACACTCTGTACAGCTTATATAGCATTTCACTGCCATGGGACAGGTACGCTACATGTATGTGAATCTATGTGTGTCTTTCAATCATTGACCATCTCTTGTAATGTGAGCGAGAAAACTATGCTGCAAGGCCATCTCCCCTCTTCCTTTGCTTTTGTCCATCTCAGAGCCTGAGCCAGGACCAGTCGGCTGACAGATCAGCAACGGAGGACAGGTGAGTGATTCACTGTCAACTCTTTGCTCAGGAGACCTTTTGAACTCGCTTGGTTTTCACTTTCCAACAGCAGCAATAACTCCTGCAGATTTTCTGCAAATAGAGATGGTTTTACTCTGCAAAGGAATTGTGTTTTTTTTTTTTGCGAGTGACATTTAAAGATGTAGTTTAGATTTGTTTTTTTGCAAATGTTGTAGTTTTGTAGAATGTGCACTGTATGTGTTCCAGCACGTGTCTGCTACCTGTGTTGGTGGAAGAGGAGGAGAGTGTGCAGGACAGTACAGCCAAGGTTCCAACAGTAGCCGCCAGCATGGAGGGTAGGAAGAGAAAACTCAAATCTGTGTGTGTGTGAAGGAGAGAAAGAGAGAACCTGATATTATTAACAGACTGTTTGTTTACGCCTTCTTGCATGTGTGTGTAACTTTGACCACCCACACACCAACTCCTACATCCAGGGACTGACCAGCTCACCAGCAGCAGAGCGACCACCTTCTCTGACTGCAGCTCTCCACTGTCACGGCTGTCCTCCACACATGCCAGCCAATCAGGGAGTGGCATGGGCAGCGTGACCTCCGACCCCAGCCATTCGGAGAATAGTGCATCCAAAAAGGACTCCCTCCCCCTCTCTGGCAAAAATAAGAGGGAACTGGTAAGTCCTGCTTCTTCTCAACTGACTGTTGGATTAGTGTTTCCACATATTAATGATGACAGTGATTTTAATGTATAGATCAGGGTCACCTAGTTTTTAATATATTACAATTTTTTAATTTTTATATAATGTGGCAGTCATAATTTTTTTTGGGTAATTTAGTTCGGATTTTCATTCTTAAGGTTCAGAGTTTGCAGCATGTGTAATACACAAAAAAGACAAATGGACAGGTTAGTTTTGGTTCCGTTTTTTTTCATCATGCATAATTTCTGTTAATGATTTGTTTTTCTATGTTTTGTTTTGTGTTTTTCAACACTTTTTTATTTATTATATTCTTAGTTAAGCTTAATTAAAAACAGCCTCAGAATGAATCTGATCAAACACCAGGATCATGTTGAGTGGAGCTGGTAGTATTCAGATTAAATTACTTTGTCAGTGATGAGATTGTGACTTGGGTATCTTCATTCAGCATGCAATGTTGTCTTTCCTGCTATGCAAGAATGTGTGTGTGTGTGTGAGAGAGAGAGAGAGAGAGAGAGGAAGAAAAAAAGAGAGAGAGGAAGAGAGCATAGTTTCATTTTAGCTCCACTCAGGATCAGATCTTTCAGAATCAAGAGCCGGCTACACTGCCATCTGAATTTTCACATTTCACCTTTTATTATGTAAAGACTATTGAAGAGAGGAGAGAGTAGGGAGGGAGCAGTATGGATGTTGAGGGTAATATGAGCATGGAGGGATCAGCGTTAGAAGGAGAGCAGCAGGGGAAGAAGGAACGGAGAAAGGCAATAATGTTTGTCCGGACCCTGCAGGAGCTGTCACGCAGCATGGAGGCCATCGAGGAGCACAAGAGTCAGGAGGACCAAAGTGAGACCGGCATGGCCACTGAGAGGGACTGTATGTGTAATATAGACATTGTTCACTGTTACATACTAGATGTTATCTATATTATTTACCACATGTCCATTGATACCAACTTTTAAACATGTTCTTGTACATTTGAAAACCTAAATGGCGATGGCACCATTTTGCCTGGTATTGGTCGTGTCATGATACACCTACTTATTTCCATTTCTAGCTGAGACGTCAGTGGCCTCTGACACCAGTGACAATTTCAAAGACAAGAACAGGTAAGACGGCAAGTGATCAGAACACATAATCATCCCTATGTAAACACTTATCATGGAGTCCTAAATGTTTTCTCTTTATCTGCAGCCTATCCCAGAGTGACAAGGAGATTGAGGTATGTATACCATTAGATCTGAGAGCTCCATTCTATAATTAAAAATGCAAGCACCGGGTCAGTTTTTTAAATCTTTTTATAGTAAGAACAAACAGTGGATCATTCTTTTCTTACAGCCTCTTGTCTCAAGTTAAGTGTGCCTCCATCAGTAATACTGTATATATGTCAGACATACGGAGTTAGTTAACAGGTTACTATGTTTGCACCAAAACTCATAGGATACACATAACCATACAGTGTCACTTTGTTAATGCTTGAAATCTGAGAGCTTTCTACAGGGAAGTGCAGAAGTTTCATAAGTGGTCTGGTGTAACTTATCTGCCAGTACAATAACACTGTCTTTGCGACAAAAACTCTTATCTTAATGAGAAGGGAAATGTTAGAATGGTCATCTTGTCTGCAATTGGCAGGATATAATGTCACATACAGCAGTGGTGTCCAGGTGTCCAGCAATGAGTGCCAAAAAAAAGTAACTCAAGTGTCTCTTTCATGGTATCAGACAGAGTTCCAGCGTCTGGCATTGGGCTTCAAGTGCGACATGTTCACCCTGGAGAAGAGACTGCGGCTGGAGGAGAGATCACGTGACCTGGCTGAGGAGAACGTCCGCAGGGAGGTGTCCAGCTGCCAGGGCTTACTGCAGGTCAGTCTGCGTATGTGTAACTTTCCAGCTCTCTGTTGATGGAGCACTTGCTTCAGTTTTGCTCCATCAGGTGTTATTTTAATAACATTCTCATTTTGATGATTACACAATGAGTATTTGTAGTGAAGCTCTTTTATATTACCATAATCTTGCATGTCTTTTAAATTTTTAAATGCTTGAAACCTGTAGAAAATCACACCGTTTGGTTTGCTGTATTTGCTGTGGTAAACTGTGTTGCTTCATGTGGGTGAGACAAGTTTCATCAAGCCACACAAATATGAACAACTGTCTTTTATCAAGACCATCATAAAGATCCTCTGCACAAGTTAGTGAATAGGTGACAGGTGAGTGTTCACCTGTAAAATACTTCCTCCAGTCAGAGGTAGCCACTATTTTTTTCCTCTTTGTGTCTTTCCTTAACTCGCTCTTGTCTTTTTTCTCTCTTTCATTCTCTCCTCCCAGGCCCTGACTCCTCTGTGTGAGGACGACAACCAGTCCATGGAGATCATCCATAGGCTCCAGAAGAACCTGGACATCCTCATCCAGTCCATGACCAGGGTGTCCAGTCGCTCTGAGATGCTAGGAGCTATTCACCAGGTGGGACGATGTGTGTGTGGTGTATTTATGTTATGGTGTGTTAACATTTGTTATTCACTGTTTTGTGGTGTGATGACAGTATGAACTGATTCTTGTGCCAACAAATAAACAAACTGTACTGTCTTGTTACTTTGATTCTGATTATTTAATGGAGCCTTGTGTGTGTGAATGTCAGGAGAGTCGTATTGGTAAGGCTGTGGAGGTGATGATCCAGCATGTGGAGAACCTGAGGAGGATGTACACTAAGGAGCATGCCGAGCTGCTGGAGCTGAGAGAGACGCTCATGCAGAACGAGAGGTCGTTTGGATCACACACTGAAAGAGGTAGGGCATGAAGAAACATGTCTTTTTCATTTGTAGAATGATGTATGTATCCTCAGTGATCACACACACAAACCATATCTATATATAAGGTAGCTACACTGTTCTCTTTCCAGATGACTTCCGTGGCAAGAAGCAGCAAACATCACAGTACTACAAGGTCAGCTGCAGCTAGGTTACATACAGTATGATCTCCTCATTCTGCTGTCTTGATATGTTCGTAGTGTTCATTTGTGTTTTTGAAGTTGCATATCTTTCTTTCTTTTTTTGCTTAGCAGTCATCAACCCGGCGGGTCAGCATAGCAGCGATCCCCCGCTCTGGTGCAGGCAACATGCACTTTGACATGGTGAGGACATCATGTAGCATGCACTTAGGTTTACATAGCAAGTGGGGTTTCTACACTCTGAGTACAATTTATTAACATCCACTTTAGATATCCACTTGTAAACAGTGTAAATAAAAGTTATGTTGTTATACAGTTTGGTGCTACTTTTTTCATTTTTTTTAGGTTTGCTTTCCGTGCCACCTACGTGCATTGCAGGTCAAAGCATGAAAATTGTCAGATCATGTTTTAAAGAGATTTTAGCCAAGGTTGAGTATGACAGGAAATTAATCCAGGTTTAAAATGTTTGCTGTTATGCTTCAGGTCGTGCCAAGGAGCAGTTTTGTTTGCATGATTGTGACTCAAATATTTTGGTTTTTCCACCACAGTCCAAAACACAAGACGGCTCAGAAGCAGAAACAGAGAGACTGACAAGGCGATCCCCATGGTAGGTGTTTATATGCATGTTAATGTGTGCTAAATTTGCCTGGATTGTTATATGTTGAGTGAAGGTTAACAAGATATAGTGTGTATGTGAAGGGGAGCGTGTGCTTAAATAAAAAGTAAGAGGACTGTTTGTGTCTGTACCTTTTTAAAAACACAGCAGCATTGTCTCTGATGGCTGCTACTGGCTGTCTTTCTCAAAGCCACACCAGCTTGAAGTACCATGTCATGAGGGTTGTTGTTGTTGTTGTTATGCCCCTATGTGATAATGGTGGTTTCCAGGAATGTGGCAGGGAAGAGCACGGCGCGCCCCCCACTAAAACGCTTTGTTAGTTCTGCGGCCTGGGTTGACACTGAAGAGCCCTCTCTCATGATGAAGGGGTAAGACATGCCAAGGAGAAGGGTACCACGCTGGCTGCGTTGTACAAGTCCTTTCGCAGCAGAGCCAGATGCATAAAGATGACTGCTTCCTGGTGTGACGTCATTTCTGTCAGTCCAGCTCTGGATGAGGCAGCTCATTTTTGAAATGCAAACTTTACAGGATAAACTCGAGATTGCAGTCAACCTTCGTCCTTCCTAACAAATATGTGCCCACAAATTAAAAACTGCATGTAACAGTAAGGTTTTCAGTTTCCTCCCCCAAGTGTCAGATGATTTGACAGAAAGCAAAATATAACATAATACAGCACTAATATGAATAAAAATGAGGGCCATGAAATAGCAAACCCAAAACTGTGAAAATATCAGTAACTGACGAACCATGCAGACATTAGCAGTAATAATATGGGAAAGAGCGAAACAGCTGGAACACATTCCAAACAGTTATCTTTTGAGACTGGGAAAAATCAGTGATTTTGACGTCAAACCACACAGCTGCCATCTTTCATGCATCTGGCCCTTCCTCGCATGGGAAAGTGTTTATCGGAAGCCAACATCCTATGGTGACATTTTCCAAATCCTAGCACATTTGTGTTTTGTGTCTTTGTAAAATGTAAAGTAAGAGTGTGACCTTTTTTTAATGGCATCATATATCTTTCAAATGTTTGGATGACAAGGTTAGAATTTGCACCAACTAAGCAGATATGAAGCTTAGCTGATACAAATGAAGCACAAATATGTGAAAGATTGTGAAACTGCTTTATGGGTTCATTATATAATATTGGAGCATGTACTTTTGGGGCACTGCTGCGCATGCATTGGTGTGTTCCAGAAAACAATTTTAAACATGTTTTTATCATGGATCTTTCATAAATATCCATCTTTGTGTACAGCAAGTGAATGTTATGCTGCATATGCATGAAATGTGCATGTGTGCATGTGCACATACAGAAACGGTGTGGTTATGCAGCCATGCTTGTATTTGAATGTGCAACTGAACAGTGTGTCTGTGAATGCCTAACCCACGCATGCCTACAGGACGGCCCAAGACAACACCGACTGCCAGTCGGAGGACGAGCAGAAGGAAGCGCCGGTGGCAGAGAGGAGGAGGTCCAGTCTCAGTGAGCTGGGCAGCAAACTCACCTCCCTCATTCTGCCCCTCAAGACGTTAGTCCAACCAAATACCCACCACTGGCCTGCTGCAGTACCACTTTCTGCCAGCAAAGCTAAGAGGCTAGCTGTGCAGTGGAAGAGTTTATCATTTAGTGTACTGAGGTTCCAGTAACTGCAAACTGTTTCGGGTATCAGAGGTCATCTGTCTTTGATGTTAAATGACATTTCTGTGGTGTTTCTGCACTGCACTTCAGAGATAACACAACCATCAATGTGTCCAGTATTATGACAGATTTGAATTCTATGTAGGTGGCGCCCCTCAGCCTTTCGGCCATTGTGGCTATCACTGCTCATGCTCCCTGTAATGTTTATTTTAAGAACATTGTGTCTACTGGCTTTTTGGAGACACTCACAATTGTCGAAGATTCCATGAGCTACATATGGACTGATTAGATAGATAACACTATATTTCATGAAATTATCACTTATTATTTGTCTTCAATAGTTGTGTGAGTATATGGAACCTCCTAAGTGATGAAACTCTGTCACTCTGCTGCTCTGTGCTGGACTAGCTTCTTCTTTACTCCAGGGGCTCAGCGGCTTTTAATCATGTTAACAGGGCATTCTCACTGTAAGGGTCCGAATGGAACTATTTCCTTTAGCTGTTAACTTGAGATCAGTGTAGACGGTGTGCCAAGTGATTTTTGGAGCTTCATAATTTGTGTGTCATGCATGGATCTCAAGTTGTGACTTGCAGTGTGCAGCTAACAAAGCCTATATCTGATGATCATTCCGCCTCTGTTGGGCTCAAACGTCTGTCATTTACTAACATGTTCAGCCACTTTAACAACTGTATGTGCAAACTACTACACTATATGGACTTTCTTTATTTTTGTGGTGCAATTCAGTATTTTGTGCATGCCGATCATGTGTTGTTCTGAACTGTCTTTTCCTCTTTACCTCCCTCCACATTGCTCAGGAGTCAGGATGAGCTGTTTGTAATGCTGTAAGTGTGAATGGAGGAGAGTCCAAAGTGGGAAGTGCTTCTGGATTCTGTCTCCAGAAGAACTTTCTATGTCCAGAAAACTGATCAATACATGCAAAAGGCCTGTATT
The DNA here is from genome assembly GCA_037975185.1 of Centropyge bicolor. Lineage (NCBI taxonomy): Eukaryota > Metazoa > Chordata > Actinopteri > Pomacanthidae > Centropyge > Centropyge bicolor. Next base: position 718,139 of record JBBMOC010000004.1, on the reverse strand, counting down.
TATCATGTAGGAGTGCCCAATCAAAGGCCACTTACAACCCTGCACTGACTCTCGTAATGACTGTCGAGTGACTTGAAGCAGCACTCCTACTGCTGAGAGATTCCAGGCCTAAATTGTCTGCTGCCTTTGCTTAACCAGTCATCGCTCAAATCAACCTCCATGCCAACCGCTACTAACCCTGCTGCTGACAGCTTTTTCATTATGCTGATGAAGATGATGTAAATGGTTTTGAGTCTTTGGCACTGTTTGAGACAGGTGGTGAAATGTGCTCCATTTAAACAAACTTAAAAACGTTCCAAGCTGCAGCTAATTCACCGCCTGCCATCCATTGCATTAGTTACCACAAATGACCCACAGTTTTCACTAAAAAGTGATGTGTGATAATTCATTTCCTTCTCTGTGTCATTTTTGGTAACTTATTCAGCCCCTCGCTTCATCTCGGACCATTTCTTCAGTGTCCATCTCTCATAATTCATTTTTCATCCATCCTTTGATAACATTTTATTCTCTTCGGTTGCTCACCTCCAGTCCGAGCCCTTCCTCCAGCCCTTCATCTACAGACCCAGGAATGGCCCAGTCTCTGTCCCACAGCCTGACGTCTTCCCGGGCAGCGGCAGCAGCAGCAGTAGCCAGAGGAGGCAGGGGGCTCTGGCTTTGGTTGGCGATGGTGGTGGTGCTAGCAGGTATACTGTTTGTCTGTACTATTGATTTTAAGATGTCTTTCCAATCTTTATATACTTGGATCTGTCTATAGACATTTTCACAGTACTGGTTAATATTTGTGGTTCCTACTGCAGGACTCTTGGCACTGCTGGCCAGCCTGGTGATGCAGCCAGTAGTGGATGCAGCTCCTGTTGGGACCGGGGACTCCTGGATGACCATCCAACAGCTGCTGTGGCCCTATGCAGGGCTCCGACATAATGGGCAGCCCCCCGTCTAGCCCCTGAGAGCCAGGTGGATGGTGTTACTGCCCATCAGCCTTCTGCAGACATGATCTGTGCACTGCGGTGGTGATGAAGGAAAGTACAGTGTACCACTCTTGAGCAGAGGCTGCTGGGATGTTTACTGGTGCCTGAAGATTCCTAAAACGAGACTTGCATCGACAGCACAGGCCAGGCCTCAGGGGATAGCTAACCCTATGGAGGATTTTATGCATCACATCACGTTTGCTAAATTAGTTAGTCTGTGTGTGTGTGTGTGTGTGTTTGTGTGTCTGTGTTTAAAGTGAAGAAGCAGTTACAGGTGGGCTGCTCAAAACCCTTAACACATTATGATGCAGTTTTCCGATCAGTGCTCCTGGACCCAACACAATCTGTCAAATCAGGCTTGATCAGTCATCAGAGCTGGCACAATGTTGACCTGTCATGCCACAACTTCACTAGAACGATGGTACTGATCCACCGAGCCATGCAACGGGCCGCTCTGCAGTTTTCCATTGACAAACATCATGGACGATGGCTCCAATTGTGCCACATGGCTTTTTAAACACATTTCATGCGCTTGAGGAAACAGGGGACTGCCAACCTTTTTCCCCGGGGCTTGCAGAGGACATTTTATCATTTTTAAGTCTCTAAACACTGGTAATAAATCTTTTATTTTAAGTGTTTTTAAATTTTTGAAATCTATATTTATGAGTTTGTTAGTTTTGAGTGGGGAGATGTGAATATGTTTATTTTTATTAAGTTATAATTCTACATTGTAACAGTTTCAACACCAAAGGTTTTTTTTATTTTTCTCCTTAACTTCTTGCCGTGGTTGTCACCGTTTTCAGCTTCATACACTTTTGTATGTTCCAAAGAAGATGCGTGAAACTTTGCACAAATAAAGTAGCCAATTCTACAACAGAAGACGTGTTATGTCCACATGCACATTTCAGATTTGTTAAAATGTTTGTATTTTTAAAAAATGCAACCCCAAGTTCTTTTACACAGGTTTTGAATACATCAGGGGTCTGGTGGCACAGAGCAGGCTCTGGACTGTGTCCACAAACAGATAATTGGATTCTCTAGTTCTGGCTATGCCTTCACTGCTCAAGTTGTCCTGGAGCATGTGGATGAAGGTGGAGTGAAACTCACTGCCAGGATAATGGTCTGGAGAGAAAACCTCACTCTTCTCTGTGATTCCCAGCTTCTGACTCCTCTGAGCACCCAGGAGGTAGAGACTCCACAAGCCCTGAGGCACAGGGGCGGGGCCGTGGTGCTCACACACCTGGAGAGGAAAGGAGTACAAACAGGACAAAGAACAGAAATTCAGAGTAAATTTGGTGTTTTTCTTATTCTGCTGCAGTTTTACCTCTGGTCTGTCCACTCAGCCATGGCCTCACTATCTCCTAGACAGAACCAGGTGCTCCCTGTTTGAATGACATGGCCCTTTTTTTTTACACTGTTTATCACTACACAACTTCCCTCTTCCTCATTCTGCCCTGCATTTACTGTGGGTGTGTAAATGTCAAATCTGCTTGTGGTAAGGAACCCAGGTAGCACAGTAAACTCCCGGCTGTGGTGCAGCCGTGGCTGCTACTTTAACAGCTAATTGTTAGTTACAGTAACAGCCAAAGTGGTTGGGGTTGACTCCATGTGTACAATAGGAGACACATGACCATAAATAGGCCATCCCGTATAGGTATAAACAAGGGGTAGAATGCTAAATTTAATGAGCTGTATCTATAGTATGTGTGAGTGAGAATACCTGCATGACCAGATGCTCACTGCCACATTTTTCGTTCCACTTGCTCCATGAGAAGGCGCAAGCAGAGGCGAAGAGGGCCATCTGTTCGTAGGCAGCGTGTTCTGTGAGTGGGTCCTGAAGACGAGACAAACCACACAGTAAATTTATAACACTGTGGAAAATGTTGGCCTGTAGTGTAGTGATACACAAATGTTGGCAGTAAAGGTAAATGAAGTTTGTCATTTCATACAATGGCCCCTTTCAGCTTCAATTCATTCATTTTGAATAGGTTTTTTTTTACAAGTAATGATTGGAAGGAAGTGGATAACGTAATCTCCAACATCCTGCCACTCTTACACTGATATGTGGCTACAAGCCGGAGCAATACTGGTTCAACTTATCCTGGATATAACCAAAAAAAGCCAAAGCTGGCTTGAGTCTCGTATTTTCCTGTTATCTTTTATTGTAAAAAAAACAAGTAAAAAATGCAGACCTTGCTGCAGGTGCTGACGTATTTGTCCGTGTACTCATTCACAAAGATATTGATCCCAGCGTTGAGCATGGCTCTCTGCAGGGCAGAGCTGCTCATCCACTTCCCTATGAGGTGAGAGAGACCTCTCTGTTCCTCCAACTGCAACATACACTGATTACCCTGTTGGTCAAATAGACACAAACACAGATTATCAGGCTACATCTCCTCATTGATTCTTCTGTTATATATGTACTGTGCTCTCCAGTCTCTTACCTGGATTATGACACTGAGGCCAATGAGAGCCCCATTGATGGTGAAAAGAACAGAGTCCTGGCCCAATGGCCTGAGCTCCCAGCTCTGGAAGGGAAGGTTGGCATAAGTTTTCTGCATCAGCACAAAGGCCTGGAAGGAGTCCATCTTGAAGGAGATCTTAGCCTCCGCCTCCTCATAAGAGATGTCAGTGATACCGTCCATCCTCCATTGTCTCCCTGGATAACAATAAATTTTAATGTCTATGGCTTTTTGGTGCCCTTTCAAAATAAGTCTACCTTTTAAAAAACAAAAACATCTTTTCATGCTTCCTGCTTGTTGCCCAACCTGCAGCATCCCAGCGGGCCACTTGGGGAGTTTCCAAGAAGATGACAGAGTCAGGAAGTGTCACAGACATACCAAGAGGAGGGCAGGTAAGCCCTTCGTTTTCACCTAAGACAGACTTCTCCAAAGGGTAGGGAAACACCTGCAGCCCTTCATCCAACATCTGGAAAAACATGGAGGAGGAGGGTGTTGTGTTAGGTGGACTTTAGCTGCTGCGTCTGGTGCAAGCAGCCAACACTGAAACCCTTTTTTCTATTTACCTGTCTCATTTCCCAGCCATTGACCTGGTGGGCTTGTGGCGGGAGGTGAAACACGTCATAGTAGAGGACCCCACCCAAAGGTGTGTACAGCCTTAAATCCACCGTCAGCTGTCGGACACCATCTTCCATTACTGTCGTCTGCACTGTGGGAGAAGTCAAGCCTCCATCAGCTGAAGAGAGAAAAAGATTTTTTTTTGTATTTCTAAACTTATTTTATTCCTATTTTTCTATAACAAATGTTAATGTAGACCGATATGGATCTACATCAGATCTGATTACATCAGATTTAGTTGTTGTGTGGTGTTAGTCCATGGATCAAAAGACCTGAAAATCATTTTGAGCGACATCAGGTTTACATCTGTGTGGTGGGACTGTCTCTTTAATTTGGAGTGTCAGGAAGAGTCAGGCTGGGCATCTTTACCAAAAAGTGTCTCCATCTGTGTTTCTATGTGGCTCCATCGACCATCTGCAGGCTGGACACTGTTTCTCCTTGACTGCGGACTGGCTGCAGTCTGTGAGATACATAGACAATAAGAATGACTACTTCACATTTAATTCAGTCACGAGAGCCAGGAAGTCTTTCTCTCCTCTTACCTTCCCTGATTCGAACCCTTGAACGGACTGCGCCTCCTCATCCGCTCTCTGCTGCTGCGTCTCGTTGTCTTCCTTCACCTCCCCATCTCCTTTTGTCTCCCCCAGCTCAGGTACATCTATGTCTGCTAGAACCTCTTCCCCGCCTGCAAGAGACCTAGGAAAGACAAATGCAAAGAGAACATGATTAGTATTATTACTACTCTAAATGTATTCATAGTGGGAATATTGTCTGTGGTAAGACCAGATAAGTACCTGTAGCTGGGTGTGTGCATTTTCAGGTGAGACTGAGCCATCCTGGCCAGCAAGGACAGGTGGTCGTAATGTGTGTGGAGGATCCGTACAGCGATGTCGCTCACAGCCAGCTGTTTGGGAAGCTCAAAGCCCAGGCCTGCCTCTTCAAAAGTTAAACCTTTAAACCTGAATGGACCAGTTAGAATCAAACAGAAAAGCTTGATACTTGTAGTCCCTGCTAAATATGAATGTTCTGGTTATAGTGTTGTGACCTATGATGGCCACCAGTCACATACTCTTGCTCTAAGGTTCTTAGTGATCATTTTAATGTCAAGTGTGGCTACCATGTTCTACATTTAGAATCCAAGTTTTGCACTCTGCTACTGCTTTTCATACTACTTTTTAAATATAGGCCATTAATGAAACATTGTATCCCCTAACCATTATAAAGCACAGCTGCAAACTTCACTATTTCCTTTATGGTCACATTAAACACATGTAATCTATTCATAGCAGTTTCTTCCACAAACCTTGGGTTCTTCTTGAGGTTGGCCCAGAGACATAGCGTGATGTTGTCATCTTTGACCACAGTCTGCATGTTGCCTGTCTCAGTGTCAATGTTCGCACTGGCCTTCTGTGACCAGGGAGACAAACAACACAAAAAACAGGAATGGTTCCAAAAAGCCATCACACACTGTGTCTTGGACCTTGCACAATACCAAAAAAATGACACATGCACACAATACATCAATGTTATGACATAACACTGTTCATATAGTTACAGATTGCTTCATTATTTACAAGATTCTTGGACCTTGAGGATCTCCTCTGTGGTGAGGTGGTGTTTAAAGTGGATTAGCTCCTGCAAATTTATGAGAGCCTGCTGGTACTTCTGGCCTTCTTCTGGCTCTGTAACATCTCTGAGCAGAACTTCCAGCTCCTCCATCAGCTGTAAAGGGACAACATTTACTTTGTCATACTACAATGCAGCAAATAATATCTTTGGGACTTGGCTTCATTCCTGATCCCCTACTTTTGAACTCATAATTCATAATGCAATGACTACATTGGAATTTCCTTCAATGGGTTTGTTTTGGACATAACGCACAATGGTAATGATATTCATTATAGTCATTTGGTAGGTGGAACATCAATATTTTGATGATAACACGCTTTGTTTAATAGGTCATCTATGAACAGTGAAGCCCTTTGGAAAAAAGTGGGGAGATTTATTATAAAGTAAGCAATGTTTCCCTGGGAAGCTGTAACCAGGAAAAGTCAGGGGTCTATATCTCATGACTTTATTAACTGATCTTTAAAAGTTTAATCGATTTATTCTTCACTGATTTCTCAACTGAGCGCATGACACACACCCATGAACACATTAAATACACACCTGGAGAGCGAGGTTACATTGCTTGAGTACGAGTGTGATGTTGACCTCTGGGTCATCTCTCCATAGGCTGATATATGTGTTCATTTCCTGCTGTACTGCTGGGTCTGGGGTTCCATTACAACGCATGTATCTCTCCCACTGGACACAAACAGACACAAATATCAGCCAGAGGAAATCTGCTAGTGATGCTCTGAAGGGAAGATCAGGTTAATTTAACTTGATGAGTGTGACTTTATTGAGTAGTTAATAAGTCCAGATAGGGACAATATTTTGATAGTTTTTTGTCATAGTCTTGTTTTTCCATGCTGCAGTCTACTTGAGAATACTAAAAATATTGAAATCTTATCCTTATTACATTGTCCGACCATGAAAAAACCCACCATTGGTTACAATACGCGTCAGACATTCTGTAATTTCTCCCTCTCACAGACAGCAGCACACACCTTGTCTGTATCCGCAGCATCAGCTTTCCATTGGGTCACTGCAGTATGATTCTCCTCCAGTAGGTGGCGGAGTTCGTTCAGCTCCTCTTCTCTGCGCTCTCGGTCCTGTCAGCAGAGCACACTCAAAACATCAGTGAACATTGACTGTGTGCTGTTCAGATAAATATTTATTTATAGTATTTGCAAATAGAGTGCTAGACTGAATTCGAAAAAGAAAAAAAGTGTTATTTTCCATAAGGACATCTTACCTTCAACTCCAGTCTTTCGAGCTCCTTCTCCTTTCTCTCTCTTTCCAATCTTTCCTGCTCTTCTCTCTCTTCTCGCAGGCGTGCTTCCTCTAAAAAGCAAAAGTGCATAGGTGTGTACATGCAGGACATTTAATGCACTTTTCATCAGTCTCCGGCAGAGCTAATGCCAGTGCTTCTAACATGACCTGCATTACCTTCCTCTCTCAGCCTCCTCTCCTCCTCCTCTTGCTGCAGTTCCGCCTTCTGAGCCTTGGTCAGCTTACGTCCCTTTTTGGATGACTTGAAACCAGCAAAACCTTACTTAACTTACTGCCATAAGAGTAGTTGGGAAAGATTGACACTGACTGTAGGAGTAGGATGTTATACACTGTGTCTGGCTGCACATGTCTTCAACTACATACCATTGATAATCAGATGAATTAACGTTATAAATGTGTTGACTGACTTGCTCCTACCTTTCCTTTCTTGGGCGGCTATCATTCACAGGAGAAAGCATGCAGAGAAAGTTTACAAAGGTTTAAAATTCAAGGCACAGTCTAAAGAAATAGGTGGGAAAATTAGGAAAAGAAAGAGCATCAGAAGTCAGGATTCGTCCTGCTAACGTCAAAACTACGCAGTTTAGCTAACAGCAATATATTTACTGTTATTTACAATACGTATTCTATGTTTAGTAAAAATTAACTATACTTGGCGTTGAACTCTGCGGTTTAAACCACTTTAATATGACAAGCTTAAAGGTCAAACATTGGCAGTTTATTCGCAAATAAGTGTAAAAACTCACCATGCTATAACTAAAAAGCGCTAAGCGTCAAGGTAACCATGGGAATTTGTACACATGCGCAATAATCTGTTTTCATTTGCGACATGACGAAACGACATACGACTGTGTTTACAGCAGATCCGCGCACTGTTTGTCAGAGGAAGGACAGACAGTGGACGTAGTGAACCGAACACTTCAGGTAAAGTCGTAAATGCTTACTGCTTGTGTAAACCCACCCAACAAGACAATGCGTGTATATATGAATCCACTTTTCAATGTGGTTGTTCTGGTCTGTGATAAATGCTAGCAAACACGCTAGCTAGTCAGCTGTAGCTAGTTAGCTGGATTGATTAACCAACTCTGGCTGACTTCTTTCACTTCTCTCTCTATAGTTAATTTCTTCTCATTGAATAAACGGTTTCTCTTTCATCTTTTCCTCCTGTTAGAAGTGTGAAGGGTCACGTCCTTCCTGACATGGCCAATCCTTTCAGGGGAGAAGTTATCAGGCTTTACAAAAACGTAAGTGACGCACACTCCTGTACACAAGGTTCGGTTGTGTCCTGTGCGATAAATGTTTTGAATTTGTCTCTCGTCCTCTGAAAGCTTCTGTATCTTGGCCGTGAGTACCCAAAGGGATCGGCTTATTTCAGGGAGCGGCTGAAGTCAGCTTTCATGAAGAACAAGGACGTGACAGACCCAGAGAAGATCAAACAGCTGGTGGCCCGTGGAGACTTTGTCATCAAGGAACTGGAGGCTCTCTATTTCCTCAGGAAATATCGAGCCCTGAAGAAGAGGTATTATGAACCAGACAAATAATCCCACTCATAAACAGCACCAAATGACCCTGCTGGAATAAGTACAGGCTGTTAGAAAGGACAGTCAGGGAATCAACTTTTAAATGTCATATTATGCAGCAGTATTTATGAGAGTCCACATTAGACTGCAGAAATGAAAACACTGTTGCCCTTATATAAAAAAAAATCAAGCTTGCCTTACAAGGGAAATTGAAGATCCATCTGTAAGAATTGCCAAAAAGTGAAAATGATGATGGAGCTGTTGCAGAATGTGCTTATTTTTATACACAAGTTGTACCTTAAAAACCAGTGTTTTATATCTCAAATACGGTATATATGTTACTGTGGTAGGAAATAGGAATTTCCTCAATCAAGATGACTTAATTTAATGTCCATGTAGAAATGGATGTTCAGATCATGATGCTTGTCAGAGTTCACAGTTATGAACTGGTCTGTAATCAACTGGGGAAGCCTTGGTATCAGACTGACTGAATTATATTATAATGTATTTCAGTGTATATATTTGTAAATACCTGGCCACATTTCTTGATGAGTGAATGTACATGACTATGTGTCAGTGCACTGTTTGGTAGAAAACAATAATTTAAAACAATAATGTCCTTGTGTCATAATAAATCTTATGAAATCAGTTTAACTTGTTTGTTGTAATTGAAATTATACCTGAAAATGCAGAAATATAATCTGTTATTTTGTAGCAAGAACGGACAAACACAATGTGCATTTGACCTGGAACTGACCTGCAACCCTCATATGGGTCTGTGGGCGGCCTAAAGTGAGAGAAAGCAAAGACGACAGTGAGGGAGAGGAAGCGGAAAAATACTAATGGTCTAGAATGTAACACTTTATAAAGGCATTTCAGAGAGACAAGATAATTTACTAAAATATCAAAGCTGTAATTAGAGAACAAAAGTAAACATACCAATAGCATCATATCAATAACACACAGACAGAAATAATAAGAATAAAACAAGAACAATAAAAACATTTTAGAATTAGAAAAGCACTCGGAGAGCGCAGACCTCCGCCAAGCAGCACAGCTTATTGTGACTTACACCCCAAAATATTAGTCCTGCCTTTGATTTATCTATTTCAATAGATTCCTGGACCATAAAAACATACCCTTAGCAATTGGAATAGCATTGATATCATTTTTAGTTTAATAGTTATACCCGAGAAATCTCACAGCTGACACCTCTATCCTGGTTTGTAATAAATTCCAGATAATCGATTTTGTAATCCAAAAACCTTTACTGGCATTTCTTTTATTAGACTGTAGGATAGATATTATTCATCCTTTGTATTAAGAGCACATGACAAATAGGTCAATTGAATCTCAACATTTTATGACAAACATCCGTTGTTTCATGTGGGAATGCTTCTTGTTGAGTCCATCTCAGTGTCACAGAAAGCAGGATTTGTATTGCCACCTTTCTTCTCTCCGTTCTTTGTCAGGTCAAGATTTGCTGATCTTTTCATGACCTGAAGTACAAAGCTGACGTCAGCAGCTGTTCTCATTTTTTAGCTTTTGATATGGTTGGCTGCAGTGCTTACTCTGTCCTTGAGGAACGTCAATAGGTGATAAGAAGCTGTGTCTTCTTTCCTCAATGTAAGCCTCGATTCTACCTTGGTCCTACAGCCTCCTGAAACGTAGGAAACAGGGTGATTACAAAACAGGAAGATGATGAAATCTGATTCCTATATGTTTAACCAGTGGCAACAGAATACATTTCTTTACCTGTAAACAGGCTGACTATCAGTCCCACAGTCATTGTTGTTACAGTTCCAATGGTACCGAAGTAAAGATAGGAAGGAGGGAGCCAGTTATCTGCCAGCAGATGCCTAGTGGTGAGAATAAATAGTACATATTCAATCACTGTAGTTTATTAGCAGAAGTGAAAAGTCCCGTATATATTTCCATTTATACATGTTCTGTTCAATGTGAACAATTCAGAGGTTCCTATAGATTATGCAGAATTGATGATATTCTATTCAATATAAGAAAGCTTATTTCATTTAAAGGACAGCATATCACACAGCAGGGCTCGGGCGATGGCCATGTTTATTGGTCGGTCCAGAGAGAAATAGTTATTGGATGGATTGCTACAGAAATTCAAAGTTCCCAGGAATGATCCGCTGGCATTTCTCTTGCCAAAAAGAATGTCAAATTTTGATTTGTCAGACCACAGGACAGTTTTCCACTTCACCTCAGTCCATCTTAAATGGGCTCAGGTCCAGAGAAGTCACCGGTGTTTCTGGATCCATTTGGATTCTTCTTTGCATGGTACAGCTTTAACCTGCATTTGTGGATTTGGTTTTAATGCAGTGTCGCCTGAGGGCCAAAGATCACGGCCATCCAGTATTGGTTTTCGGCCTTGTCACTTTTGTACTGTAGATGATGAAATCCCCAAATTCTTTGCAGTTTTATGCTGAAGAACATTATTCTGAAATCATTGAACTATTTGCTCACATAGTCTATCTTTACTTCTGAGAGAGGCTCTTTTTTACACCCAGTCATGTTACTAACCTGTTGCAAATTAACCTAAAGTAGTTGGGAGATGTTCCTCCAAGTGTTTTTTTTTTTTTTTTTTTTTAATCTTTTTCTTCCTTAGCATTACACATTTACACGTTTCCAAAGTTTTGTTGTCCCTCTCTTTACTTTTTTGAAATGTGTTGCTGGCATCAAATTTTAAATGAGCACATATTTTTCATACAATGAAATGGCTCAGTTCCAACATTTGATATGTTGTCTTTTTTGCAATTGGGATTGTAATAACATTAGGCTTTTAAGGATGTTAGGTGCTATTTCAGACTTGTCAACTTTCTATCATTGTTCAGATGTTCTGCAGTCTTTTTAAGGCTTGGATGTGATCATTAAGCCAGGGGAGGTGATTATGTTTTTGTTTCCTGAATTTAACAGTAAAAATGCAAGACCAATACAATGAGAGGTGAGGGATTGGGAAGGACAGCAAACACAAATATTAAAACCACCAGGAATAAGCACCCTGTCATATCTACATATGATAATGGATAAAAGCTCAGAAATCTCATAACTAAAATGAACTGTTATGGGTGACAGATTAAGCTCCAGAGCAAAGGGGGAGGACCAGTAATAAAGAAACTTAAAATTTCAGAGGGGACAGCCACACCTCAGTCATCTCAAAAGGACAAAGTTGTTTGGTGTCAGAGCAGACAGAGAATAAATGGACACACAGCAAATAGGATTCAAGTTGTTGTTGTTTCCATCTTCCTTAACTGCTCTGTTTCCTTCTCAATAGTTATTTTATTCAATCATTCATCACAGGCAGTTACACACTTACTCATCACCACTGTTCTGTACTGGGTGTACTGGGGCTGTGATGGTGGAGGTTGGCTGTGTTGGCAGAGAGGTGGAGGTCCAGTTGAAGCTGTCCATAGTGGTGAAGTTACAGCCCTCAGTGGTCAGTGGAAGAGGTCGGGTCATTGCAGGAGGGGACGGGTGTATCGCAGCTACAATGCTCACACACGTGGATGCAGCCAACCCGGACAGAAGGCCTGACAAAGCTCCCTGGAAAAAAAAACAGCAGGTGAAATATAATGAAATGGATGAATTAAATGTCATGTAGAAATGCTGGATTTAAAACCCCAAAATTATTAATCTCTAAATCAATATATAAATTTGTCTTTATACTTTAATTTCTCTGTTTACTTCAACCACAAAATCAAAAGCAGACAACAGTAGAATTAAAATACAGTTGATTTTTCTGATGCTTGATTCATTTCTTTGTTCATTATTATCATGAGTTAAAGGACTCACTAGAAAAACTTACTTTGGAATTGGCAAATGGACAGAAGATACCCATTGCGAATATGCCAAGTAAAGGACCTGTAGTGACACCACTGATGACGACACCTGCCTGTTTACATAGACACATATCTACAGTTCTGCCTCAAAAACACAATATGAAGTTGGTGACTGCACTGAAACAATCTGTTTCCTTGTGGTAAGAAACTGTTTAGCAGTTGTATAAAAGTTTTGGTTTTGACTCATACTGCCTACAACATAAATGTTTTCAAATGAACAACATACATAGTTCCTGTTCTTATCCATAAATTATGATGCTTGTGTATAACATTGTACCTGCATCATCCCTCCCAAGACTGAGGCCAGTCCAGCCATGGCAATGCATACAAACCCATAGAAGAAACCTGCAACCAAATTAAGTCACAAACAGAGATTTAAATTCTGGACAATTTAGTTCCCAGAGTTATAGCCTTAGTCACATACGAGTGTTCATCAGACAAATCATTCAGATGACAACAGTTTAACCTGTCAAACTGCTTACTCAGTCCTTTGGACATCCAGAACAAGTGTTTCTGAGAGGTATTCGTATGGGGTTTGATCATGTCCTCGACCGTCACTGCAGCCAGCGCATTGATGCTGGAAGACACTGTACTGGGATGAAATGGGACAACAAACTCACAAAAACAAGCTAAAAGTAAAAGCATCATATTAATACACATTTTAAAGGCTAGTGTCACATTGGACTACTGGACATGTATCATTAGTTGATACAGAGTGCTGATTTTAAATATATGATATATTGTATCAAAAGATTTTAAATGATAGTGAGGACAGAGCTATACAATAATGTTTCTGTCCATAGATTCTGCCTAAGGCTTAACAGTCAACATCTTAGAATGTTAAGTGTGTGCGTGTGACTTTAATGTTAAACCTTAGAGAGCCGCTATATACTGCTGCAAAAAATATTCCAGGAAGGCCAGGATAGCCTGTCAAGATGTTCATCACCAAATATGGTATGAGCTGTAGAGAAGGGATGACAGGGATGAACATACATGTAAAACTCACAAAAAAAACATAGAATATACTTTGTTATCCATGTTTTTTCTTGGTGTGTACAGATATACGCTATTGTGTGTGTTGTGTGAAGACACTGACAACCACAGCTCTCAGTCATGCTGTGCATCTCTGTCAAACCTGATCAGGAGCAGAAACCAGTCCAGCGGTCCATGGGTCACAGTTCTTATAGACTGAGTAGAGGCACATTCCAGCAAACACTGAGCCCATCAGGAAGGTACACAGGCCTAACAGGTTGATGTACACAGCTCTGGAATAAGAAATACACAGACTCCATACAACCATGGGAAACACACATCAACACACATTTTTATAGCATGAGAATATTCAAAGATCATTCAGTACTCTTGTATTCAGTACTCGGAGGTATTGCAGTGCATCCAGTTTCTATTTAAGAACACTAATACTGAGCCCTGTTGTTCAGGATTGTGATTGATCTACTGGCCTAGGCAATTAGAGATGAAGTACATTGACACAGTTTTCCAGAGGGGGATAAAAAGCATCTGTTAACACAATATGTTGACAATATAATCTTCTTCATCACAAAGCCTAAGGTGTCATTGCCCAGACTGGTGGAGCTAATACAGTTGTGCTGATCTTCCTCATAATGAAATGTTAACTTTAGTAAAAAGTGACTCACACTCTGGCATGAGTGATGCTTTTACAGGAGACATATCTCTGAATCTGGCACTGATTAGTCCCATACACAGCAATCCAGCCTATCGTCGATCCAATGATAATGGTCCAAAAAGTGTGTCTTCTCAGAGGGTTTATGTCAAAGCTGTTGAAGCACAGTAAAAGAGTGGTTTCCAATTCAGTAAAAATAAACAAAACAACACCTTCCTTATTTGTTTTCTCTCTGGCAAGCAACTTAGTATTCTGAATCTTTAACATACTCACTCCAAAAAGTTGAGTCTCCCCCCTTGTTGTGCATCTGAAATGATGGTTTGGAGTCCTCCTTGTACAATCACAGATTGGATGATGACAGCCAGGTAACCTGTGAGCATTATTCCAATCTAGAAGATAAAATAGGAGGCCTTTATTTTGGTTAAAACACCTGGGTTTTGATCCAGAATTTGGATCTCATTATTCCATGATGTTGCACTTTGACATGCTTTATACATAATGGATACTGTCTTTCAAAATATGGCTGTGATTTGGATGATATTTTTCTAATATGTAAAGACTTTTCCATTTTTCTTGTGTTCAGCTATACTGCTGTTCAGTATTCCCTGCAAAGTGACTGAAGGCATACCAATGTTTCCTTGTGTATTACCTGGAACACATCAGTCCACACCACTGCCTTCAGTCCGCCCTGTAACAGTGTAGACCACAAACCGATACTGAAATGATGTCTCCATTTATAATCCAGGTAGTCAAAGCAAACATCAAGTACATCAACCAATCAGGAGTGATCTTTGCCTGAGCAAGATATTTAGGCTTACAGCTGAGATTATAGGGATCGGAACAGGTTTCTATTTTAACATGTATTTTCTCGTTTTCTGAGACCGCCCATTTCCCTCTATGGATAATAAAGTCAATTAAACGCAAATACAATCAAATACTGGTATTTGTATTTGCTCCGAAAGGTCAATATTGTGCACCATTAAATCACATTAATCAGTGCCTCATAACAGAGATGGATGAGTCTGTTGCTATTTTATTATGTACTTAACTGTAGCAGAACTCATTGAAGCTGTTATGTTTGTATTTATTTACTAACCAATGTGCAGTAAATAGTACAGACAAGGCCTGTTGAAATAATTCCACCCCACAGGTTCAAATCAGTAACTGGAGAGAGAGAGAGCAGGGTATTGGTCTGCAGTCACTCAATGACAAAAAAAAAATACATTTGATTTGAATTGTGAGGCTGTGACTGCTGTGAGCTGAAACCAACACACCTTGATTTAAAGCAAGAGCTGGGCCATAAATGATGATTCCAGTGTAGAGGATCTGCGACACAGAAAGAATACAGACATAAATGACCCTCAGGTGTCAGATGTGTGGTTTTGCCCTCAGAGGTCAAAGCCCTGTCTTTATGTGTTGATCGGCTTCTTACTCACTGTTTGAACCATGAAGACCACAGTTCCCAGCAGACGTGTCGCTCTGTTGAAACGCAGCTCCAGATACTTGGCAGAAACAGGACAGGAAAAGAAATGATACAGGGCTCTTTTCATTTGTTACTATGTCTAAATCAATCCCATTCATTTATTTGACACTGGATTTCAGACAGGCATGCTGTGTGAAATCTGTAGTCGTGACTCAAAAGTATCTTGACTTGATTGGGTGAAAACCATTCTGTTGGTTTTGATCAAGATTTGCAGCCAAAGCCAAGCTTGAAAGGAAAGCAACAGGGATACAGGTTGGGATGGTTTTCATTGTGTAAATCTTTTCTTTGTGCTTGTTTTTATGTGGAGATGGTTTACATAGCATGACTCTGGAACAATAGTGGAAGGTGACTGTTATGTTATACTCTCACTCAACTTCAGCTCAGAGTTAAATATTGTACTTTCTATGCAGCTACATTTATTTGACAGATGTAGTTTCTAGTTACTGTACAATTTAAATGTTTTATTTTTTTATTTTATTATTCTTTTTATTTTAAAGGTCATTGCACAAAAGGTGAAGCTTACAGTAACCTACAGCCCTGCACACCCTTAACTGGCTCCTTCCCACTGATGCCTGGTTAACACTGTCATGTTGTGGATTTTAGTTCTTTCCGCTTTTATGTTGAAAGAGTAAGTCATCAGTTATAATTTATTTCCTATCTTTGTGTGTGTTTGCCACCAGTTTGATGGTCTGTGACATCCTAATTGGTTTCACCTGAGATCCTCCCCCTCTAGTTAATTTGGTGTGTGTGTTTCATTCACTCTTTGCCGGTTCATCTCATTGTCAAGCATTCTAGACCATTTTCTAGTGTTTAGTCCTAGTGTTTAAGCCTTGTGGGTTTTTTTTTGTTTGTTTGTTTAGTATTCTTCAACCTCGTCTGTTTGCTTGGATTTCTTGATTCTGAATTTTGAATTCTTGTCTGCTGTACTTTGGATTTGTTTGCCTGTTTGGACTGGCTCCTGGCTTCAACCCATGTCTGTCTCATTATCCCAGCGGCTTTTTGAGCATGCGCTCAAAGAAATTATTGAATTGCTCCTACATTATCAGTGTGCAAAATAAAAAGGTTGTGAAGCATAACATGAGCCAAAATAAATGAAGTGTTCCTCTTCCACCTGCCAGTTCTGTTGGTGGATTTCTCATTGCTGCATGATAGCTGATAGTGGCTTATACAGAGTGATAACAATAATAAATAGTGGAATAAAAATATCTTCTTGTTTGGAACTAAAATGAACAATTTGTTACACATTTTGTTTTAATATGTTTTTGTTGAATGAAATTAAATGAAATTTTGAGTCTCAAATGGTGACGATGTCTCAAATATGATAAAAATTGAAACTCAAATATGGAAATTGATATTTATATATATATATATAATTTTTTTGTTTGTTTGTTTGTTTGCACCTCAGCAACCTGACTCACTTCCTTCTTTTCCAATTAAGACTTACTCTTTGGTGTTTCACTATCACTTTTTTTAACGCTTAATGTAGAATTGCCACCTTGTATTTACACAATAAGACAACAACAGTCAAATATCTAAGTCACTTTCACAGCTATTCAGTAGGTGAACAAACCATTTTACTCCATAAAAGCACAATATGATTAATGTACAATAGCTTAACATACAAACACTCATCTGAGAACAAAATCACACAGACCTCATAAGCGCTGGTGATGCCCAGTCTGTAGTAGACTGGGAGAAAGACCTCAGATACGACCACCATCGACAATAAATAACTGAGACTCAAAAATGCGAAGATGGCTCCAAAGCAGTACACCTACAAAACAGGGATATTATCAATTAGTAAAATTCTCTATGACATTGTTCAAATAGTCAAACAGTGAGAAATAATGAAGCATGGAGTTTTCTTCCAACTGCAGCCACAGGCAGGCAGGGTTAAGCCTAGTGTGGAAAGCATATTACTATATAAACTTTAGAGTAACAGTCTTTAATTGCCTTAATTATTACATAAACGCTAAAAATCCTAAAATTAGTAGAACACTGTACAGTCTCTGTTACTGATATTTAAATATTTCAGATAAATAAGTTTAGTTTCTTAAAACACAAAAGTAAAGCTTTCAAAGGTTGAAGTATAGTTTTGAGTTTCCCCAACAATTTTGGTTGATCCCTCTACATTAAAGAAGACATAATCCTAAAAGAAATTCATCAGCCTGTTTCAGAAGAGTTTTGCTGTATCAGTGTCTTTTCTTCAACCGACAAGGGAAACTGCAGTGAGAACAAATGCAAGAGATGAAAAGACTTGACTTTTTTTGGCATTTAAATTCCACTGTACAGCTTTGTATGGACCTTACTTCGGCTGGATTGGACAGCACTGTGGTAGATGACATGAAGCTGGCAGTCAGGGACATGGAGACAGGCAGGGCTGTCAGTCTTCGCCCCCCTGTTAGGAAGTCCTTTGAGGTTTCTTGGCCCCTGCTGACCCAGGCGTAGTAGAACCCGATGGAAATAGACACCAAGAGCATGAAAGCAAACACCACATAGTCTGCTACCACAAAGGAGCCAACTTCCAGAGGAGCTCCTGACATTTTGGTGAGAGTCTAGAAATAAAACCAAAGCTGGAAATAAAACTATTCATAAAGTTATTCACACTGTTCAGTGTGCAGCTTTGTATTCCAACAGTCCTCTGTGAATGAATAGAAATCCTGTTGCAAATACTGAAATCTTTATTCCGAATGAGATTCCGACCAAGTCATTTTTTAACTCAACAAGAGCAGGACATGCATACACATGAGGCACAGATCTACTGCCAGGTTAGATGAACCTGACCTGCATACCTTTGAATTGTGGGAGGACACTGACACAGGCAATGGAAAAATATACTCTATACAGAAAGGCCCCAGCAGGAAAACCTGCTTAAAGGCGGCAGTGCCTGATATAAATGTTGCACAAATTAATATTTAAAGAAGTGATATTTTACATTGTAACAAATTATAGAAGGCCACATGATTTTTCTTTCTGTAATGCAACTCCTTCATTGATAAAAATGCCACGCAAAACTTTAAAATTTAATCCAAAAATTATACAACATGCATTAGTTGCACTTCATGTAGGAATGCTCCTTTTTGTTAAGTCCAGCTCAACATCACAGAAAGCAGGATTAGTGCTGCCAAACTTCCTCTCTCTGTCCCTTGTCAGGTCAAGATTTCCTGTTCTTCTCATGACCTCAAGAGGGAAAAGCACAAAGCAGAAAGTCAGCAGCTGTTACTAGCCTTCAGCACTGGGTGTTTCTGCGTCACTGCTGCAGCACTTACTCTGTCTTTGAAAAACTTGACGAGGTGATAAAGAGTTGTGTCTTCTTTCTTTAATGTAAGCCTTGATTCCACCTGCAGCTTGCAGCCTCCTGAAATGGATTTTAAGAACACAAAAGAGTACATCAGGAATCTTGAAGCTCTTGACAAAACAGAGGGATAGCAAGACCTGATTTTCATAAACAAAATACACTTGTGAGACAAATGTCAAATATTCAATTGACTATATGCTGCTTACTTGTTAACAGGCTGACTAAAAGTCCCACACTGATAGCTATTATGGTTCCAATAGGACTGAAGTAAAGGTAAGACACTGAGTACCAGTTATCTGCCAGCACATGCCTGGAGGTGAAAGAAAATAGTACATATTCAGAAAATAGTGCACAAGGACCAAAACACACACAAACAAACATTTTTAAATTTCACCTTATCACTGTTCTAAATCTGGCAAATAATATCATACCAATAACCAATCACAACCAGTTACACACTTACATGTTGTCATTGTTCTGTACAGGGGATGTGATGATGGAGGGTGACTGTGTTGGCAGAGCAGTGGAGCTCCAGTTGAGGCTCTCTGTAGTGGTAAAGTTACAGCCCTCAGTGGTCAATGCCAGAGGGCGGGTCAATGCAGGAGGGGGAGGGTATATCTGGGCTCCGATGCCCAGCCAGAGACACACAATCAGCCCTGACACAAGGCCTGACAAAGCTCCCTAAAAGACATGTTAATCACTGAGAAGGCTAAAATGTCCCTGTCAGAGGAGCACATATAAATGGTATCCAGACATGTTTAAAGGGTGAGAAAGGGCTACGATGTATCATTTTAGGAGTTGCTGCTACTCTATAAAAGAATAATCAAGATATTTCAGACCAGACTAGGCAAACAATAGGTAGATATAACCCATTTACATGCTGGATTAATGTCCTTTTTAGTATTAGTTTGGGTTCCTGGAATCACAAGAAAAACAAAAAACTGCAGTGAAATGAGGACAGTCTTACTTTGGAGTTGGCAAATGGACAGAGTATACCCAGTGTAAACAGGCCAAGTAAAGGACCTCCAATAACCCCGAATATACTGATGGCTGCCTGTATAAAAAAAAGTATAATAACATTGAAGTTTCAAGGTGAACTCCTATAATAAGTCATGAACCCAGATGGGGTCCCCTGCTGAAGCTGACCTACCTGTAAGATCCCTCCCATGAGTGAAGCCAGTCCAGCCATTCCAATACATAAAACCCCATATAGAAGACCTGCGAACAACAGTGGGAAAGTTTGAGATTCTAAAACTTCATTAACGCCTGCCTTTCAGCAAACAACTCATTCAGCCAAAATACTGTGAAGACATTCCACTCACTCAGTCCCTTGGAGGTCCAGGACAGGTGTTTCTCAGACATGTCTGTGTACGGTTTGATCAGGTCCTCGACTGTCACTGCAGCTAGTGCATTGATGCTGGAAGACACTGTACTGGGGTCAAAATGACAAAATCAACCAGGATTTACTCAGAGAAGAATCATCAGTTTGATAACTTTTTTCCACATCAATCTCACTTTGTAGTACTTAATGTCTTCTGACATGCTTATCAAGGCAATAGTAAAATGATAAGAAACTAGTAAAATAAAACAGACATAATTGAAGCTATGCTTTACTATACGGATAATCTGCTAAAAATGGCAGGAAACAACATTTTAAATTCTCAATCTGCGAGTTGATTCTGTTGAGTGAAATAACTTGTGTTAGTACTGCATTAACCTTAGAGATCCACTATATGCAGCAGCAACAAACAGTCCAGGAAGGCCAGGATAGTCACCCAAGATGTCCATCACCAAATATGGCATCAACTACAGATGAAAGGTGACACTGGATTAACATATGTGATCAGGAGGGTTGAAGTCACACAATAGGTGCATACATACATTTATACATGCATACATAAACCTGGCTTAGGTATTAAAAAGGATGAGTGGATGGATGCTGATTGGAAACAGAAAATGGATTTCCAGTCAAGCTATCGTCTCAGCAGGACTATCTACAAATGAATCTGACACATCTTACAAACAAACCCCCCCCCCCCATAATTTTCATCTGTTTAAACCCCAGCACAGTCTCACTCACTCATGTGTACATCTCTGTGTGTATGTGTGTGTTTTGTCAAGACAGTGAGCACCATAACGCTCGGCTGTACTATGCCTTTCTGCATCATACCTGATCAGGAGCAGAAACCAGTCCAGCTGTCCATGGGTCACAGTTCTTATAGACTGAGTAGAGGCACATTCCTGCAAACACTGAGCACAGCAGAATGGACAACAGGCCGAGCAGGTTGATGTACAGAGATCTGGAAAAAGGAAGAAATACACACATGGAGTAGCAAAGCATGTGGACAAAAACACAAACTAATGTATTCATCTTAAAACATTTTCAACTGGCAAACTCAAAATATATTTAACATAAATGTCCACATTTACCAGTTAATGTAGGTAAAAACAGTACAAAAGTTCACCACTTGGTGGGGCAATAGTCTCTTTGTCTCTTCTGCAGTGCACTGATCTCTGTGTGACTGATGAATGAGCAATGGCACAAATGAAATTTATCATGATTGTTTTCCACAGAAATATGAAAAAGGCATACCAACAAACAATCAAAGGAGCCAGTATTGTCAAGATTTATACCCTCGCATCTAAATGTCACAGGACTCACACTCTGGCATGAGTGATGCTCTTGCAGGAGATGTATCTCTGAACCTGGGCCTGGTTGATCCCATAAATACTGACCCAGACAAAGGTCCCTCCAATGGTTATGGTCCAAAATGTGTGTCTCCTCAGAGGGTTTGTGTCAAAGCTATAGTGGAACAAAAAATGGATTGTTTGAATCGCTGTGAAAGCTTCAGGTAAAAGTTTTTCAGTCGTTGCTAGAAATGATTCATTAGTCCTTTAACTCAGGGGCTTCTTCCTAATACAAACACCATTCTCAAATGTCCTTCAAACAACCTGACAGCAAGGCTGAGAGGCTCGCAGAGACCAAGACTACTGGGGCATTCAGAAGGCCCTCAACAACTTCTAAAATAAAAGTTGGATTCAGCTTTTCAACACCATTGGTACAAACAGACAGAACAAAAGGTTTGAATGTTTCAGCTCCATAAACACAGAAGACTCTTTCTCATAGCTGGAAAAATAGTACTGTACTTTTACAATGTGTACTATCATGGTGTATCAACATGTTCACATCTAGTCTGATGAGCAGCCACTATGTGCCTGTTGCTGTAGCTCTGTGACAACTGCTATTACAAAAATGTTGTATCCTGTCCCTCTTCTGTTGAGACTGACTCTCTTCTGTTAAACAGAGCCATTCAACTCTGACACATACTCACTCCCAAAAGTTGAGTCTCCCTCCTTGTTGTGAGTCTGAAATGATGGGGAGCACTCCACCTTGTAAGACCACAGACCTGATGATGACAGACAGGAAGCCCGCCAGCATGACACCAAGCTGGAGGGGGAAAGTAGGACAATTTTCGGCTACTTACCAAATCTTTCCTGTTTTTGTCCCAGTAGTGGATCTAATTTCATAAGCATATAAGTATAATGCATTATTCCAAAACATGAGGCAACATGTTTAGAGTTTTTGTGGTTAAATGATGTTTTCATTTTTTGTTAAGTGGAGAGCAGTTTCTTGCTGTGCTAGCCGTCAAAACAGCATTGCCACTAAAAAGCTATGACACATACACAATAATCCCTGAATTGACCTGACTTGACTAATTCCCTCACAAATCAGAAGAATCAGTACCAATATGATCTACCTGAAACACATCTGTCCACACCACCGCTTTCAGACCACCCTGGAACAATGAAAAGCCCAAACAGATGTTGTGTTCACTGTACATTCGAATACAGGAATTCAAAGATACACAACTCTGAGTGATGCCTAAATTAAGAATTACATTGAAATGTTTATACAGCAGTTGAGCAGATTTTTTGACGTACCATGGTGCAGTAAAAGGTACAGACCACACCTGTGGAGATAACTGCACCCCACAGATCCATACCAGTCACTGCAGAAAGAGGGAGCCTTTCAGACATAATCAACGGAGCAAAACCAAGCAGTCTGAAGGGTCCTCATGTAGGAATGTTGTATGATTCAAACTGCTGTGAGCTGAGACCTACATACCTTGATTTAAAGCGAGAGCTGGGGCATAAATGACGATGCCAGTGTAGAGGATCTGTGGAGAAAAATAATAGTATGTTATATATAATAATACAGCTTAAATGAGTGTCAGGTGTCAGATGTGCTGTTTTGCCCTCAGAGGTCAAAGCCCTGTCATTATGTGTTGACCGGGTTCTTACTCACTGTCTGAACAATGAAGACCACAGTTCCCAGCAGACGTGTCGCTCTGTTGAAACGCAGCTCCAGATACTTGGCAGAAAAGTCAACATCAGAAGGGAAACATGAAAACGCAAGGAGCTATTATACCATATTGTCACAAATTGACCACTGGCCTGGTTTTACATAAAAGCAACTTGCTGCCCAAAATTCCAATGAATTGTTACAGTAGCTGAAACTAGCGCTAAAACACACTTTGTTCTGTGCAAGAAAACCACTCTCCAACTTACTTGTGGAATAAATACAAATTTGAATACTCAGCTCTGAGTTGTGTCCCCTTTCCTTTAACTGACTCTATTTCAACACACCTTTTAGAACAGAGCTATATCAACCTCAGATGTGCTCCTTAGTGTTTCAATGTCATTTTTAACCATTCTTACACCAAACTTTTCATTTACACAGTAAGACAACGACAGTCAAATGTTTGGGTTGCTTTCTAAGGTATTTCTAATCCAAAACCCAAACCACAGTCACCTCATATGTGCTGGTGATGGCCAGCCTGTAAAAGACTGGGAGAAAGACCTCAGATGTAACCACCATTGTCATTACATAGGAGAGACCATAAAATCCAATATTGGCTCCGAAGCGGTATACCTACAGAGAGATAATAGGAATTAGCAATGCTTTTGTGATTTTGGCAAAGTTATCTAAGAGGACTTATTTTTTCTTTTGTTATTTTTTGATTGGCTACTATGTTTTCTGTAAATTTATTTTATGTCCCATGCATGTGTCATTATGTCCATCATTACGCTGCATCTCATCCCACTAAAAAAAGTTTTCTAGCGTTAAAAAATGCATCCTGCAGACTGAAAAAGATACAAAATGACTTCAGAAGAGGAGATGTTTTTGGAATTTGTTCCTTGGGAATGTGCTAACCTTACCTCAGCAGGGTTGGACAGCACTGTGATGGCTGACATGAAGCTGGCAGTCAGGGACAGAGAGACGGGCAGGGCCGTCAGTCTTCGCCCCCCCATTAGGAAGTCCCCTGAGCTTTGTTTGCCCCTGTCCGCCCAGGCATAGTAGACCCCGACTGCGGCAGACATCACGAGCATGAGAGCAAACACCACATAGTCTGCTACCGCAAAAGAGCCAGACATCCTCGCATCCCCTGACATTTTGGCTAGAAATCAAACTTCTCAGAAAGTTATTCAAAATGTGTTTTGCACTCATAGAGGAGAATCAGATAGTCCTCACAGATCACCTTCTCACTCAAAACTGAGCTGAGAACAGGACCACAGACTGAAACCTTTTATGTGTGTGGATACATGTGGAGAGAGAGAGAGAGAGAGAGACAGAGAGAGAGAGAGAGAGAATTCCAGGAAGGTAGATGTGAAGTCAACAGGCAAGGAGAGTGAATTGTTCCTTGACCACAAGATAAAAGCTATCATCAGTCCACACTCCAGATCTTCACACACACACACACACACACACACACACACACACACACACACACACACACACACACACACACACACAATCACACAATACTATATCCATAAATACTGACTCAATATGTTGACTCCTATTTTGTGTTTCACATGTTTTGTCCTGATGTTTGTTATTCAAAAGAAGGACTTTGCAATGTGTCTGGATGATTTACGGTATAGGACTAAATATGTTGTGGATGTAATTTATTTTTCAACTGTGTGCCCATGGTCTACCAGCCATTTGTGAAATCAGCTCCCACTAATCACAGTTTAAATATTTTTATGAAGCCTTTTTAGGAGTTCCTATCTTTCAAGTGTGCAGTATCTTTACAACATTCACACTTTTTATATTTACTTTTACACTTACAAAAAATGTATTCAAGTGAAGGGATGCTAGGTGATATGAATCAAGACAAAAGTACTGAAACAAATAAATGAAAGAGCAATAGGAATAAGCAAGATTCTCACACCTCTGCACATGTTTTTGCAAACTGACCAATTTTTTTGTTCATTTACTCTAACTCTTTCTGTGCAAATGTCTGTACAATCTGTTTTTGATCTGTCCCTGTTTTGATCTGTGTTCATAACACTCCCTGCACTGATTCTGAAATGTGTGCAGCAGGTACTGATAAGGACCTCGGAAATTTAAACATTTTAGCAAAGCAGACAGAGAGGGGAGGTGGTACTTAAGTAAATTGTGGTTTTATTAATCATTTAGTGAAGGAGGAAAAGGTTTGACAGGTTGTGAGACTGGATTTTCTGGATTTAGAGACTATTTCGTGGTGAATGATCAGAATCCTTTCCATTAATTTGCCTTTTCCACATACCCTGGGTGTTTTAGCCTCTGTGTGGCATTCGCTTTTTAAATGACTGATCTTTTCACTGGGTCAAACCAACCTGGGACACACTGCTCTGCATTTTTGAAGACAGAAAATAACACGTAAATACATCACAAACTGTTTTTTCATATTAGTATAATAGAGAGAGAACACAAAGATAAGTACTAGTGCCTTGACTAACTCCTCGAGAAGTGTCTCTCTCTCACAAAAGGTTGGTGGTTTTGGTGCCATCCAGATCATAAAACAAATGAATGATTAGTTGATGAATCGATTAGTTGACTGAACGAAAAATTATTCACTAACTATTTTGATAATCAATTAATTGTTTTATCCATTTTTCAAGCAAAAATGCCAAACATTTGCTCATTCTGGATTCTGAAATGTAAGTAAACTGTATTGTAAACTGCTTTTCTTTGTAATTTCTTACAAGACTGATGAACCACATTCACTTTCTGTCAACTGCTGAGACGCCTCTTGCCGAGCTCTGACATTTTGTCTGCATTCGGGTCCCAGGTCGCTGACAGTTGTAGAATAGACAGACAGACAGACAGACAGACAGACAGACAGACAGAGTACTTTATTAATCCCTTTGGGAGGTTTCCTCCGGGAAATTGGCATCTCCATCGCTTCTCATATATTGCACTGTTTAAATATAGAATACAAAGTATAAAATATAAAATAAAATAGAAAATGAAAAATATATAAAATTGACACAATAAATTAAGCAGTAGAGATAGCAGGAATTTGAATCAAAATAGTCACTTGTAGGAGAAAATATGCATATGTGTATGTGTGTACCTGAGTGTAGCAGCAGTGGGTATGGTATGCTAATGGTAATGATAGAATGCATATAGTAGTATAATATAGTAATATAATATAGCATATACAATGTATAACATCCGAGAGTATAACATACATGTACATGTGTAATATAGTAGTGGTAGAATATAGAGTTCAGCAGCAACTAAATGTAACAAAGTCATCGTTAATTAATGTTTTCTGTTACACCTGTGTTTTCTGCTCTGACTTGTCAAAATGCAGTGAAAACTATTAGTGGATGTGGGGGAGTAGGGTTGCCACCCTCCAGACATGAAAATAAAGGACGCCCACCATGGTCCCGAGGACCATGACCACCACAGGCCTGACTCTCAAGGGGTGGGGTGATATATTTTATTTTGTGCCAGTGGTCAGTAAAGGGTTGGTCAAGAAAGCATTTAGTTATACAAATGCAAAAACCAATTAGTTCAAACATGCATGCGGCAACTCTTTCGACCAATAGAAATAGCCGTTTTGTACCACATGTACAAATACGGACGTGGAATCTACCTTTCCAGCAACTTTTCATTCAGAGCAGGTTTCTTCAAAGTGCTCGCCTTTTAAGCTCTTCACAAGCACAAGAAGTTCGCGAATCATTATTTCTCTAGTCGAGTTAACAGTAACTATGACTCAGGCTGAGAAGGAGCAGGACAACGGAAAGGAGAAAGAAAAGGAAAGAGACGAGGATCAACATTGCGACCATCCCATGATGTGGGAAGCTTTCACCTGTTGTGTTACCTAATACTTATATTTCTGTGACGTATCCAGCTATAGTTCAACTTTAAATGTTTACCTAACAACATGAAAAACGAAGTTGGAAGCAGAGAGGCGCGAAAGTTTTGACGAAGGCGGAAGTGAAGGCGGGATTTTTCTCTCGCCTCTCCGCTTCGTTCATACACCACGCGGAGTGAAAAAAAAAATCCCACAATGCTTTGCTCAAGCATGGCTGCCCTCAGTTGTCGGCATGTGTGTAAACAGTTGTAGCCAACAAGAGAAACAAGTTGTAGTTTTCATGAATCATTTTAATCGCACGGCGACCTCTGGAATACAGTGTATAAACTCTTTTGAAGAATCAAGGCAAAGATGAAGATTAAATCCAAGTCTTCGTATCACAAATCTGAGAACACCTACAGGGTAAGTGTACAGAAACTTACTACAGCGTGATGCTAATAGAGACGCAGGGGTGAAGTAGACTGTATTAACGTAGTAACAGTTTATTAATCCTATACTGTACATTATGCCCAAGCAAGTAGAGAGAGTCATTGTTTCACTCTATATCATAGTCTAATAATTTAGGGATTAACCTGAAATCTCTAACATAGTGTAGTGCTGTGTCTATATATTATGCTGTGTCTCTTTCAGTTTCTCACTTTTGCTGAAAGACTTGCCAATGTCAACATAGATGTCATCCATCGTATTGACAGGACTGGATCTTATGCAGAGGTTTGTACAGAGAGTAATCAACCTGACTGTTCCTCTCATGTATACACTGAGCTTCTTAGTGTTTTTGTGGTTTGCATCTCATAATGGCTTGTTTGGATCCTTATACAGGAAGTAGAAACATATTTCTTTGAAGGACTGACAAAATGGAGAGATCTCAACCTGACAGAGCATTTCAGTATGTATATAATGAGCGCCACATCACTTGGTATATTGGTCACTTGTACTAAGTGTTATATGTTAGGAATAAAAATGACTTATTGATATTATCGAATGATCTACTGCTAACCCTGAGGAAAGGTGCTGTGTGTTTGCAGCCAGTGTTAAATGAATGTCTTTCTTTCACAGCTACCTTTTTGAAAGAGGTTTCCAGCAAGAGCCAGTCATTCAACATGCTGGTATTTCATCAGAGGTTCATAGTGGAGAGTCTGAAAACACACCTGACTGTTGTGAACAGTCTGGCCTACCAGCCACTGTTGGAGTAAGTTGTCTCCATTGTTTTGCATGTGGCACAAGCAGTAGTTGAAGTGAGACTCCAAGTAACTCCAGTGGTGTGTGTCCTCTCTTTTCTCCAGCCTGGTGGTGCAACTGGCCAGAGACCTGCAGACTGACTTCTACCCCCATTTCCCTGACTTCTTCATTCTAATCACCTCATTGCTGGACACCAAGGACACAGAGCTCCTGGAGTGGGCTTTCACCTGTCTCTCCTACCTCTACAAGTACCTGTGGAGGCTCATGGTGAAGGACATGAGCAACATCTACAGGTGAGGAATCAGATGAATTAGAAGAATATGTCTTCCAAAATGGTGGATTCAACTTGCATTTGTAAACATGGTGGAAATGAATACCTCTCATCTCCCTGCAGTTTATACAGCACACTGTTGGCACACAAGAAAGAGCACATCCGCAAGTTTGCAGCAGAGAGCTTTTCTTTTCTTATGAGAAAGGTGAGTTATTTGCATGTGTGCAGCTGTAAAACATAAGCTTGAGCCTTAAAGTAAATGCTAAAATGCTGCCACATTGTGTCATGCAGATTCCAGATCTTGATGCCCTACTGAGTCACGTGTTCTCAGATCTGCAGCAGAACCCCGACAAGGTGGAGGGAGCAGGTCAGCTGCTGTTTGAAATGTGCAAAGGAGTCCGAAACATGTTTCACTCCTGTGCTGCAAATGTGAGTTTACTTTCTGAGTGTCCATACCAAACAACAACACTTGAAATCCTTGTTTAGCACATAGTCTTGTCATTTAAGTTGGGTTAAAATCAATGAAATGGATCAGACTTCTTGCCTGTTTGAGTTGATGCAATGTAGCAGTTTTGAATATGAAAGAGTGGTCTGTTGCTTAGAAAGTTAAAAACTTGTGAGCATAATAATAGACACTTTAACCCTGAATTTTCTGCTCTTCTTCACCTTTCTGTCCAGGCTCTTCCTGTAGCTCTGCGTAAGCTTGGACCCTCAACTAGCCCAGGAGCCTCTCTACCATGGGACACTGTCAGGGATGCTCTGAATCACATGGCCCAGGCTGCGGCCAATCATGTTGACACAGAGCACTTCCTTGTTTTGTGGGAGTCCTTACAGGTGAGCTAGATGTCTGACTTGTTTTACAACCCTCATTCTAAAATAGTTGGGACACTTTGTAAAACAGAAATAAAACAGCATGTGATCATTTGGGAATCTTAAAGTTTTGGAATGATCCAAAACACCTTTTTGGAACATTTCACAGGTAAACAGGTTCATTGGTAACAGGTGATAGGATCATGATTCTTGTGTCTGATGGTGATGTGTGTCCCCATGTCCAGGCCAGCGTAGTGGAGGTCCTTGGTTTAGTGGAGGCAAAAGGACCAGAGGCAGACCAGGCAACAGAGCAGCTTGAGAGGCTGCTGTTTATACTCCACACCTTGGTGTCCCACAGAGATGGAGCCAAGATCACTAAACCAGAGGCTGTCTGCCAGGTAGGAGGAGAACACTTATTCCCATTAAGGTCAGAATGATCTGTCTTTTTTTACTGTATTCATCATCTTATTTCCTCCTGATTGCAGACGGTGTTGCAGCTGATGCAGAGCTCGTCTCTGTCGCCTTCTTGTTCCCGGCTGCTTCTCCAGATCACCTCCTCTCTGCTTCTAGGGGAGAACATCACCTTGCCCAAAGCACTCATCCAGGAGACGGTCCAGAAGGTGTGTCTTTGTAAACAGGAAAAAAGAATGTGAATGCATCTTTGAGAGTTCTGTACATGTGCGGGGTGTCTGTAAGGATATTTGTTTGTGTGTAATCACAAGCCCCTCTGTCTTCTTCACAAGGTGTTTGGGAGCACAATGGGGCAGGATCTCATACTGGAGTTCACCAAGGAGATGTTCACCATGAAACACTTTGAACAGGTGAGTTGTCACTGGAGTGACTTGTCTATTCTTTCCCACTGTTTCTGCTTCTGTGTGATGCGAACTCTTCTCCCCCTCCCTATTCTCCAGCTCTTCCTCCCCAGCCTGTTGCGCTTCAGCACTGGGCTGTTGGGCTGTGGTGATCCCCTGTCTCGCCACTGTGGCCTTGACGTGCTGGTCAGTCTCATCCTCGCCAAAGCCCCACCGCCCACAGACGGCTCCATGGCTTTTGAAACCTACCCACTGCTCTTCAACGGGCAAACCACAGGGTGAGATACTGCAGCTTGCAACAATTATTTTATTTACAGCCATTCAATTCTAGGTAACTTTAAAAACACTCTGAATAAGTCAGTGGTTGTTGAATTCGTGCAGCTATCCTGAGTCCTCTCCTGTGTTTTTATCTGAATGTGTTATTTTCCAAGAGGTAAACATATTTTTCTCCTCCAGCAGAGTGTTTAGCAGTACGGAGGCAGGTCAGGCTAACAGTACAACATCGGAGCAGCCTGCAGTGCCAGAGCTGGTGCTGTCGCTGATCAAATTTCCTGATGACCAGAACCAGTCCATCACTGACCTGTCACTGCCTTGGGCCTCCCTGATGCTTCTGCCACACCTCAGGTAATACACACACATATGTCCGTACTGTTATACTACTCAGGGCTTCGACTGGTCACAGTTCCTTTTTTGTGAGATCTATTTCAGACACGTCTGAAGTTGATATATTCTCTGGGAAAACTGGAATTTTGAATAATTGAATAACACCTGTAAAAGATGGTTGATGGTTCAGAGTGGTTCTTCTCAACAACAGCTGTAACCTTAGAATTATTTTCCTTATTAAATTTGTTCACAAAACTGGAGTGAATAAGATTTATTCAGATTTGGGTATGGAAAGTCAGAGCAAACTAATCTTATATAATACAGCAGGAGCCTTTGTTACCGTGAAAGGGTGATGCTTGTATCACTTCCTTCCACTCACACTCACTTGCATGCACTCATTGCTTCTGACTGAGACATTATATTTATTATTCTAATCTATTGTATTTATGTTTTTTTTAATTCTCCAGGCCTCTCGCTCCGGCTAGTGTTGTTCCTGCTGTGACTACTTTGTTAAACCACCTCCTGTGTGAGATTGAAACAGAAAAACTGGGAAAAGGTTTGTGATGTCTTTTAGTGTTCACAGTTTAACCTCTGATGAACATAATCAGCTGCAGGATTTAATTCTTCCGTGTTCTTAAATCTTCTTTTTTGACTTTATCCAAACAAGTGTGAAAATGGAGCCAAGATTTTGAATTGTACCTTAAGTTTTGCTCTTCTTGAGACTGACTGAAGCCCTTCTGTCCCGTCACCACTTCTCCACCCTCCAGCTGGTCTCTTTGTAGCCAGACAGGCCCTGAGCTGCCTCCTCACTCTGGACGGCACTGCTGAGCTTCTCTCACTGCTCACTGTGGACAAGATCAACTCAATCCTACGGTACTTCCTGCTGTGTTTGTTGCTGGATGTAATGAGGAGTCTCCATTTATCACAGCACCTCTCTTATTTCCACTAAAGGGTTTAACTTCTCATCAACGTGTTCATTCTGGTTCCAGGAAGTTTCCCACAGACCTGTCTGCCCTGCTGCTAGGAGACCTGTACTACACCCGCCTGTCACTCAGCGGTGTTTCAGAACACCTGTCCCACAGTGCACTGCTGGAGCTCTACCAGATCCTGCACGCCAACCTGTCCTCCAACATCTCCAAGGTATGTCTGCAGTCACATTGGGACAGACCTCCCCGTTATTTAGACTTAATTGAGAGTTTCCACCAAATATCTAAAGAACAACATATGTTTACATTTTTACCACCAATTTCACCAGTGAGTTTTCTCTCTCAGATCCGCCTGCTGACTCTGAGGATCCTCTCTCAGTTTGAGGCAGAGCTCCCTCCACAGACAGAGGTACACCTATCAGTCTGGATTCTCATTAAACTTGAACAAATGTAAATGATAAGCCTATGTGCTTATTTGTGTAAGTGTGCCCGTCTCTGTCCAGGGTGAGGAGAACGTGGAGGTGCAGCCAGTGTTTGCAGTTTGCCTGCAGGCTGAGCTGGTGCCAGCTTCAGTGCAGGACTACAGAGAGAAGCTGCTTCACCTCCGGAAGCTGAGACACGACTTGGTACAGCACAGTCTGCCGCAGGGGCCCCCAGCCACCTTCCAGCAGGTACAGAGGAAGCACTCCTGGCTCTGTTTTCCTCTTCTTCTCATCATTTGGAAAATAACAAGACCATGACATGGATCTCATATTCTTGTGATATCTAGTGTATGGTTTAAAGTTAAGGACAGTGTGACCAATGAAAGACAGAATTGTTGCTCTGGAATATATTCATGCAGTATAATCTAAGCCAAAGGCATAAACAGTGGATAACTGTCACTAGTACTGCAGTATTTCACATCATGATATTACCACTGTAAGTGTAATATCCTGTAAGCCACATACAGCCATAACTGAAGGAAGATCAGCCTAATAGATTACTGCCATGTCAGAGCCTTGTGCGGTAGCATAATCACATCCATCTTCTGCTCATTGTCCTCCAGGTGCCTCTCCGTTACCTCATCGCAATGCTTTTCATCAACTTCAGGCCACTGTGGGACCCTGTCATTGAACTTCTTGTGTGAGTATTAAAGATTCCCAGCAAAATTGTTTCAGCTGAAATTAACACACTTATGGTCTTCTGCTTTTCATATAAGGCATTTTACTGTGCCTTTGAACACATTGATTTCAATTTTCTAAACTCATATCATATTTATTCAACACGTTGAGCTGTCTGTTGAATTCATTTAGAATGAATGAGTCTCCTTCCTCCACACAGGAGCCATGCCAGAGGGATGGACAACAAGGACTTCTGGAGGGTCTACCATGAACATCTGGAGATGGTGGCAGGGCTGGCTGGTAAGGGCTGCCTGCTGTGCTGCAGGATACTGGTCCATCATGTTGTCATGGGTCACTTTTAAATTCTTTGTTCAGTGTCAAGATTTATATGCTAGGACCCACTTCTGCTAAAACTTCAACACAGAGTGGTGATAAAACATAAATAAATAAAAACTTATTGAGAAGAATCTATTGAACTGCAAGTGAAAATGGGGCTAAAGTAGTTGCTTCCTGCGTGACGTAGAAAGAGAATTGCAGGAGGATGGCGAGGATGATGAAGAGGAGGAGCCGGGTCTCGATGGGGAGCCGGGCTGTGATGTCATTGAAAGTGGGGACGTGGGGGTGCTGTTCTTAGAACAGCTGAAGTTGACCTCTGACCCCAATGAGAGGACTGACTTCCCCAACTTCCGAAGCCTGCTTTGGCGCTCCATGGCCCAGTTTCCTGACAGAGTGGAACCACGCACCCGGGAACTGAGCCCTCTGTTGCTCAGGTTCATCAGGTCAGTGTTTACAATTTTTTAAGGTATATTCAGGTTAAAAAATGGCCTGATTGATCATTTTCCAATATTCTCTAACAGGTACATCTGTGCCATAAGAGTGCAAGTATGTAGTCCTGATGTTTTTTGTCTTTGTCAGGAACGAGTTTTACCCCGCCGACCTGCTGGTGGCGCCTACTCAGGACTTGAGGAAGAGCAATGAGGCTGTCCCAGAGGATTCTAGGATGGTTGTAGAGGAAGAGGAGGGGAGAGAGGAAGAGGAGCAGGAGGCAGAGGAAGGAGGCAGACAACAGAGGAAGGCACCTCCGAGGAGAGCTGCTGCCAAGTACGATATCAGAATTGCACTGTTTCCACCTGCCCTGTCATAGTCAACAAGTATTACATTAGTATACTAGTGGCAAAAGTAAAGTAAAATTACTGATCCCACACTGTGAAAATACTCCACTGCAAGTAAAAGTCCTGCAGTAAAAAGCTTACTTACTGAGCCCCCCTGGAGAGGCTCATCTCCCACATTAAAAACCTCTGGCCTGGAAGTATAATTGTGACCCCTGCGTGGGAATGATCTTTTCTCTTACAGACAGCTGATTGTCCATCTGAAAGTATTCGCCAAGTTCACCAACCCTCGCTCTCTGTACCTGGAGAGCAGCCTCAGTGAACTCTATAACCAGGTAATCTAAAAACTTCCCACCCCACACACCTCATCTGAAAACTATACTAAAACCAAAGTTGCTTGATCCTAGAACACCTCAGTGTTTTTTCTTGGACCAGAGCTGCAATGATCAATTGAAATAAAGAAAATCATCAACTAGTTTATTAAAGTAAATGAAGGTTTTGGGCTGTTAGTTGGTCCAAACAAACAATTTGACAACATCACTTGGGGCTCTGGGAAATTGTGATGAGCATGTTCCATAATTTTTCTGACATTTTACAGACTGATCAATTATCGAATAATCTGGAAAATAATCTTCAAATTAGAAGTTAAAATAATTATTTGCTGCCCTAATCTGGACTACCAACAGCAATACAAATAGGGACTGGGAGTTTGTAAAAAGGTTTTAAGTGTGTTCTAAGACGTCAAACCAGCATGATATATTTCTCTCTCGGTCTGTTTTCAGTTGCTCTGCCATCAGGACCAGCAAATCCAGAAAATGGCGCTGGAATGTGTTATGTCATACAAAGACCCCAACATCGTACCATACAAGTAAGAAAACTACCTGGAAAACAAGTTTACAGTAATATTTCTCTTGAAGCAACAATCTCCCATTCTTCACTTTGCTCAATGGGTTCATTGTCAGCAGCTTCGATAGGAATCAGAGCTCTCGTCCGCAGCCCTCTATGGTTACAGGAGGAGGAATGTTTACTTCCACCTCGGTGCTGACTCGGCCTGACATCATGCCCTCTGTTGCCTTTTATCAAGCTATCCATTTACTGTACCTGCAGCTTCTCTGATGAGAGATGTGTGTTTCCTGGGAAGTTTTGCATTACAGATGCTTGTGTGTGACTCTTTGTTCAGGACCAAGCTGTTACACTGACCTGGATTTAGTTGATTTTGTATGCTGTTTCTGAATCCAAATCTTAGGATGTACAACATGGCCTTTCACGTTCAGCTGATATGGGCTATTGATTTAATCATCAAATACACATATAACCTCACTATGAGGCTGCATTAGGACAATTAGGACTTGCTGTAACCCAAGTTAAAGTGTCTACCCTGTGCATACGTCTTTGTACAAAACATTGAACCACATCAAGCTGCAGGGTGATGCTCTGTGTCCAAGTGTTTACCTTGTTTTTGCGTGTGTGTGTTCAGGGAGAATCTTGAGAATCTCCTGGATGACAAACACTTCAAGGAGGAGATCGTCCATTTCAACATTTCTGAGGAGACAGGAGTGGTTGATGCTTCACACAGAGCCAGACTCATTCCACTGCTAATGAGGTTGTGTGTGTGTGTGTGCGTGTGCGTGTGCGTGTGCGTGTGCGTGTTGAAGAGTATGTTTTTCATTCATTTTTGTAAGCAGCCCAAAAGGAATAATTTCATATTTTTTCATGATGAAAAGATTAATGCCGCTCTCATGTCTCTTGAGTTATTGAGTTACTCATTTTTGGAGTAATTTTTTATAGACCCATAAAACCACACTCATGGTTTACATATTAGTGAAGAAGGCAGTCATAGTTAAAACTGCTTTTCATCTGCTGGAAAGCAGCAGCAGGCTTTTTTAATAAAGAGAAATGTGTTTTTATATCCTCTTTGTCCCCAGCCAGTCTGTCTCCCACACTTCCACTGTTGACTCTTTTTAATTATATTGGTTCTGCATTTCTTTCAACCAGTGAATCAGCCTTTTCCTCCAATGCCAACACTGTCTGTGCTTTTAGAAAGCTTCAAAAGTTGCCTGAGATGCACTGTGGGAATAGACACATTAGACAGAAATGATAAAAATGATGAAAAGGTACTTATAGTTATGTCATTTCTTGCTACCTGGTTTTAATTACTTTGTCCCCAAGCTTCCATTTCTGTGTCTGTTTTGTCTAAAAAAAAAAAAATATAGGAGAAAATTTTGATTGTTGTCTCATTTTCCCAGTTCATAATGTTTGCTGTTTGTGACACAGGATCCTGTTCGGCCGTCTACGCAGTAAAGGTGGCAGCAAGTTTCAGGGGAAGGCGAGTGCCTCCTTCCGGTCCTCCATTATTCTGCGTTTCCTGGCAGGTTGCCAGGCCGAAGAGCTGGGAATGTTCATCAACCTGCTGCTGGAGCCCGTCTGCCATCACAGCCAAGGTAGAAAATGAAAGATTTTCTCTGATGCAAACTTTTCTTACCACAGACAAAAAACCCCACCTTGTACAGGAAAACAAGGGAAAAATTGGAGTCTGAGAACCACATGGGGTCATGCTATGTTGAGTGAACTTGAAAGGGTTTTTCCTGGGCCTTGTTTGAATGTTCTTAAATACATAGTTGATCCACAGAACAAGATAATTTTATAATGAATAATTAAGGTACATCTAATATTTGGCAGTTATATTTTTAAAGATACAATGTTTTGCTTCATTTTATGGCATAATCGATTTAATATTTAGGGGTTTTGGCAGTAAAACAAAGCCAGATCAACATTTTAATGGACATATACTGTACCTTCATTTCTGCAATTTTACAAACTGATAAATAGACTTCTCTGTGGTTTCTTCCACCCACTGGCAGCAACCCACAGGTGGAATACACTCCAGAGGTGTCAGTAGGCTTGAATGATTCCAGTAGTAGATGTGATGCAGCACAGTACACAGAAGTTATAGAGGAAAACAAGTCTCTGTTAGACTAATACTGCCCATTGTCTGTATCCTCAGGTTCCTGCCTGGCAGCAGTGGAGAGAGCAGTAGCCGAGACAGACGCGGGTGCCGTGCTGCCGCTCGGCCGCCAGCACAGCCTGCTGAACATCATCAATGTGGTGATCCAGAAACTGGGCCACCTCATCCACATCTATCTGCCCAAGGTGCTGCAGATTCTGCTGTGCATCACCGCCTCTGTGTCCACCGTCCTGGACAAAAGGGAGCAGGTAATCAGGATGGAGGCTGATAAGAATGTTTGTTTGTTTCTTGGTTTGTAATGATCAGATTTGTGAATTCTGTCTTCTGAAATCGTGAATACTTTCTTACGGCACAAATCACTGAGACCGTCCCAAAAGTTTAATTGCTTAAAGCTGTTCAGATGCACTATGTTCTTTAAAGTAGTCTTACCTCTAAAATCTGTGTTTGTGATAGACCAAATTATTTCCCAAGAGATTGAAAAGTAATTCTTTTTACTCTACTTTACTGCATACATTAAGTACAGTTGTTTTGAAACTGAAGTGTGAGGGGGAAACTAACTTTTTTAGATAAATCAAATCATAGCTTTACCACAGATCAGTCGTTTTGTTCGTGTATTTACCCAGTCATGTTTGTTCCTGCCAAAATGTTCCTGGAGCTTCTCTTTCTGTCTAATGTTTGACAGGTTGATTCTTCAGTAGGACCTATAAGAAACTTTACTTCCTCAATGAATACACTGTGCTTTTTGAGAAAAGGAAAAATGTGAGCAAAACAAAATGTAACCATGTAAGCTCTTGAATGAATGAAACCAGTTTTTTACATCACAGCCTTTTCAAGTTTTGGATCACTGGGCCTTGACCACCACAAATAGATTACTAAATTCTTAGTGTGTGACAAACACTAAAACATGTACAGTCACACAGATTAAAATGGTATTTATTGCAGTGATATCACAAAAGTAACAATACATCTGAAAGCACTGGAAACATCAGTAAAAGCCAGGACATGTCTTCCTGTATACTTTGTTACAACACTACATAACAAAACCCCCTGCATGTAGAGATGCAAGCTTTAAAAAAAAAGAACTCTGTGTCCTGTTTTCTCAGTGTCAACTTCCTTTGTTGTCTGCAGCTGCGAGCAGGTTGCATCAGTCCGCTGAAGAACCTGAGGCGACTTGGCATACTGCGGATCCAGGACTTTTTTGACGGTTTCGACTCCTACAGCTTCAGCCCAGATGAGCTGGATGCTGTCTTTCAGGCCGTGGTCTGGCCTCAAGTATGTGTTGCGAACATCTTTTGTGTTTTAATGTGGGTTTTTATTATGTTGGCTTTTCTTTGTGCATACATTTCTGGTTCACCTAGTCGTTAAAATTTCTTTTTGTGCAGGTGTGTCGTCTCCCCACAGAGAGCCCTTACTCCCCCACCCCTCTGCTGAAACTCATCCATGTGTGGTGCAAGAATGCCAGGTCAGAGTCTGGTTCTCTTCTACGTCTGTCTTCATCCCATCTCGTCGCTCATCTGCCTACCCTAACATCTTTACCAGCTAATATTAGTTTTCATCCAGAATGAGCTGAAGGATGTAAAAAGATTTGTGTGTGTGTGTGTGTCTCAGGTACTTCGGCCTCTTGGCCAAGCAGAGGCCGAACCAGCCAGAGTGTGATGTCCTTCTGAACGTTTTTGCCCTCCTTTCGGCCAAGAATGCTTCCCCAGTGACCATCGCCATGGTAATGGACATAGCTGAGTCCCTAGCAACCACCGCAGACTTTGTGGCCTCTGAGACTGAGACGGAGCTGAGCCTCAACGGCTGTGTGTTCCCACTGCCAAAAGAGGGCGCTCTTGTCACTGCAGGTTAGCAGAGTTTCAACAGCAGTTTTATCCATAATATGTGTACATATGTTTTCTGATTCTTGCATCAAGCTATCTTTTGCAAATGTTGTTAAATGTGCATGTTGTTTTATCACCTTCAGACTCATTGACTCAGGGCTCCAGGCTGCTGCTGCCTCACATATCCACCCTGCTGCAGTACCTCAGCAGAGTTGTACGCAACACCGACAGGCTCAAGAAGAAGAAGTTCAGGGCACAGGTGGCCAAAGAGCTCAACATCCTCTCCAAGTTAGTGTGTTATTTGGATGAAAACATACAGTTCACATTCAAGTTTTGTTCTGTTTGACTGTATGTAAGGTATGTTTTCTTGGAAATCGTCCGAATAGATTTTTCTTTGTCTCATTAAACATCATCAAACATTTGAATGCATGAATTTTCCTCAGGCTCAGTCGATTTGTGAGTGACAAGGAGCAGAGCTCGGTGCTCATCGGCCTGTTGTTGCCCTACCTCCAGAGACCCAACAATCCTCAAGTAAGAATAACAAGTTATTATGTGTCTGCTTTTTAAAAAATGCTTCAGAGAGCTCAAATGAAAGTGATTTCATAGTGTTCAAATATCTGATGGAAAATCAAGAGCTTTCTGCCTTGAATGGAGCAACTATTTAACTAATTAAATGATTGAAGTTATGAATGGTTAATGATGAGGTTGGAGAAATGGTCAGAGATTTTGGTGATGGGATTTGCAAGCATTGAAAGAGGCATGTGTGACTTGGAGGCTCAACTCAGGGCAAAGGGCCATGCTAGAGTTGTTTGTAACAGATTGTACTTGAATGACCTTCATGTTTATTTCAGGAGACGGAAATCGACATCCTCGCCACGATACAGAACCTGCTCCGACAGTGTGTGCAGCCCTCCACCTTCCTGCGCCCGCTCAGCAAACTCTTCTCCATCATCCACAACAAGCTGCCCAGGCAGGCCCTCACTAATGTCTTCCAGGTACAGTAAAGAACTGAACAAATTTGATATTTTCAGTATACTGTATTTGTAATTTTACCCAAAAAGATGCACCGCTAGTTTTATTGGATTTTGTTTATATAAGGACATTCTGCCTTCCTGATTATACTAAATATCAAGAGATGACTGAATTGCTGCAGATGCTGTTGATATAAAGCCTCAATTTGATTTTGACTTGACTAAATGATTAAATGTAGAGTTTGTGGTTGGAGTCCTAAATTCCTGAATTTCCCCAATGGGGGATCAA
Organism: Centropyge bicolor; assembly: GCA_037975185.1. Lineage (NCBI taxonomy): Eukaryota > Metazoa > Chordata > Actinopteri > Pomacanthidae > Centropyge > Centropyge bicolor. The sequence continues at coordinate 678,388 of JBBMOC010000004.1, read as the reverse complement.
TAAAGAATTATCTTAAATAACAATTTCACTTCATAGAACTTAAGTTAATCCTCCTCCCTCTTAATCTGCCTGTGCTGCTCTGCTTTCAGACTCTGTCAGATCTGGAGCCTTCCCTCGTGTACATCACTGATTTAGCAGCAAAGGTAAGATCCTTTATTATCACCTGGATCATCAGAGTTTTTTTTCTTTTTCTCAACCCCATCAACATTTACAGTTAATAATACCACACTCACTGTTTCCTTCTCACCCTCTCCAGCTTAACGCGTTTGACAGTCGACACTTGGATGAGATCTACTTTGACGTGCGTCTGACGGCTTTCCAAGATGCCACCAGGCGAGTCAAAGTCATGTCCACTCTGGACCTGGACTATATCAGCATCATCATACACAACTGCTTCCACACCTATGAGGTAAGCAAATATATGTAACCTCTAAACTAATCGGTACAGCAAAAGAATATTTCTCTTTGATTGTGCTCTCTTTTCCCCCTGACACCTTCCTTTTGGTGCAGATTGGTGACATGTCACTGGCAGACAACGCCACCTTGTGCCTGTCTGCGGTGATCACCCAGCTGGCCGCGGTTGGGCCTGGGGAGCAGATCTACAAGGACATTGTACAACACACCATCCTGGATGCTGTACACAAGGGGCTTCGCAGCAAGACAGAGGTAGGAAAACACACCTTTCCTCCCATTTGTAAACACACAAGCAATATCAAACAGAATGCTATAAACTCACTCAACATGAAGTAAGTCTCTTTCTCTACTCTCCCTTCACTCTAACAGAGTGTGCAGCATGACTACACCACTGTACTGGCCTGCCTGGTGAAGACCTTTCCCTCCAAGAAAGAGTTCAGAGACCTTGTTCAGCTCACCAACTACAATGACCCCGAGTCAGACTTCTTCGAGCACATGAAGCACATCCAGGTAAGAGAGAAAATCATCACTCCATCTCCTTTCCCCCTTTTCAATTCCTGACATACCTAACCCCCACAAATTGACATATGTGTGTTTTCTTTCTATATGTTTAGATCCATCGTCGAGGTCGTGCCCTGAGGAAGTTGGCCAAGCAGCTAACTGAAGGCCAGGTGGTGATGACAGCTCGTTCTCTCCAGAATTACATCATGCCGTATGCCATGACGGCCCTGCTAGATGAAAAGATGCTCAAGGTGACTCGAGTGCACACACATATATTTGCAGAAAGCTCCAAAGTTTTATCTCATAATGCACACATTTTGTTTATTTGTTTGTGTGTCTCACCTCTCCTCTCTTAACATACTGCAGCACGAGAACATGATATCAGCTTCGGTGGAGGTGGTGGGTGCAGTGTGTCGCAGGCTGACCTGGTCCAAGTACCTCTACTACCTGAAACACTTCATCCACATCCTGCAGACAGCGCAGGCTGAGCAGAAACTGGCTGTTAGGTGGGTTCATCTACTTCGAAATTGCTCTGAAAGTTTTTTGAACAATTGCTTTTTAAGGACCTTTCTTTAATTCATGATATTTACTCATACTGGATTTGTTTAGGCATTTTGTAAACTCTGTACTAAGAGACTTCTCCTCCTCCTTTCCTTTTCTCCCTAATGTTGCACCTCGCTAACTCCAGTTTGCTGGTCACAGTCCTGGAGGCTTTTCATTTTGACCATCAGACCCTTAGCAGAGAAATGGAGGCTGCCAAGGCCAGAGAGGGTAAGTGGCCAATCATGCTTAAGATTCTGTATAGTAATAATAATAATAATAATAATGCCTGCTAATACTGTCTGTCAAGTCTGGAAGAGGTAAAAGCATGAATGACCTTTTCTAAATCCGCAGATATGCTTTAATATAATAGAGATAACATAATGTGTCCAAACTGAAATTGATCAAATTTAACATCCTTCAAACATACTTCATCAAGCCGGGAGTGTTGAGGTCGAGGCAGATGATGAGGAGCAACCTGCAGCTGATGAATCTGATGCAAGTGATGATGAGGAGGAGGCAATGGAGGTGGACTGTAAGACTGCTCCATCTGAGGTTCCCGTGGAAATGGACACCACCAATGGAGAAAAGGATGCTGTCTCTAAGGAAGTAGCTGCCAATGGAGCCAAGGGGGCAGCGGCTCCTAAACCCGCTGCAGTGGCCAGCGGGCTGCCGCAGAGCAAAGAGGAGTTGGAGTCTCTGATCAGCGCCATCCACCAGACTGTTAATGACAGCGTGCTGCCTCGCCTGCACAAGTGTCTCACTGCAAAGGTGCAAAACACATACAAACACACAGCCTAAGCTGTCCTGATTTCCTGTTTTCAACAGCAGTGCAATAGTGGAAGTGTGTGTGTGTGTGTCTAGGTCAAGCGTGACGAGGAGCACAAAGCAGTGAAGTCGAAGGACGTGAAGGATGAGGAGGTGGTGAGGATACCGATAGCCTTTGCCATGGTCAAACTGATGCAGACTCTGCCTCCACACATCATGGAGGGCAACCTGCCTGGGTATGCAGCTGTGTGTGTTCCATCTGGTCATACTGTGTACATCGCAGCACTGAAGGATCACTCTTTCATCCCCTTATATACTGTGTATTGTATATAGAGAAAATGATGATTAATTCTGTATAAGATCATAACTATGAATGAGTCAAGATGTTGATGTAGCGTTTGTTTATAATTACAACATTTTAGTGATACATGTGTTTTGTCTGTTGTTAATATGTGTGTTGGTCGTCCAGCATCCTGATAAAGGTGTGCGTGGTGCTGAGGAACCGTTTCCAGGAGATCCGTGACGTGGCCAGGGGAACTTTGGTGAAGATCATTGAGACTTTAGGCTGCAGGTACCTGCAGTACCTGCTCAAAGAGATGCAGTCGGTCCTGGTCAAGGGCTACCAGGTAAGGGCTACACAGAGAGGAACACACACATATATGCTTGTGTGTGCAGACTTGCCCATGCAATGTTTTTAGTTTTGGAATTTTCTTTTAAATGGCTGTGAAGAGATGTCAGTATTCTCTTTGAAAATTCTGATGTGTCTGTTTGTGCTTCCAGGTTCACGTGCTTACATTCACAGTGTATCAGTTGCTGTCAGTTCTCAGTCCAACCTTGAAAAGTGGTGACCTGGACCCATGCATGGGCATACTCATCGATGTAAGAACAGTTCACACCATAAACCTACATAGACTCTACTGTCAAATAATAAAGAAGGCCTAACAGTTGCGTTTTTTTTTTTACTTTTTATTCTGGATTCTCCACACTTCCTTCTTTCCTGCTGGTCAGATCTTCAACAATGAGCTGTTTGGGGCTGTGGCCGAAGAGAAGGAGGTGAAGGGAATCGTCTCCAAGCTGATGGAGGCTCGACACAGCAAGAGCATGGACTCCTACGAGCTGCTGGCCCAGTTTTGCAGCAAGGAGAGCATCACCAAGTTCATATTGCCACTGAAGGAGGTGAGGGGGGGATTTGATTGGATGTTAAAAATATAAAAACACTCACTAAGGTATACAACACTCAGTATGGATTTAAATCAGATGAAGCATGACAGTCATCCTTAAAACAAATGATAGTGAATTGTGGAGAAGCACTTACTCTTCTCTATTATTTCTGTCATTTCTTATCTGTTTCTGTTGTGGAGAAAAGTAAACTGCTTGTTATATTTGTTGAAATAAAAAATGAATACATTCTTTTAGTTAAATAATAAAGTGTGAAAAGAAATCATTTTCTAACATAACAGTACTAATTACAGGGTGTAAACAAATTATTTGTTGTGTAACAAACACTTCTCCTTACTCCGCCTTTTTATTTTTATCTGTTTTTCATTCCCCCCTCCTTTCAGATCCTGGAGACGTCATCCAGTCTGAAGGTGTGCAATCGGGTGGGTGCTGTGCTGCGGCGACTGGTCCTGGGTCTGCTTGTCAACAGTGGCATGACTTCCCAGGATATCTTACTGTTGTGCCACGGCCTGGTCAGCCAGAGTCTGCCGCTGCTTACCAAGAGAGACCGGTATACACACACACACAGAGAAAATCTTACATCAATATACAGTAAAATACATTGATGCCCTTTTCCATGTATGACACTGTATATGTTTTTATTTATAGTGAGAAAGCATCAGCCAAGCCTCCCCCAGACCCCAGACTGCCCCCTCCCAGCTGCCTGCTCCTGCCTCCAACTCCTAAGAGAGGGGGTCAGAAAGCTGCAGTCAGCAGCCGAACCAACATGCACATCCTGGTGGATGCTGGCCTTAAGGTGCACATTGTAACACTCCTCCAAGCTGAGATTCAATAATACCATATTGTGCTGGATTAGTATTAGTTCATGTTCTTGTTTAGAACTCGAACCACTACTCCAGTTCACTATTATACAAACAGTATTCAACATACATAACATTTTCTGCACTGTATGGTTTTATCTTCTCCCACAATTAAATATTTCATTTGCCTTGAGGACTGAAGGAATGCTTTGTTGTGATAGATAAGTGTGTCTGGAAAAAGCCAATCTGAAGTGTTTCTCATCATGTGCATTCATTTGTCAGCTGCTCCACCTGAGTCTGAAGAAATCCAAAGTGACGTCGTCTGAGGCCTCGGCCCTGGAGATGCTGGATCCATTCGTATCACTGCTGCTCGACTGCCTCGACTCCATGCACGTCAAGGTACTAGCATTTTATGTCTACGTGGGTACGTTTATCACCCCAACTTTGAGCATTGGTTGGTCCAACCAGTCTGAAAATCAAATGAATAAGATGGAGATTATGACTTCTACTTGTTTCACCTGACCACCCTCACTCTCTTCTCCTGTCTCTCCTCCCTCCCAGGTGATCACAGAGGCTCTGGTAGCATTCACATGGCTGTTGAAGTTCCCTCTGCCAGCAGTGGAGCAGAACGCTGGCCAGCTGACCAAGCAGCTCTTTGTCCTGCTGAAAGATTACTCCAAGGCTGGAGCTGCCCGTGGAGAGAACTACCACCTGGTCCAGAACTGCTTCAAGGTACCTTCAATAATAAATAAACATGTATGCAGAAAACTGAAGATAAACAGGTGATGCTGGTCATTCTTCTTTTGTTTTGTAGGTAAAAGACAACAAAAGTGCTGAGAAATCATTTTTTAAGCAATTGCATTATGAAGTGTCACGGGCCTCCCAGTAGGAAAACCTACTGAAAATTTAAATTGAACTGCTGCATTGATTCATGATGTTTTTGCTCTCTGTCTGTCTCTTAGGCCATCACCATACTGGTGAAGAATATCAAAAGTAACAACATCTCAGAGACACAGCTGCAGGTGCTGCTGGGATACGCTGAGGAGGACATCTACGACCAGTCTCGCCAGGCCACCGCCTTCGGCTTGCTTAAGGTAACGAGTGAAATGTTGACCTGATGGTGCCGTGATTTGTGTGTGGAGGAAAAATCTGAAGATCAGATTTCTAAGATATCATTATGATTTAAAAAAAAAAACCCTGCCATCTGAGCTATGTGTTTACATCTGTGTCTGTCTCCTCTAGGCGATCCTGTCCAGGAAGCTTATCGTTCCAGAGATGGAGGAGGTGTTGAAAAAGGTGGCCAAGCTGTCTGTCACCGGCAGCAACGCTATGATCAGAATCCACTGCCGACAGGTACTCGCATATACAATTTTTTTTTTTTCCATTTGCTGCTGCACACTGAACGACAGAATAGTCCTGTGCTCAGCCAGTGTTCCTGCTCTGTGTTTTACAGATTTATCTAAAATACCTGCTGGACTACCCACTGGGGAGGAAGCTGAAACAGCACCTGGACTTTGTGGTGTCCCAGCTCTACTACGAGCACGACACCGGCAGGGAGTCTGTGCTGGAGATGCTGGCCTACATCTTCCAGACTTTCCCTCAGGTGAGTCCCATTTCCTCTCAAGCCTGCATGTATGAGTGGACAAGGAGAACAACCAGAAACTAGTGCACTAGTTATCACAGCCCAGGCGAAGACGACCAAAAAATGCAGACTGTGTGTTTATCCTTTCATTCAGAACGTGCTGTTGAAGCACAGCGGCCTGTTCTTCGCCCCACTGGCCCTGGTTGTGGTCAACGATGACTCAGCACGCTGTAAGAAAATGGCCTCCTTGGCCATCAAGAGCCTGCTGACCCGGCTGGACTTGAACCACCAGAACACCCTGTTCTCGCTCGTCAACACCTGGCTGAATTCAGAGAAGGTACACATACACTTCACCCAAATGTGAATTCGAATCAGCTGCTTTTTTTGCTCCAAAGTGTGTTTTGTAATATTGATTTAATTTTGCTGTGTGTTTTTCAGTACTTGTGGTGACTTTGTTTCAATATTTTAAAGATTATTAAATAAGATCTAATTTAAATCCCTGACCCTCCCCCCACCCTCCCAGGCCAGCCTGCGTCGTCTCGGGGCTCAGATGTGCGGTCTGTTCGTAGAGGTGGAGGAGGAGAAGTTCGCCCGTCGCCTTGATGACCTGCTGCCTCTGCTAGAGAGAGAGATCAACCCAGACAACTACGAAGACGTAAGGAGACACATTCACGGCCAATATCGGACACACACACTGAGAAGAAAGCATGTTAACTGTGTGTCATCTTTCAGATTGAGGAGGAACAGGATGAGAAAGGAGCAGACAGGCTGTTGTTCAGTTTTCTCACTCTCATCACCAAACTGAGCAAACATTGCGGCCTGCTGGAGCTCAGCAAGCCTCATGACACACTCTGTCATATCTGGGGTAAAGGACTGACGCACACCACCACCTTATCACTTAAATACACACACATTCCACACACAGTCATTAACTCATTTTGACATGTATTCCTGCAGGTCACATTGAAGCCCACCTGCGGTACCCTCACTGCTGGGTGTGGCTGACAGCCTCGCAGCTTTTCGGTCAGCTGTTTGCAGCCCATCAGGCAGAGCAGCTGGTCTCTGTTTGGAAGGGAGAGGCAGGAGATGCTACACCTCAGCCGTCAGCCACGGCATTCATCACCACCAGCCTGGACAAGAAGGTGAGGCCAAGGACCACATTTTTCCTACCGTGATCTAATTTATATCTTATTGCCATTGTTTGAAAAAAATGTGCCCTTTTTTTTTTGCCTTTAGATGAGAGAGTTGGCGTTATCTTTCTGCCACCAGCTACAGTCCAAGTTCCTAGACACAGCATCAGGAGAGCAGGTGCCCAAATTCGACCAAAACACATTTCATTCAAAGCTAAGTTCAAAATCACAAGATTTGATTGACAGGCATATTCCGCTCCGCCCACAGGTGATCAAAAACCTGCTGTTCGTCGGCAAGGTGATCTACCTCGTTTCCCCCGAGTCTGACATCCCCTCCCCTGAGGAAGAAGAGAAAGAGGGGGAGGAGAGGGAGAACGGAAATGAAGAGGATGAAGCGGAAGAGGTGACGGAAGAGAAAGAAAAGGATGAGGAGGAAGATGACAAGGATGATCGGCCTCCTTCCCTGCTGTGGTTGATAAAGAAACTGTCGCTGATGGCCAAGAGAGAGGCAGCATATACTCCCAAAGTTCCCCTGAAGGTAACTAGAAACTGGTGGTTACACATACAGTTCTCTAGTTGACAGTGACTATGTACGAAACTATGTCGGTCTACTTCAGTCAATTTCCGTTTATTTACATTCTAACATTTAAGATAGTATTTGTATTGTCTAAGGTGTAGGATCATTAAATGTTCTTTCCCTCCACTCTCTCCTACAGCGAACATGTGTGTTCAAGTTCCTGGGAGCTATAGCCATGGATTTGGGGAAGGAGCAACTCGGTCCCTATCTCAGCACCATTATCACTCCTCTGTACAGGGAGCTGGACAGCACCTATGCAGACCAAGGTAACTGCTCTAAGCCTGACTTAAGCTTTGTCCAAGGGTCTAACTTGTCATGTGGGAAAATGTTAGAACGGACATTCTAGAAAAAGTAATTGCACTGAACTCCCTGTGTGCAGATCCCACACTAAAGAACCTGGCACAAGAGCTGATAGAGCTGCTGAAGAAACAAGTGGGCCTGGAAAGATTCTCTCTGGCCTTCTCTGCCGTCCAGAGGGGGTTTTCACAGAGGCGAGCGGCACGCAAACGACACAGAGCCATGCAGGTACGATGGAAACCGAAGCACAAAGACACAAGAGCAACAGTTAATCTGAGCCATCAATTTCAATCTGTCCTCTGTTTTCCCAGGCGGTGGCTAACCCAGACATCGCAGCCAAGAAGAAACTCAAGAAACACAAGAACAAAATCGAAGCCAAGAAGAGAAAGATCGAGTTCCTTCGGCCTGGATACAAAGCCAAGAAGCACCGGAGCCATGCGCTCAAAGACCTGGCCATGGTGCAGTGAGCCATTCAGGTGACTACATCTGCACCTCAAGGACTCTTGGTAGGAATGAAAGCGCTCTAGACTTTTACTATTCTAATTGTCAGTTGATGAAGCAAACGCCATATTGGGCCAAGAGAGACTGAAAACGGATGTTTCTCCCATCTGGTTTGCTCAGGTTTGACAACATCCTTGTTCTTCACACACTCTTTCTTCTGTTAGGTATCTGCTTGTGTGTGTGAAAAGAATTAGATCATGTAACTGTTTAACAGCAGGATGTCTCTATAATGACATTAATTCATGTGAGCTGCAGATCAAAGCTGAACTGTTTTCCTGCTGTGAACAAAGTGTAGAATTATCCTCAGATTTATATCCCGTGCTGTTAAATGTACAACTTTTTTGTAATTAAAAAAAGACGACATTTTACCGATCACCTATCTTCTGATAATCAAACAGCCTCAACACAAAAATTGGTACAATCACTGATAGCAATCTTTACTGAGAATCATTTTCACTGTACAAGCAGATATAAATATGCAACCATAAAACTTTGAGCATACAGTTAGTGTTCAGTAACTAAATTACTAATATGCCAAAGCTGTACTCAAGGATTTCAATGGAAAAAGGCTTTTAACTACTAAATTATTTAAAAAACTGAACAACACAAATGAACAGGAGGAGAAAAAAAAAAGAAAGTCCATGACATTGCATCTGCCTGACTATATAGTACAAAAACAGCCCGAGCTGCAGTAATACTTGGCCAGAGGGCATGTTGTAGATGTGGAGTACATTTTTATTTTCACTGTTTGATGCCAAATTTTGTGATTTCCTGGAGTGAATCAGAACACGTCACACAAGCCAGCAGACTGTTTACAGAGCGGGACGTTAATCAAAAGTTGGATTTTACACTTACTGCACTAAACAATACAGTATAGCTAGTCCAGCATACTATTAAAAAATTGTCTAATAAGTTAGCAATCAGGCAGCAGCTTGTCTGCTCTGTCCTCGTCTGTTGCTCAGGGGCCTGTTTCAGAAAGCAGAACTCTGAGTTGACTAAGCCTGAGATGGGAAACTGGGAGAGTTTTCGGTTCATCAGCATAGTCCACTCAGTCATTTACTAGACTTGAATTTCTTCAATGGATGATAAAATGCTACAATCCTTCCATATGTTTGATTCAATTGTTAAATCTGTTTATTCAGCTGTAACCCAACAGCTGCAGGTGGCAGCCGCTGACGATGGAAAAAAATTGATCAAACGGATTAACCTATGGACCTATGATTGTTAAATTGTTGTCTGACCCAATGATAATGATTTTGGTCGCTCAGCAGCATTTAATGCCTATATATTTAAGTGTGTACATTTAAACATCATCACTGAAATACTGTCAAAATACACCAAGACTACTTATACGCAGCCTATATTCAGACACTGACTCTTATTTTGGCAGGTTATTGAATCATAAAATAACCTGCCACCCTCACTCAGAAATATTCACATCCAATCACAACATGATAAATGATTGTTCACTGATCAGTCTTATGTTTCTAAAGCTTTATACAGACTTGTTTTATTTAAACAGTGATGACGACAGTAATGTTCGGTACCTGTTTCAGTGCAGGGGAACTAGTTCACAACCTGACAGCTGCCTTAATCACAGTGTTATAAAGGACAATGTATAGATTTGAAGTGAGGATGCATCGATGCTGTCCAGACATTGCAGTCTTTCAATGTTTTGACTGCATGAATGAGGAAATGAAGGATGTGTCAGACAGGTCCTTCAGGTTATGCATGGGGGGAGTCAGAGAGAAAGTCAAAGTTTGCTGAAGAAAACGTGCCAGTGAGCAGATTAGTTTCACAGAGGATGTGAGCACAGTTATTGATGCAGAGTTTAAGCTACCTCTCTTTCATCTCAGGGCTAAGAAACTCAGTGTTTTCACTAAACCCGCTTTCTGCAACAGTGCCCAGGTTTAGGAGCCGGGGTGAAGTTTGTATGTTTGAACCTCTGGTGATGTTAGTGCCCTGATGGGAAAACACTAACATTGCCCAAGAGAGACACCTGATTTCAGATATGCCACAGAATCAGCGTGGACGGGCTTGTCACAGACTCTTATTTATTGCTCCATGACAACCTATTTGAGTGTTGACACTGTTACAAAAGAATTAATAAACTTAGCAACATTTTACATGTGTGTTCACAAAAATGTAGATACTAACTTGTCCATCCAGCACTGAAACCAAACAGCTCTCTGAAACTTTTACTCGGGTCACCAGCATAGGGAGAGTTGTGTGTTTGTGCCCAGTCCAGACATTACTGCAGCCTTCGCTCTAAAGTCCCAGGCTTGAAAGGCGTTAGGCATTGGGAGGACTTGGCCAAGGCTTCAGGTGGGTTGGTTGTGGGGAGGAGTGCAATCACCGGTCCAGTGGGACTTGGGGAGGGGTCAGTCACAAGGCTCCATACAGAAGGGTCAAAGGTCAGGTGTATATACAGAGTAGGTGTGAGCCTTTACTGTCGACTCTTCAGGGAATCCACCAGCCTACGAGGAAGGAGAGCAAATACAATTCACCTTTGGTAAACACAAAGAACAGACAGGCCTACAGCCAACATGTTTGCCAATATCTACTTAACATGAATTGAGAACTTCTTTTTGACCCCTCCACATAGTCCTTTTTAATACAGTGTCGACTTTTTCCTACTTCTGACCTATTTTAAAATATTTAGTCCCATTTCTATTATTTCTCTGTACAGTCTGGTAAAGCCTACCATTCCATTGCCTCTTCCAGGCCTGTGCCCTTTGTGGCCGAGGTCTTGAAGATCTGCCATTTTCTGTCTTTGAGGGCAGAAAGGCCCAGGGCGTTGGCCACCTCCATGGTCGTCATCGCCTGGTCCATGTCCTGTTTGTTTGCAAATACCACCAAGATGGCTTTCTTCAGCTCTTCCTCCTAGATGAAACAAATGGTTGCGAATTACATCATGAAAAGGAGACATTTCCGAAGAGCCAACGAGAATTAGTTTTATGAAAGCAAAAAAATGGCTTTAATAATTTGTATATAATAAGCAACTATATGCTTGTAGTGATATTTAACTACTTAAAAATACTTGATGTTAAATTTGACTTCTAGCCTAAATATATATATATATATACATATATATTTTAATATTTTTTAAATATTTATGTGGTTTGAACTGCCCTCTTTGAAATTTCCAGGGCCAGTTTCAAAAACATGGTAGCTCAGATGTTCAAATTTCCTCATAGTGGTATTAAAGGAAAAGTGAGGGTATTCTCAAATTAATAAGAATTGATACTGTGCCGACAAATCTATATTCATTTGCTGCTAATTTTTTTCTTGACATCCCTATAGTTCTGCCGTTAGTGTGATGGTTCAAGCTTGCAATGAAATAACTTCAACATCTGACCTGGTTCAATGTTTTTAGGTTGTAGTTGAGAATAAGCTCTGTTACCTCCAACATGGCCACCAGCTCAGACTTTGAGATGCCCATCCTGTCACGGTCACTGCTGTCGACGACGTAGATGACAGCATCTGTGTTTGAGTAATAACACCGCCAGTAGGGCCTGTTGAGCAGAGAGGGGAGTAGAGCAGTTGTCAGATGGGAGAAGAGAGTAGAGGAGGATGGAGAGGTGGAAGAGAAGCTTCATCAAAGATGCAAGAATGAGATATGGCAAAAGGTCAAACATTTAAAAAGTGAGGTGCAAATAGGTTAAAATAATAAGTAATACCCTTTATACAATCACATATTTGACAAAGTGTTGAACCTCACTCCATCCTTGCTTGTGAGCGACTGAGTTTTTCCAGGATGAACCTTTCTTACCTAATCAGGCTACTACCACCTGTTACCAATGAACATGTGGAATGATCCAACCAGGTGTTTTTGGATCAGTCCACAACCTTCACAGTCTTTTGTTTCTTCTGTCCCAACTTATTTGAAACATGTTGCTGCCATCAAATTCAGAATACGCAGATATTTACAAAAATCAATGAAGTTGATGAGGTCAAATATAACATATATTGTCTTTGCACTCTTTTCAATTGAGTGTACACAATCCCCTCTGGGAGCTCTGCAGCACAGCCGCCATGTGCCTCTCACACCTACCTGATACTCGTCTGTCCTCCCAGATCCCACACCTGGAACTTCAGGTTCTTGTATGTGACTGTCTCAACGTTGAAGCCGATTGCTGTGCAGAGAGAAATCCAAATAGGTACGGTGAGGACAGATAACATGAGCCCGATAATTACAGCTGTCTCATCTGCTTGTACAGTGTGATATTTCTGCTGAGTACAAGAAGGTCACTTTCTGTTCTCAGGCTTTGTGGTGCGAGGGAATCAGCAGCAGGAAAATGATGATCAATTTTAGGTTATATAGACAATTAATAAAGAATTGGCACAATACTAATTACTCATTATAAATTAAGGTATATCTTATCTTAATATCTTAAATCTATAGTATTCTATCTTCTAAATGTTTAGTTTTTTCACAGAAATCCTCAAAATCAAGAATTTGTACATTCACATGAAAAAGAAAAGAGCAAAACGCTGCTGAAATTGTAAGAGCCGTTGTGCAATCAACTGAACGCACAGAAACAATTCAGGATCTTTAAATGAGATGTGACTAAATCAAAATTTGTTTGCAAACCTGCTCATAAATGACTAGAATATCTTTTGAAGTCCTCATGATTTTCATCAGCCAAAGGAATATTGCTTTAAACAGGCACAGTTGCGTCTATTCTCTCACATAGTTTAAAAACCACAAACTCAACGTTAAATTGTACAGATCATGTTTGACTCTGATGGCCTTTTGCTCAAAGTATTTGTTTTTCTCCCAGCATCACATCTGTCCTCACTGACAGTCTTGTCAGCTGTTGCTGTCTGCACATAATCAGTACAAACTCTATTAGCTATAATGAATTCTATTAAAGTCAGGGAAACTTGTTTTGTTCCCCAACCAAGAGCAAACCAGTACATACTTGGGATTGTGGTGACAACCTCTCCAACCTGTAGCCTGTACAGGATGGTCGTTTTTCCAGCACCGTCCAAACCCAGGATCAAAATCCTCATCTCCCTGGTGCCAAACAGGCCCGAGAACAGACTAGAGAAGAAACCACCTGAAGAACAGACACACAGGGAGAGACCAATGCTGAGAACTTTTCATTAATGGATGGGTAGAAAATGCATGACATGATGCAAATAACTAAAAATGCATATTCATTATTAATTGAATATTTTGGGTTTGTTGGGTGTAACATTTGGGCTTCTGTTGACCAATGAGGGGCATTTCTATTCGTTTTGACTTTGCAAAAAGTTAATGATATGTCAAATAATCATATAATAGTTAATCAGTTGCCAAAATTCATGTGAGCCCTACAAGAATTACAGAAACCGAAGGAGAAGTGAAAGTCACAAACACTTAAAGGTGAATTCAAAGTAAAAAGAGTGAGCTTTTCTACATCTGGAATTATTTCAAACCCAGCTCTTTTCCTGGTTTGCTGAACAGTGGCCTCACTCTCACCATCACTGAGCAAGTCAGCTGAGGTTAGCTTAGCTACAGTCACTAACGTTGTGACATGATGGAATTAACTGAAGACTGAAGGGTGTCGTGGCTCATCTCGTATCTCCTTGATTCCCATTTGGAGGTACTATAAAGCAACTAATCGGAATATTTTGGAAGGAAAATGTTTAGGAAGTGTCCCCGACAAAACCACCATGGATGAAAAACACACGAAATTCACTGTCAATAGCTAACATTAGCTAGCTAGCGCACGTTAAATGAAGCAGGCAAAAGCAAGAACACACAACAGTACCGCTATCTAATTATTCATACGCATGCAGGTTATAGGTACCTAAAGGAGAGACACATATTTTATCAAACAAAAATTAAAATACTCACCCATTTCGATAAGACGACGGTTCTTGCACCAGCAATACGGTGGCAGGTTGGACAAAGATCTTCTTCCGGTATCACTGTAGTTGACGTGTCGCTGAACGACGTCACCTGCTTTAGCTTGAATTTTGTTTCCAAACATTCGTCATAAATGTCATTTTTAGATGTAATTTAGATAAACAATCACTCATAAAACACGTTAGAAATATTTTCAACAATACATTCGACCCATTAATATATATTATTAAATTATTTCAGATTTTGCTTTACACATAAATCGTGAGCAAGTAAGTAATATTTCATTTATATAGCAAAAAGTGTTGCACAGGATTCAGATACAAACATACATATAAAATAATGTAATTGCATTAAATAAATTGCAACCGCAGGAATAATAGGTGAACTGCTTTGTAAAAATATAAACACTTAGATCGAAAGTGCTGTTGGCGATATCCGGAGCTGTGCTACAGGCTACATTCAAGAAGCCAAAACGACTACGCGTTTCCAAACGTTCCACAGCTATTCTTAGTAAAGGGAAAGTGATTGTAACTGGTGAATTGTTTTGAATGCAGCTCACATCAGACGAAGGAGTTGCCCTCTCTGAACAGCATCAAATTTATGAACACCTCAGACAAGAAAGATTATAAAGATAGATGTGAAAGCAGCTTCTCGTAACGTTAATTGGATGCAAAATGCGGCCGTTCAAAACAGTTTAGAATAACTTTACAATGCGGGGACTGATCTGAGGTGTAATTATCTCACGGATGGACCTGGTGTCTGTCGGCTGAGACATCACTTACGATCCGCGGTGAGACTGACGAGGCGGGACCGCCGACAGGATGGTGGAGCGGTCGGACCGAGCTCCTCTGCTGGACTGGGAGGAGGTTCCGTCCGCGGAGAAGCCCGGCGGAGCCTCGCACACCAAGGACCGACTGTCGAGCCCCTCCAACAGCCGCGCCTCGGCGGGATGCTCCTCGCCCGGGTTTGGGTGGAGCAGCGGTCCGGGGGGTCCCAACGCAGACGGCTGCGGCGCCCCACCCGCGACCTCCATCACCCCGGCGGGCGAGGATGAGGCGCTGCGTCCTGACGGCGAGGAGCATCCCTCGGATTCAGGCTCGAGGGAGGTGTCGCTGGAAGAGAGGATGGTGAAATGGGAGGAGAAGGACCAGATTGTGTCGGTCTTTGTGGTCACATTCAATACCAGATCAGGTGGGACATAAAATGTGCAACAGGGAATAATCACAGCTTTATTTTAATGTACAGTCAGGTGGAAGAAAATATATGAAGCCTGTGTGTGAAAATGAAGCATTGCTTGTGCAAGTGTGCAGAAGCTTCTCCTACAGGTGTGGCTCCTTCTGACCTGGCCATAAGTTTAGAGACATGATGAAAAGCCATGACACCTCCTGGAGTCCAGGTACAGAGCAGAAGATGTCAGGATGAGAGCTGTGATGGAAATCAGTCAGCTGCTTGTTTCTGCAGAGCAGGCCTATGCATTTTTAATGAGGGGCATGTTGAAGCCCCCTGTGAAATAGTAGCCAATCAGGTTGCTTCATTAAATGGCTAATCAAATTAAGAAACATAAGATTTAGTGTTTTAAAATAATAGATGTGAGTCAGGAATTTGCCTGCAGGGTGGAGCTGGGCACATAATGATTTTTGCAGCATGCCACATTGATAGAGACCAGGAGGAGAGCTGTGTGATGAACAGGTTATAACAATGCTTTCTTAAATATTTGCTTAGCGAGAGGATCACTGATATCAGTACACACAGTCTGGAGGTTTCACAAGAAAGGCCTCAGTTTGAAGCCGAACAAATAAGTAGATTAGCTGGATCAATTCCTGGTGTGGATGGTCAATATTGTTACCCTGGACCTTCAGTCGTCTAATGAGCTGATGCCACATGTCTTAATAGCAGAGCCAGGATTCACAGGGTCACTCATTTTGAAATAAAACATGATCTTCACAATACACTGGTATCAAAATATTAATATACAGTAGGTGGATCTATGGTATGACATATTACAAGATGATATGTGTATCTATAGAGGAAAACAAACCCTTTTATTCACTGTATTATTCAGTGTTTTCATCTATGCGTAATTTGACAAAACAACCCGGATGAAACAGTGTGTAACAAACTGCACAGCCATAAAATTTGTAATACACCAAAATATCCACAGTTTGTGCCTTCAAATATCACACTCATGTTAGAATATTTAAAAATCCTCTGCCTTAGCATGACAGCAAAATGTAGACTATTATAACAGTTGTGTCATTGTTTTGGCAAGATTTCAGAAAGATAATAGATCTCACAGGATCAAAAATATGCCACACCCGGCTTGCACATAGTAAGCTCCACTTCTGCTTTCTTAAAGGAGCAATCCACCCTAAAACAGTGTGATACATGTTTTTTAAGAAGGTTTGATTATGGCAGAAAATGTTTTTTCCATTTACATTTTTTTAACCTCTTTTATTAGAGAGTGCAGCAGAGAACTAACTGGGAAGGGGTGAGGGGTGGGGGGGCACTGCGTGCAACAGTCACTGAGACACCCAGGCAAAGTTGGTAACAAATGAGACAAATGAGAAATGTACTGGAACAAGTAAAGGAGGAATTGGAATAGGATTAGGATTCTTTTTTTTTTTATCGAGGACAAAGCTGTATAAGGCTGATTTAAATCTTAAGCAAAATATTGATCTGAGGATAATTTCTTCCAAAATTTAGTTAAACATTAAGAGCAAAACACAGCATGGTTGTATCTCAACTAACAAGCAGTGGCCTTTAAATACTGGTCTGTCTGCGCTTTGATAGCTGAACACCTCAAGTCAGTACCAGCTGTCAAAGTGACAAGAGCATCTTTGGTGTTTGGCCTCAGGTGGTTTCTTAGCCATAGTGGATGCCACAGACCTGCAGGCTCAATCTGACGACTGACTCCACTCACTGATACATGCAGCTAAAGAATAGATTGAAAGCCACACTGCCTGAGTCACCTTCTCCGTCTCCCGGCTCCTATCAGGCAGTATTTGCTCAGCTGCCGCTCAAGCGTCAGCGCCTGAGCTGCACATAATGAATTCCAAGGAATCAGGATCGGGGCTGTGTCACTGCTGCTTCGTGAGCTTGACATGAGATGGTGATAATATTTTACCGCCTAGTCTTGAATCAGCATTTGTCTGCTCGCCTGTGTGTTTACATTATCTATGTGGTGTGGGTGTGATAGGAAACATGATGGAGTGGTGTCTGCCCAAAGACATGGACCTGGAGGGAGTGGAGTTCAAAGCCATCGCCAGCGGCTCCCACCGAGTCACCACAGACTTCATGTAAGTGTGATGATAAATGAGCACAACAGTATACACCTTCTTTCAAAGGAAAGGAAGCTACTGTAGAGGATTAGGATGCGGCCTCATGTCTTCCTCCTGGCAGGACAGAAAGTGTTGCCCGGTGAAAAAAAAACAGAAGAAGAAAAAAAAATCCCAGCCATCTGGCAGTGCCTTTGCTTTTCGTGACTCATGGCTTCATCTGTCTCCTTCTCTCTCCCTCCTCCCCTCCATCCTCAGCTACTTCCGAAAGGGCTGCTACTTCGGCCTGGCCTGCTTTGCCAACATGCCGGTGGAGAGCACGGTGGAGAGGGGGGCGAGGATGAAGTCGGTAGGGATCCTGTCTCCTTCCTACACCCTGCTCTACCGCTACATGAGCTTCCTGGAGCACCAGGTCAGGTAAGAGGAGCTGGTTTGTACGACAGAGTGTTCGGCTCATGCACGTGTCACTGAACAGCAGAATCGGCTGCGACCGGTGATCACGTTCATCAGTGATTCATCTCTCAAAGGTTTGCGATTAATGACTAACTCCTCTATAATATTTCACAAAATATTGGGGAAAATGCTCATCACAATTTGATTTGTTGAGCCAACATCCCAATCCCCAAAGACATTCAGTCAAATAAAACTCACCACAATATTTATTTAGTGGCTTTTCTCAAGCTTTCGATCATATTGCATGATCTTCCTCAGGAGATGAACCTTGACCTGTTGTTGTGGAATTATAGATGCTGTTAAGTTGGTTTGAAAGTTGACAATAAAAGTTCAAATTGTTCACATTTTTAAAACAAGAGCAGACAATGACATTATTAGAAGAGAATTACTTAAAATGGTGAATTAATTATCCAAAACTTTTTCAATTTTATTTTATAATCTACTAATTTCACCTGATTTGTGGCCTGATTAACTGACCAATCATATAAAAGGTAGTTGTGGTTACTGGGCAAAAAATGACCTTATACAATGTGATTAATTTTTCTTCAGAGAGAGATCCTAGATTTTACTTTTTAGAATTTTACAATAAGATAATAAAATACAATTATGTAACAAATTATAGATCATTTTGATTGCTATTAAAACTGTTTCTACGTCCGTGTTCCCATCCCTTGGTTTCTCTTGGGACCACAGGCGAACGACAAAGCCTTGGTCACAACCACCAAACAAGTGACACTGGAAGACGTTTCCTTGTCAGTCAAACAATTATTAACCAGAATGAAATTCCACAGCCATGAAAGCTGCTTTGTGAGCCGGAGCTCAGGCCTTCATGTCTCCAACTTTATTTATTTATATTTATTTACTTTTATTTATAAAAATCAATAAATATGATGAGGTCAAAATTACATATATTGTCTTTGTACTATTTTCAATTGAGTATATGTCAAAAGGAATTAGCAAATTATCACATTCTGTTTATCTTTTACACAGCGTCCCAACTTTTTTAGAATCAGGGTTATAAGTTTAGATTTAGTGCATGTAACATTTGCTAATATGCACCAACCAGAAAGCTACAGCTGCAGCTTCGTTTTGCTGCTATTTGCTCATTAAATATTGGACAAATTGAAACTCTGACCTAATGATGGCCTGAGATAAAATCTAATAGAGGTAAAGCTTTTAAAATGGCTGCTGTACCACATAAGTTCAACATATCAGAACACACTTGACAGTTGGGTCCCACTAGTAAGAGACTAATATGGCTTCAAATATGGCCTCACTCTTCCTCTTTCTTTCATCTCAAACAGACCACTCTCACACTTCTCTTTCTCAAGCACCTTCATTATTTTTACACACCACATTACTGATGTTGCTGTTGTGGACAGGCTTACATACTACAGTGTCACATGCCAACATCCATCACACCCCTGTCACACTTTGCTTGTGAACACAGCTCTCTCTATATCCAGTCCCCTTCTTTCTCTCTGCCTTCTCCAAACCTCCTCTCCTCCTCACAGTTCCCACACTGTGGCCTCTCCTGGCCTCCGTCACACTGTGGTCATGCTCCTTACTCATCATTCCCCACGTAGCTTGCTCCAGATACCTCATCTCCTGACTGCTATAGCAGTTATATAAAGGGCTCACTGTTGGTCACAGGGTGCTTTAGCTATTTAGGAATTTATGGACACTTTCCTTTTTTGCTTCCCTCTATTCATGCTTTAGTGAAATATTGTGAAAGGGATGGTTGTTATAGAATATTCTTTCTGCAGCAACATCAGGGTCTAGCTGCAGTATGTTGGCAGTTGCTTTTTTCCTCTGTATTTTGGTAGCATATTTTTCTCAGATTGACGTCCAGCCCACCGCATGTTGGTGGCAGGTCAGTTTATTTCCCCCCCATATTGTTAATGATTGAGGGTTTCGGGCCAAATTAATTTGTATTACAAAGGGCCGCAGCTAATCAGTGGCTTCACTACACTATCTCTGCATTAATTACTGACTGTTGACCACTTGTATTCCACATGTTTAGCTCTCCATTTAAAAATTAAAATGGCTCTCTGTGCTCTATAATTTTCCATTCATTTTGAAAATACACTGTTAATGCTAATCAAGGTGTGTGCGCACCATTCACTTTTTGCCCACAGTTTACATTGAACTGAGGCTCTATTGTGGTTGTAGTTTTCTAAAAGTTTTCTAGAAGTTAAGAAAAAAGATCTGCTTGTATGTTTGTGTCCACATTTTTAATTTTATGGTTTAAAATTTTCCAGTTTTGATGTCCGTTTTCTGTCCCCTGCTCCAGGCTCCAGCTTCAGTCCCCAGGCCACTACTCCCCCCTGGAAGCCTTCTATGAGGACAAGCGGGCACTTCTGCCCCCCAGTGGTGACAGCGTTGTTACTACATGTCCAGCCAATGCCTGGGGCGCTGCAATCAACCACAGCATGCACCCTGAGATGAAGGTACCGGGGAAGTGTCCACTTCGACAGCTACGTCAGCTGGTGTCTCTGACTGAGCTTTTTAACAGACTTTATTACTCACTAACCTTGTGCACCTCTGTGTTTGAACGCCTCTGGACCAGATCACCCACCCTGCAGGCTGCATGTCCCAGTTCATCCGCTTCTTCGGGGAGCAGATCATGGTGCTGTGGAAACTGGCTCTCCTCCGCCGACGCATCCTCATCTTCTCCCCTCCACCTGTGGGCGTGGTCTGCTACAGAGGTGAGAAACATCTGGCTCTATTCTATTCAAGGGTTTGAATCATAGTTTAAAGGAATAGTTAGACATTTTGGGAATTACACATATTCGCTTTCTTGCACAGCGTCAGATGATAATACTCTCATGTCTCAATAGTGCATTAACATATTCCTTTAATTTAAAAATTATCATCAAAAAATATATATCATTTACTTAACTAAAAGTTTACACAATCTATCACAGCTCTAAAGCCCATTAAACGTATTCATAAAAACTGTCTCTTACTAATTTATTGCATTGCATGAGTCTGATTTTCCACCAGCGTACATGCAGTTCCTTTCCAGCTGTATGACAGTGGGACAGCCTACACGTCATGCACGCATTCACATCTCGTGTCGCTCTCTTTCTCTCCCACACTCATGCATCATTTCTCTAATTTCACCCTCCACCCCCTCTTCCCTCTCAGTGTACTGCTGCTGTTGCCTGGCAAACATCTCCATCCCCGGGATTGGCGTGGCTGTGCCCGAGTTCCGCCCCTTCTTCTACGTTAACGTGGCCGACATCAGCGCCCTGGAGAACGAGCTCTCCTACGTCGCGTGTGAGTGGAAGCTCAGAAACATGTTTGTGAAAAGCCCTACTGAAAAAGGTCTACTATACGTTTTTTGCATCCTCTGTGTCAAATTTGTGCGTTTGTATTCTCAGGTACTACTGAGAAGATCTTTGAGGAGAAGAAGGATCTGTATGATGTGTATGTAGACAATCAGAATGTCAAGACCTGCAGAGAAGGCCTGAAGCCTCTGCTCCGCCTCAGCACTGCCGACAGGGAGAAATACCGCAAACTCACTGAGCAGAGGTAGGCAGCTGCTAACAACAGGGCAACTGCTCACACTTTATTAATGTGCCATCGAGCTACATCCAAAACTAATACAAATACATGAGTGAGCCACATTGTTCCACTTAGTGACATGTTCCTTCACCATGAACATCAGCGTCATACGCATGCACTATCCCACTGTCCTGCTGCCATAAATACTTCCAATGTGTATTCATCCGCACCTGAAAATAGTTCCCCAACAAATGCAGTATTTCCTCTTGTTTGAATAGCGTTTTACAAAAACTATGTTGCCCAGCTGTCTTAGGAAATCACTTACACTTTAAAAAAATGACTCTACATATTTATTTGTGAGCTGTTTAAGAAGGGTAGGACGGGCAAAAAGTACTGATTAGCTAACACAGAAATTATACAGAATAAGCCAGCCTTATCCCTTTATCAAAAAAAATGCATCAAAGTTACGATAATTTTTTTCTGAGGGGTATAATTTTTTTAAAAAACAGTCAAAAAATAATCAGGTAATTTAGCCAGTTTGTCTCAGATACATGAACTCTGAAATCATCTTAACTGTTTTTGAACTATAACACATAAAAAACAACATAAAAAATTGAAATGCCACAAGAATGCAATAAATATATTGGTATGAATCTCAAATCGTGCAGTCTTTCCTCTAGGTTTTCAAAGGAACAGCTGGTAATAAAATGTGTGTCTGTGTGTGTGTAGGCAGATGTTACTGTACTCCCAGGAGGAGAATGGAGACTGTGTGTCCAGCGAAGAGGATCTCTTTATTCTGTGAGTACACGATTCATTTAACCAGTCAATGGAGTGGTAACTACTGATTAATCGCTCTATGACACAACTTGATCTTTTTATGAGGATCCTGGGAAAAGGACAGTCAGCTCATCGGCTGCTCAGGAACTTAAAACTGATTTAAAGAGGTAATGAGGCAGGCAGAATCTCCTGATCTCTCTCCTCCTCTCACAGTAACTGGAGATATTAAATCTAAAGTGTATTTTTTTTTATTGCTTATTCCATGTTATCACTGCTACTTCAGCACAGAGACATGAAATGAAAAGCACAGGAATGTGGGAGGAAAGCAAGAAGGGAAAAAGTCAACTTTGCAGATTTTCCTAATTAGTATATTTCAGTTGTGGAGTAAATAGCCATGAAACAATCTAAAACTCTTTCTGAATCTTTTCCAGGTTTTTCCTGGAGCAGAACAACAGGATCTTCCAGACCCTCAGCGAGGTGGCGGGGAGCCCTGATCCCACGCTGACCCAGGAGAGCGTGAGGGCCATGGGTTTGGATCCCTATGGAGACAGGCTCTTCCTGCTCCACCTGCTGGAGATCTACGGCTATGACACCCTGCTGGTGTCGGAGCAGCTGTGCTGCAGTTGAGAGTCAACAGACGGCTTGGCTGTCCGCCTCTCATCACTGCTGGGTTTAAAAGGGGGCTGAGCTTTGAGTGCTGCACTACTGGCTTCTTGGAGTCTTCAGGACAGTTTGAGCCTCCAGAAAATTCTCTGGTAGAACTTTTTTTTTGTTGTAAACAGTACCTCCCTGTGCTTCTTTTGCTGACCGTGGTTCTGCTCCCTCACAACCTGATGGCAAGTCCAGCAATTACAGTCTGCTGTCATGTATTATAACCAAGAGTAATGTGGTCAGTTCTACTTGACACAGCCTCCCGGAGATGAACTGACCCTTAAGATGGAGTAGTCTCCCTTGACTGACTGAAAGTGAGTCTCTGGATCAGATACAACTTCACTGAGCAGTATTTGAATGCAATGGACGGCAGGTCCAAACCCAAGATGATGTCAACATCAGTGGCTTGAACTGTACTTGGACATCAAGTTGAATGACAGAGCAAGAGGCTTCTTCCAAGATGAAGCCAGTGATTTGGAAGTTTACAATGAGGGTACTGAAAATGTGGACTGAGGATTATTGTATGAAGTGTAAAGGAGAGGCAGCCTTCCTGTAAATAACCATGCTTTTTTCCCCTTTATGTACAGTGTGTCAGTGTATGTGTGATGTGGGGTCCTGCCTCTCTGCCAGGGTGCTGGATTTAAACATCTCATACGTAAGCCTCTATGTCCAAATGACAAGCTCACCATTTAATGTTAAGAAAAATTATTTTTGGCCTGAGCTAAGACCAAATCAGATTTTCTAATGATGTCCAAAAGGTAAGGGTGAGGTCCATGAGGACATGGAGGCTATTTGGAATGACTTATTTGCACCCTGGCTGCCAGCTGGGCCAGCAGCTCAGAGGAATAAGCTGTGTCTCAGTGAGTACCATTTAGTCTTTACTGTTTTTTTGTTTTTTTTTAAATGTCCAGTTGTGTTTGCAACTCTAGTGTCAAGACAAAGATGGACTCTCAGAGGTCAAGTTCACAACTTCATATGAATCTCTCAAATCAGAGATGCTGAGTTGATTTTTTTTAACAGCTACCATTTGCAGAATAGATCAGAGAGAATCGGTTTAGACACAATTCTATAACTAGCTCTGTACATTTTGAAGCACATCATAGCATGTGGCATATGCTTTCAGCTCTGTCAACAGTAAAACAGGAAAGCTGCACTTGTTGGGATCTTTTGTTGCATATTGCTGTTGATACATGATGTAGCGTGTACGTGACAAAAGAAACACATGGTTCTTCGTTCTTGGGAAACGTGAACCTTAAAGCTGCATTTAAGTCTGTTAATATTAAGATACCTATTAATGTAGCTTTAAGCAACTTTTCCCTTTGGTGAGACATTTATTCCGTCAGCCTGCATGCCTCATAGAGCAGGTCAATTCTTGCAAGCAATTCTTGTGGAATAGCAAGTTCAGTGTTGTGCAACCATCAGTGCAAATACGTGCACTGAAAAAGAAAAATTCCATTGAAATATCACATAAGTGAATTTTTAATTTGCTGCCTATTCTTTCTGATTGAAACATGACACACACTAAGCTAATCTGGTGCTTTGGTTACTCCACAGAATTTATGCCAGACAAAAGATATGATGTACTCCTGAAAGACACTAAGGTTATTCTATTGTTGTTTCTGTTTCACACTGATTTTTTTTATCCATTTAATTTTTAGAAACATATTCAGTTTATTTTGTTCAGCTGTAAATGGCTTTGAGTGTGAATATTCAATTGCTGTAACATTATCTGTGAAGAAATGGGATCAGCTGAATGTGTTTTATAAGGCAATTATGATCCCACAGAGCCTCCGTGTATCACTGAAAACCCTCATGCAATCACGTGTTCAGTTGTCCGCTGTAAGAAAACAACATGGCATATTTTCACACCACATTGCATGGCACCTTAGACCACCTGTACAAGGCTAAAGCAGCCACGTTTGTAGTTGAAGGGATAGTCCGACTCATGTTAAAACACCTTCATTTTATTTATTTTACTGTAAATCATTTCGGAAATAAAGTGCATCGCCACTTGTAAGAAAACAGTTCTCAGAATATTGTATATTAAGAAACTTTACATTCCTGAATTTCACTTCTAGACTTCATTCATTTTATCAAATGTGCAGTTCAAAAGCTACCGTCTATCATGCCTCATCTCAGGCATTCAGGTTTTCCATGTTGCCGTTGATGATAAATTCCTCGCCGCTAGAGACTCGTCCATCATTCACATTACCATTAATGCCACATCTGGAGCCACTGGAGGGGACGTCATAGCCGCTGAGTGTGCCCGTCACTGCAGCTTTCAGAACGGTCAGCCAGCTCTGTTTAAGGTCCGAGCCGTTGCAGGAGAAAGTGTGGGTCGTTCTGGATTGGCTTAAACAGAAACCAGGCTGGTCCTGGAGCTCCTGAGGGGAATCCTCCACACCACAGCCCAGTAGAGGTATACAGGATAGGGGCTTCACATCCTGGAGATATGGTGGGTGAATGAGAGCAATAGAAAAACAGGAAGTGGAGGGTTGAAGCTGTGCATGGTAAGCTTCTTATTTTGTCCCACAGTGGGGCTGCAACATGCATGCTCTCCTTTCTATTAGAGGATATGCAGTGATGCCATCCCACTCATAAAGGGGTCAAAATCATGGGGGACTTCAAAGAATATTCTAGTTTTCTGTATTATGATTAAGCATTTATTTATGTAATTCTGTATTGGACAATACTCCATAGCCTTTAGCTGTCTTGTCAGCTTGTCAGCTTGTTTGTGCAATAGCTCTTTACAATTTTAGCAGTGTTTCCCTTTTTCCCCATGTGAGTGCATGATTACAGATGCTGACTGTTATGTTGTGTGTTGTGGTGACACGAGAACATCACATGCATACAGCCAATTCCACCCAAATAACAGTGAAATACAAAACAAGAACAGTATGTGGCAACATTAGTCAAAAGTTAAAAATAAAATGCATAGACTCAAAAATAATACCACATTATGACAATGTTTTCTATCACAGAGATGCCTACCTGTGGAGCAGCGTACAGACAGAGGGCCAGGGGTTCAGTCCTGGGGATGACAGACCACACCTGTTGCCAGGTCTTAGAGCTGTCACCGTACAGCAGGAAGCCACTCATTACAGTGTCGCTGGACACTGGAGACATCTCCGACTGAGAGGACACACACACACACACACAAAACACAATGCTGTTAAAGACGTACACCCATGTTATGTTGTACTTTATGCTAGTAAAAAGACAGACTTACAAAAATACAAAACAAACATGTTCATATCAAGTTGCCATAACCGTAATGACTAAAGGGTTTAACTGCCATTGATTTGAAAGCTAAACCCTTGTCAAACCTTTAGAAAACACTTCAGGCTCACCTCCAGCATTCGCCGCTTCTTTCCCTCGCCCCTCTGAGCAGTCAGGATGGAGTAGCAGGATTTACACACTTTGTTCAGCTTGTTACCGTCGTACTCTAAAGCCACTTTATTGTCTGAGCACTTCCAGCACACCACCTGTTGAGCAGAGGAAACATCACAGCCGTGTCGGCCCTAGACGAGATTCGGTTCAGTAAAAAGCTGCGGTCACTCACGCAGCCACAGGCTCTGCAGTGATGTCTCCTCCTGGTGAGTGCGTTGAAGGGTTCCTGGCATTTCATACACACGGTCACCTCGTTGTCCCTGATCCAGCGGGGGGCACGTCGGCCGAGTTCCTCTGTCTGAAAAACACATGCACTCCAGGCCTGACGGAGTCTAATGGAACTTTCTGCATAGATTCTGAATACATACAACCTTTTACTGAAATGTATTTTTTTATTCTACAAACTTACTGGTTCTTCTACATTCAGCTCCTTAGAAGCCAATTTGAAGGTCTCATTTTTCTTCTGAAACACATCGATGGCTTCCTGAATTACCTGGAGATAAAACTTGTTTTAGAAAACTCAGCTGACACTATTGAAACACGTCCTAATTGATGTGATACTTAATGTGTTGCACCAAACACTAAAAACACTCTTACCTTTATCCACTCATCTCTGTCTTGTTCAGAGCTTGAAAAAACAAAAACAAATTACAATTAAGTCACATTTCATCCACTCACTATTAATATGAGGTTTAATATCACAACTTTACAGATGACAATATGTGAGTAATTTAAGCTCAATTAAAAGCTACTTTATTCATGCAGCTGACACACCCCACTTCCACTACACACATAAACACACACCTGGCCTGCAGCTCAAGAGTCTTCTCCTTGCCAGAGACCTGGAAGCTGTGTGGGTGATCTTCATTGGTGGTCTGCTGCACCTCCATGCCCTCCACTCCGATCCTGCAGCGCACGGTGAAGCGCTGGCCAACCAGGCTGAACTTAGGAGTGCAGCAGAGCAGAAAGTTGTTGAACTGTGGAGAAAAGTTACAGCAAAGTTCCTTTTATGACTTGTAATCTATATTAGATTCTTAACTAGAGTGACTTTATACATATACATGAAACATTCCTGTGACTTACTCTATAATAGAAAGGGAAAAGAAAGGGAAATTAGGAGTACAAATTCACATTCAAAAGGTTTTTGGCAAATCACAGATCGTTGTTCTAACCAGGAATAAGTGCCTCTCCATGGCGGATGTGTTCCTGGCAGCGAGTTTGAGCAGACGACCTTCCCTCAGGAACTCGTTGGCCGGGTTGACCACCTCCTCCTCTCCAACCATCTCATAGATCTCCAGAAGCCGCTTCAGGCTCTCCTACAGATAGAGATTAGGAAACACTCAAACAGATCTGTATGGACAAAAATCATAGCTGGAAATGGCAAACCAGAAAAATATTAACAATGTCTAATTTAATTTCGATCCAAATATTATTATGACATATTGTAGATGCATGACTATGGCTACACAGCTATGAAATTCCCATTTATAATACAATCTGTTGTGACAGTGATGAAATCTTACATAGAACAATTGTAACTGATAAGGTATGTAATGATAACATACAGCTTTGTGGATGGCGCTGTTTGAGTGGGTGGCTGCCATGGAAATGGTCTGCAAGGATTCTGCAGGAGGAGACAAAAGAAGGTTCATTCTGCTTATTGAAGACATAACGACCTATCAGAGACAGGCAGGCACTTTATGAGGAAGAGAGCTATCATAAAATTCTGAGACAGGCACACTCAGAGCAAGGATACTGGTAGACTGATAAATGAAGTCATTAACAGCACATGATGAAGGGTCCAATAGATAAAGACACTAGTGCAGCACATTTACTCTGAGCTAGCTGATAATCGGGGTTATCCTCCGGCAGTTTCTTCAGGTAATCCTTGAGCAACATCTCATAACGTGGAACCCTCTGGACCGGCTCCAACATGTGGTGCTGCAGGGTCAGGCTGCCACACGCCTCCCGGCTCTGAAAACAGGACAGGACGTACAGAACCTTCTGCTCACACCTCTACTGCACAGGAGTAAGCACTGATATACAACCTGCTGTTTGTGTCCAACCTGTATTTCCCGGATGATGTTTCTGAAGGCAGAGGAGCGTTCGGTCCAGGTCCTCACCAGCTCCATGGCCTGGTCAAAGTTCCTCACGTAGTCTGCATACATCCTCAGGAAAGGTGCGTGCTGCAGCAGAACATTACCCAGGCCCGGGCTTTCACACCTAGATTTGGTGGAAGTGGGAAGGTCGAAGGTGAAAGTATAGAATAGTGCTGATAAGTATTCGCACTATTACACATTTTATGTTGAGCTATTATGCCACCATCCGTCCATCCATTATCTACCGCTTACTCCTTTGCAGGGTCGCGGGGTGGGGGGGTGGGGGTGGGGGGGCTGGAGCCTATCCCAGCCGACTTCAGGCGAAGGCAGGGGACACCCTGGACAGGTTGCCAGTCTGTCGCAGGTCACATATAGACAAACAATACATAGACGAACAAGCACGCACACTCACATTCACACCTACAGGCAATTTAGATTACTCAATTAACCTCTGCATGTTTTTGGACTGTGGGAGGAAGCATTATGCCACCATATTCTTTAAAATTAAACAACTATGGCGATTAAAGGTGGGGTGAGTTGTTCTTGTCTAATGATCTTTTTTGTGTAAATAGCCACACAATGCTATTCGAGCCAATCAGCAGCAGGTGGCGTTTTTGCTTGTGCACAGGACACATTAACACATTAACATAGCACTCTTAACAGTGATGAGGTTTTCCAACTGTGGACGTCAGCAAGTAAAACAAAGTGCTCAGTCAAGATGTCAGGTGACTGATTTAAGAACATTCTCACCCTGAAGGAGGCTCCTCCTGCTGCCACAAGCAGCCGAGGAATCCTCTACAACCTGAATGCTGTCTGTGTTTATGACATTATCACCCACCAGTGGCTGATGCAGTTTTCCAGGTCAGGCAGCAGGAACTGGCTGTGGAAGGAGTAGATGGAGGAAATATTGGAGAAGATATTTCTTATCACCTCGGGAGGAAATAAGCCTCGACCTGCCTCTTGTGTTAGACATGAGCAGAACACCTGTGATGAGAGTTAGAGAAGCATGACATGCTGAAATTCATTTAAGCTATTCACCTTGTGGACAATAAATATTTTATTCCTCAAGATCAACGCGTATTGTCATGAAACATCAGGGGAATTGTTTTCATGGAGGGAGCCACAAATAGATGACTGCACTGACCTGGTCCAGCAGGTGGAGACGAGCCACGTAGGCCCTCTCTGTTTGCAGGAGTTCATTGGCTATCTTGTACAATTTCTGCTCTGTGTTCTCTTCATCTCTTGGCTCATCTTCTCCTCTCTCCTCCCTCTTCTCTTCGTCGTTCTGTTCACCTTCGGGCTCCTTGTGAATTCTGCCATCTTCTGCAGTTGCCTCTTTCCGCTGGCAGGAAAACTTAGATCCCTGTCCTTTGGGTATCTCTCCATCTTCCATTCTGTCGTTTAGTCCTTTCACATTTGCTACTGTGCAGTCTTTCCCCTGGGCTATGCCGTTCATTTGCAGTAGGGAGCGTTCTTTGCCATTGCTTGATAGATGGGCTTCATTTATGGAATGGCTGAGTCGATGGTTAACTGGTGCTTTGATGGTGATGGCTGGCCTGTTGCAGGTGGGTGATTGCAGCAGTTTCAGCGGAGACCGTTCAGCTTTTTCAGTGGAGACCCTGCAGAAATAAAGTGCATCAAAATTAGTGGGATGAGTAGATTGGATGTAGTGTTACAAAGTAGTCAAGGTGCAGAAATAGACAAATCCAACCTGCTCTCATCCAAGTACACAATCAAGTCAGGCACACTCAAAGATTTCCCCGCTCTCTTCTCCTGTCCTTCCATCTTGCCGCTTGGGATTCTGTGCAGTCCCAGCCAGGATTTAGAGTTCTTGGCGAGGCTGTAGCTCCCCATCCTCCCCTGCACCGGGCTGGGAGTTCGCAGTTTCCCCGCAAGAGGGCTCTGGTTCCTTGGGGACAACTTAGCAGGGCTGTGCCCTCCTTCCCTCAGTGGGCTACAGCTCTGAATGCCTCTTTTGCCTGGACTTGGAGATCCAAAAACTGGACTGCTTGTCAGATTTTGAATCCCCTGAGAATGTCTGATATGTGCTTCAGATACTCCATTCAAAAAACTGTTCCCTCCTCCTCTGACAGGACTGGGAGAGCCTAGACAACACTGGGATGGGCTGACATGGGAAACAGGAAGTCCACAACCTCTGTTAGGACTCTGGTCTAACTCTGTGCCATTAACTTGTCGAGGTAGTACTTTTCCTGCAGTGGGACTGTGAGCTTGAGCTTGTCCTGCCCTCTGAGGAGTCTGGAGGTAAGCTGGTTTAGGAGGCACTGCAACGAGAAACAGCACACTTGATTATTATACACAATGTCTTGATGGTTTAGTCCAATAATACGGAGTTAAGACAAGCGTGACCTCAAAGAATAAGAAGGGATTTATTGAATCAGACTAATTATGGTAAAAGACAAGCATATATTTTTCGGGTTATGTGTGCAGGCGCAATCTACCTTGTGGTTTGAAAGGTGATCTTTTTGCTGGGCTTCTTTTGAGGTCTTCCTCTGCACAGAGTTTAGGGTTTGGTTCTGATCCACAGATGCTGTCACAAGCACGGCCACAGCTGTACGAGCCACACACCCCACTGCTCACCACTAAAAAGAAGCAGTGACTATTACTATTTTACCTCACAATGTAGGACAATGTTTTCTGTATACAGCACTTCTTCCATGACTTGCTGAGGCTTTATCACGGGGTGAAATGTTTAAAACACAAAATGTCAATTTGGTGGCACCATGACAAGTAGAGAATTCCAATCCATGTCTTGCAAAATCATTGTACACATAAATTGTCCAACTTATTGACCACTATGCGTAAATGTGATAGTCTGACCCTTGAACGAGGCTGGACTTCAAACCATGCTATCCTTAGAATAGACTCACTCATGGATCTCATATTGAGGAGCTATTTTGCTGAGTCCTGAGAAACTAAATATTTCTTTAAATTTAAACCATTTTGTGGTTTATGATTCAGAGGTTCCTCCTGAGCCTCAAAGCGCTAACAAAAGAAATTACATGCACATGACAAAAATAACCTTATTGTTGTGTCACTTGGTTGCATACTGCTATTGCTAAATTGTTTCTACTAACATTATGGTCTTGTATGTTGGATTTCTTAAACCACTGCAGGCTGCTGATGCACAGCATTATGTCCTGTCTAATGCTGTTTTTCTGCCTGTATGCTATATCATTTGGGGGTAATGGCAGTGAGTTGTTTTTGTGTCTACACTGCAAATCTATTTCCCTTTGGGCTAATAAAGTTATCAACTGGTATCAGCCATCAGAGGCAGTTGTTTTTCCAACTTTTACCGTGTTAGAAAAACATAAGGAGGAAATGAAATACATTCCCTACTCGCTCTTCACGCATGTATACAAAACTGTAGCAGTAATTATTTCAGAAAGATTTTTAAACACATCCTGCATGCTCAGTCTCGGACCAACAATTAAAGTTAATATTTAATATGGAGCAATGTACAGAATGATCTACAGCTATTATTTTTGGTTTACACTGTATTTGTTCAACAGTACACACGTCGAACACATCATAGCATTCACTGTGGTTTCATTACTCTGTGCAAATCCATGCATCGACATCCTTACATCACAACAACTTAAATCTTTCAAACCGTGTAACTGTTCGTTTTCTTACCTGCGGCTTATTTCTTCACTTATGCAAGATTATCTATCAGTTGTATAACAAAGTTTTCCTGTTCACTCCTGGCTTGACTGAAGTGTAACAGATTTATTGATGACGCGAGGACAGCTAAAGCCTACTTTCTCAACAATGCAACACTTCTGCTTTCTCACTTCTCTCTTTCTTCCACGGCATCTAACCTTTGCAAGTCCTGTCACTGTTTGAGAGGCAACGTTCAACACACAGACAGAGCACATCCCCGACACTGAAACGTGTGGTTTTTCACTGACATCTAGGTGGAGCACGAAAAATTGCAAAGAGGAAGATGCATGTTGAAGGCTACAGTTTTAAGATTACTCAGATTCTCCCATTTCAGTTTGTTATTTTTCAAAGAACTAAGTCAGGTAGAAGAGAAAATAAATAAATAATGATGAATATAAAAATATGCTGAAGATGTGTGTGAATTAACATTAAACAGATCGTTTGAGCTCATATGAAGATATCAAGGTAGCCAAATGATTAAAATATAATTCTTGGAGGAAAAAAAAACAACAACACCCATCTCTCTGTCTTATTTTCTCTGCTGGTCAGAAGTAAGTGCCTCCAGCTGATAAATAATCCAGCACATAACCTCCCATAAAGCTACAAGTCTTTTTTACTAGGGATATCCAAATCAGGTTTCTTGGCCCCAATCCAGGTCCTTTAATACTGCCAATACAGAGTCTATTCCGATACTTACTTAAATGCTGATTATCTGACAAATTAAAATAACAGCTCTATCTATTACATCTGACACATCTTACTGTTAAAAAGAAGCCTGATCCAATCACTGAAGGTCCTGGGTCAAAGTCTATAGGCTTAATTTATTGATATATAAGTGGAAGCTTAACAGAGAATGCAACATCTGAAAAAGGAATCGCTCTTTCACTTTTACTTCTTGCAAAAAACCCTGTCAATTTTATTATCAACTTTAAAATTAACTTGGTCCTTAAAAGCTATATTTTGCTTCTCTAAGTATTTCAAGAATCCTCACATCAAACCAAAGGATAATTTGCATTACATAGGTCAAAGGGATGGGTGGCACTGTTGAATCGTGCATCTGACAGTACCATTGGAGCAAACATACTTCTTTCATATAAACAGACAGCTCAGTCTCAATGGGAGAACAGAACAGCTTTGTGTGTGTGTGTGAAGGAAAGGATTGATAAATGCCGGTCTCAAGACACAGAGGCAAAGTCCAGGCTGAATCAGGGGAAAGAGATTTCTCTGCAATAATCCAACAAGCTAAGAGGCTGACAGGTGTCAACTATGCCTAACAAATTTAATACACACACACACACACACACACACACACACACACACACACACACACACGCACACACACACGCACACACCTCACAGGGCAGTTTGAGCCAGAAATCCCCTGGTCTTAGTGATTTAGTGATTAAGGCTGGGGGTTTACTGTTTTCATGTAGCTAATGAAGTAATATGTGTAGATGGGCCTGATAATCTGGTTGGTGCGAACACACACAGCTTCCTGACAAAATTCTGATTGTATTTGGATTACATTTTTCAAAAACAATAACCACTCACTCCATTCATTTTGGCCACAAAATCCACTTGAAGCACTATCCTATTTGAGGTATATGGAGAAATAGCAATAAGATCCAGTACCTGAAAATGTTTCTTGGATGGTTAAAGCAGGTTTTGACTCAATGCACAATGCTCTCTGTCATATTTTGCTCTTTCAGTGGATGTAGTCTGTTAAAAAGCCTAAACATGTCTCATCCATATCGTGGACTGAGCAGTCGTGTTGATGAAAGGTGCCTCACCTGAATGTGAGGCGGGGCCACGTGACTCCGCCGCAGCACCTTTGACCTTCCGCCTGACTGCAGCTCGCCTGAACTCCTCCGGCTCTCGGCTGCAGGTCACAGTCAGACTGCTCCTCTTCTTCAGATCAAACATTGTCACAGAGTGGTCTCAGCTCTCCAACATGCGCGATAAGGAGGGAGACAACCTCCAGCTCATTCGTTCATGTGTTCAATTACTGATCTCCCTCCGGCAGTCTGAAGCCCCGCCTCTTATTTAAATCTGCAGACGCCCTGGACACGCCCGCTGGCGGACGCTGGCCAATCAACAGGCATGTAGTCGAGCCATATCATTTTTACTTCGATTACAAATGTCTATATACAGTCTATGGTATTAATACTTTGAAAAGTAACAGTGTATTTTCTGAGCAAACTTTGAATCAGCTTTTTAATTTAAATAAAAAGGAAGTACTCACAGAACGAAATACTTATTCATCAATTAGTTCACCATTGAATAAATAAATTTAATTAAATAATTAAACGCAGATATACATGAGTAAATGTCATCTAATTATTTCTCTTATTTCTACTAATCTACATCTATTTATTTCTGCTCAATACTACTAGCTACTACTATTAATAGTAATGACAGCAGCAGTAACAATTAGTCAATTAATTGATTAGCCAATCGACATAAAGTCAATCAGCAACTATGTTCATAATTAAGTCATCCTTTTTTGCAATTTTTCAAGAGAAAAAGATATATATTTGCAATAAAACCAAATAATAATAATAATATTAATAATAATAACATGGATGCGCAACAAATGTTCATTTTAAAGTATACAATATACTGAAACGAATGTATTCCGTTTACATATAAGACAGACAAAAGCAGCAGATTCACTCATTTGTGAACCAGCTTCCAAATATTTGACACAGAAATATGTGGCTTGATGAGGTTAATCACTGTTATTGCTGAGGTTGAGCAGCCACCAAAAGCTTATTGTCAGAAGTGGGATTCGAACCGACGCCTCCAGGGGAGACTGCAACCTGAACGGCGGCAAAAATCAGATTATTTATTACATAAATTCGTTATAAGATAAGATAAGATAAGATGAGATAACTTTTATTGATCTACCTTCGGGGAAATTCACTTGTCACAGCAGCAGAACAGGCAAACAGTAACTCAAAAATAAATACCAGTAAGTGGCTAATTAAAAAATAAGGCAGCAATACAAAAACAAGAAACAATAAGTGGCATAAGTGACATAAGACAGATATTAAGATAGACATAACATTATTTAGAGAGTGAATGACTGAAGCTGCGTTTGTCCAAAAGTGTGAATGACAAGTATCTTTTTAGTTTGATTGTATAAAGTCTTTCCAATTGCCTATATTCTAATTTTTTTATCATTCATATCATAACATACAGATATATGTGTGAGTTTGATACAGTCTATGAATGTGACCTGCCTCAAAATTAGGTACTCTGGATTCAGAGTCCAGAGCGCTAACCATTACACCATGGAACCTCTGATACAGTAACCAGCTGTCAGACACACTGGGGGTGATGACATCACATATTATCAGCATCGAGTAATAAGTAAGTAATAATAACAATAAGTAATAAACGACACGTAGGGAAGAAATGATCCTGCTACATGAGCTCCAAGGACCTGCATATCCTCATAATGGCGAAGATTAAAAAAATAAAAAATAAACAAAAAAACATCAGTCATTCACAAGTTGTTATGGCTTCACATATGTGTGACATATCTGCAGGTACCATCCATGCCATCACATTATAAAGAAGGTACAAAAACTTGTTGTCAGAAGTGGGATTCGAACCCACGCCTCCAGGGGAGACTGCGACCTGAACGCAGCGCCTTAGACCGCTCGGCCATCCTGACTATGACGCAGTGGATAAATCATAGTGATTCGAGGACAGCGAAAAAAAATCAGATTTATTATTACACAAATTCATTATTAAGATACAGATAATATTATTTAGAGACTGAAGCTGCGTTTTTCTGTCCAAAATGTGAATGACAAATATCTTCGTATTTTCATTGTATAAAGTCTTTCCAAATGTCTATATTATCTCGTTTTTTCCTATTTCTTTTAGGATACATATTATAATATACAGAGGTATATGTGACTTTAGTTAAGTTTGAATGCCAATCGGGACATGCACCTACGATCCTGCCTCAAAATCAGGTCCCACCGAGATTTGAACTCGGATTGCTGGATTCAGAGTCCAGAGTGCTAACCATTACACCATGGAACCTCTGATACAGTAACCAGCTGTCGGACACACATGGGGTGATGACATCACTTATCACCAAAAAGCTCTTACAGTAAATAAATTATTACTTGTACATTGGTCTCTCTTGCCCTCTAGTGGATTTTCT
The DNA here is from genome assembly GCA_037975185.1 of Centropyge bicolor. Classification (NCBI taxonomy): domain Eukaryota; kingdom Metazoa; phylum Chordata; class Actinopteri; family Pomacanthidae; genus Centropyge; species Centropyge bicolor. The sequence goes on along the minus strand of JBBMOC010000004.1, from coordinate 642,226 downwards.
AAGTGCAACATTGTGCAAAGAGGCAAACAAAGCCAGACAAAATTATGTATCTTTTTTTTTTTTTTTTTTTTTTTTTTTTTTAAATAAAGGCTTTACATGGTTTCATATATATGTCCGACTGATCTCAGGTACCATCCATGCTCTTCACTCTTTACCCTCACATTATAAGTGGAGAGTAGGAAATGACACAATTCTTTTTTTTTTTTTTTTTTTTTTTTAAAGATGATTATTAAATTTAAAATACATCAAAATAAAACAGTAACCATCCTAAATCAGCTCCAAAGAAATTCATAAGTGCTTTGCATGTCCTCATATGGGTGTTGATTAAAAAACAAACATGCTTTCCTTCTTAAGACAAGATTCTGATAAACCAACTAACCATCACACCATGGAACCCCATGAAGCATCTGGTAACTGATACAGCTCCATTCAAGGGCAGAGACTGCCTAGTAGGTTGAATAAGTAACAGTTAGTAGTAATTGTACTGTCGTATCGTAGCTGTTCTACGTTGTCAGACATTTGTCCCTTCACACAGAAGGAAGTGCTGACTTTTTTTTCTCCCAGTGTCATGCTACAGACAAAAGTTCCAGTGAGAAACACGACCTATCAGAAGTGAGATTCCATACCATGCCTCCAGAGGAGATTGCGACCTGGACACAGTGCCTTTGACCACTTGGCCATTCTGGATGTTTGAATGTTACATTTAGCACACATTTTAATTAATTCCAGGGTACATCATATGATAGAAATTAGTAGTCTACACCATGATATATCATGGCTGATCTTTAGCCACAACATCACCCTGTAGGGAGCTGTGAATTCGAATTCTTGCATGTGGATTGGACGACATAGTGACTGAGTGACCCTTAAACATCTCGTACCTGAACAACGCCGCCCCCTAGGTTTTAAGTCTGAATGCAAGGACATGCACCTATGATCCTAACTCAAAATCAGGTCCCACTGAGATTTGAACTCAGATCGCTGGATTCAGAGTCCAGAGTGCTAACCATTACACCATGGAACCCCTATAAAGTTGCTGGACATTGTTGTGTAACAGATTCATATATGTCACACAGAGGGCATGGTCGACTTCTAGGTATTGGTGTGATCATGTGAAAGTCGGAGACATTCTCAAGGAGGATTGGTCCACTTCGATTTGAACTTAAATCAGATGGACACAACAGCATTTGAAGATCAAATAAGATCATTTAGGTATTTCTCATTGGAAAATTGATCAGATTACATTTTTGCTGCTTAACAGATGTTAACCACTAGATGACAGTAATGTGTAACTACCATAATTAAAGTTTAGCATCAAGCCTTAATATAAGAATGTTTTCCTGTTGATTCAGTTAAGTCTCATTTTGTGTCTTTTTTATAGTTGTATATTTCCTGAATATAATATATATAATATAATATACATTTTTGTTATTTTTGGTAGTTATGACTTTTTAACAGTATAGCTACAGGGAGTGGGTTAGGGGTGTAGGAGAGAGTGACAGAGTGAGAGAGAGAGAGACTGAATGGGAGAGAGATAGAGAGAAAGAGACCGAGAGAGACAGACAGAGAGAAAGAGAGAGAGAGACAGAGAGAGACTAAGTGAGAGAGGAAGACAGACAGAGAGAGACAGACAGACACACAGAGAGAGGGAGAGACAGAGGGAGAGAGAAAGACAGCGAGAGAGAGAGAGAGAGAGGGAGAGAGAGGTAAACAGACTTAGAGAGAGCAAGAGAGAGAAAGAGAGAGAGAGAGCGCTGCTGTCTCTGGCCGTCTCAGTGTGCAGCAGTAGTTGAGGCAGCAGACGGTCTCCTCCTCCTCCTCGTCCGTCGTGGTCGTCCCTTCACTCTCCCTCTCCCTCTCCTCCTCCTCCGAGCCGACTCGGCGAAATGTCGGCCAGACCAGGATTTTACCGGCAGGAGCTGAACAAGACGGTGTGGGAGGTCCCGGAGCGGTACCAGAACCTGACGCCGGTGGGCTCCGGGGCGTACGGCTCGGTGTGGTGAGTGTGCGCGCGTGTGTGTATGTGTGCGCGTGGAGGGGCGAGGCTGCAGCCACAACATTGACTGTATGTTGGTCAGGATGCATCAGCACGGCGGTGCGTTCATGTCGGCTGAGACAGGAGGAAGCAGCCTGTGTGATCTGACTGTCTGTCTGGGCTTTTATTGTTGTTGTCATTGATGGCCTGCTGTTATCATCCTGTTACAGCTTTGGGATGAATGTTTTTTTGAGGAAAAACTAGCCAGGCCTGATATTTCTATAGTTCAATAGGTAAATTTGAAGATTTCTTTCTGTGTTGCCATTCGATTAGAAAAACACACTGTCTGCTCTTCCTATATGTGAGGAAGGGAATCAAAGAATGAGACAGCATCAGCACAGGAATTTCCCTGATACCCCCCACCCATCACACACACACACACACACACACACACACACACACACACACACACACACGTTGACTGCCATCTATATCCCCGAGACTTACCCTAACCTAAGTCTTTCAAGTCCACAAGTCTTCACCATAAAATTTAACGATTTATATTAAGATGACTTGGATTTATCCCCATAAGGAAAATGAGTGAACCTTAATCTCAATCCGAATCGTCACAATAAAATGTACTGTGAACAAATTTATGTCCCCATAACATGAGCAATATATGGACCACACACACACACAGTCTCTACACTCTAATATAACAGGCTACTCTGCAGAGGTTAGTATAGGAGAGCCCTTCAAATGCATGCCACATCTGGGTCCTTCTGCTCTTCTGTGAATAGCACAGTGATACAGACACAGAAGCCCACAGTATGTGTCTGCATCATTTAACATATTCCTTGCACACACCTGCAAAACCACCCTCCTCTCTGTGAGTCCCCCCTCTTGTCTGGATGCAGACGTTTACGATCCTGCAACATGCAGTGGCTCAGCTGGTGGGATCCCGTTGCCATGGCGACGTGTCACGGTGACAACCACTTCCAACAGTCAATATTAATTAAGCTGTAATAGCAGGCTGATGGGTACCTGAGGAAATGTGCATAGAATAGTGCGAGTGTGTGACTGATCCCAGTGGGATCATCACATTTTCAAGATATGAATGAGATGCTAAATCTTTTCTGTGCAGCCTTGCATGTTGGCAGTAAGAAGCAACTGAAGCCTGAAGTAATCTGAAAATCTTCCACAGAGAATTGATTGATCCTCACAGACAGGCTGAACACTAAACTCTGGAGAGACGCTTTAAAACTGTTCAGAAGGCGCTTTATAGATGTGAAAAGAAGAATCTCTCAGTTGAAATATCACCTTTGTGAAAACTGTTCTAAAGCTCATCCAATCATCTGCACAGCAAATTCAGCCTTTACCCACTGATGACACCCTTGACTCAAGCATATGTCTACTGAGCTTTTCCAGACTACAATGAGAAAAATCAGTATTTGTGGGCCAGCTTTGCTACACTGCATCTTCCAAATCCAAGCCCTGTGATGCTTTGTAGCAAAAGGATGAGAGAGGTAGAAGATTTAATGTCGGTTTAAAGTCCAAATTTCTCCAGATGGAGCACTCACTCTGTGCTGTTTATTGGACAGTCTGGAGCTGGCTGTTAGGTTCTGATTCATCATTTTTTGTTTGGACTTTCTCTGTGTAGGCGAAGAAGTATCCCTAACTCACACTTATAATTTGGGCTGCTGAGCTGAATTCACTGCATCTTATTCTCACTTTGTCAGACCTTTCTGTCCCAGAAGTGAAGGAGACTGACTTTTGTTGGATCTCTCTTCTGTCACATTACTGAAGAATCATTATGGATTCAGGACTTGTGCACTGTCAATCCACAAACTTACATTCAAGCAAGAAACTGATATGGAACTCGTATCTTGGCCTGTTTAGCCGCACCCATCATTACCATTGTATCCTCAGAAAGGAGGTTTTTATCTCAACAGCTGACTTCCTGTCAAGCCAGATGTTAATTAAGACACTGTATAAATTCACAGGAGATGGGATGTGCTTCTCTGTTAAAGCTCCACTTCATGATTCGTGCTCCCACAGGAGCAGTTTGTGCAGAAACATCTTGCCAATATCGCAGCTTTAAGCTGTGCTCAGAATAGCTCAAGAGTAAAATAATTTAGCTGGATAATGGCTTTGCTTTTATCTGTTTCCTTCAACCTCAGCATTATATGCACATTTTTGAAGCGTGACGCCCATGCTGCTTGTGCAATGTCATCAAAGCATCCATTCAATGGTACATGAAGCTTGTCTTTGTTGACAGAAAAAACGTTGCTCTGAGCAAAGTAGCATTCATATTTGTCACTCGTGATCTCTAAAGGTTTACTTCAATTTGTGCAAACATGGAAATGTCAAAGTTTATGTCCATCTATTGCTCTGATTACTGCTTTATGCAACTTATCTGATTTCATAATTGGATTATGAATAGCAAACTATTATGTCTGTTAATAACTTTTAGCTAACTGTTACGACCTCTGTGCTCTCTTGGTTACTCAATATTAACACATGGCATTCAGGTGTTACAGCTGACTTAATATATGTATGTTTTTTTAAATCAAATTGTAGTTTCTAATTTACATTTTTCAAATGAATTGATCCACTCTACAATCTTTGCACCCACCTGAGGTACAAGTACCTTGGTTGGGAATCGCTGCTGTAAATCTTTGGTGTCTGAAAGCTGTTTACTGCTGCACAGGAATATGGTGCGTGTGAATATGTCTCTGGTCTGTTTGGAAACTTGAAGGACTTGAAGTGGTAGACAAAAATGAAGGCATTAGCTCCTTTCTTCTTGCTTTAATTACTGCACATTCTGAGCTGTTATATTTCTCAAGCATCATATCGACAGTGTGAACGATGGCAATGGTGAAATGCCTGGACTTTACTCAATCTCTTTCTTAAATTATACACACATACACACAAAGGACATTCCTCCACACACCACCCAGCATTGACCTGCATTGTTAATGTTGATCTCCGGCCATTGTCAGCGACTTTCTCATGGCAAAACTTGGTCAGCAATCGGCTGGGGGATGGGGGCTCAGAGCACGACATATGTATATGTGTGTGTGGCGCGATGGGGGGTTAGGATAGTCCCACTGTCTACCTCTTGAGATGCACAGTCAAACAGCTCTCATCATTTATCTCAAATAGCAACTTGTTCTCTCTGTAAAACCTCTTGAGTCCGCAGACCTGAGGTCAAGCATCGGACAAGATCATATAATCCATTATAGCTGGAGCTGAAGAACTTTTACCCTCATCACCCATGGGAGAGGGGGAGCTGAATGACACAGAAATAGAGCTTAGAAAGAGAATAGTACAGTAGGTGCAAGGGAGTATATTAGCAAGAATGGAATGAATGACCATAAAGAGATTTTACAGCTGCGAACCACAGAGACAAGAGAGTGCAGCATCATAAGCTGATTTAATAATTTAACATGCGGCGCCCCTTGAATTTTCATAAGTCATGAGACAAAAAAGTTTGGAAGACTGAACACTGTCACATCCCTTCAGACTCATTGTCGCCTCATCTTCCTGATCCCATTGAATAATTCTCTTTTCCGCTTCTGTTTCTTGAGATGAATTGTGCCAATTTTGGACCATTCGAGACTGCACATCAAGAGAGGCACATAAGCTGATCAAGGCGGCTTTCATCTCATGTCAGCATATGTAACATCTGTTCAGTGAGTCAGACGTTTGGCACAGAGCCTCTCATTTGGATGACTATGAATAAAACATGACTGTTTCATTTTCACCTGTCAAAATTGTTACATCTCCGCTTTCTGGACTGTTGATTTGTATTAGGATGAATTGAGCAGGGCACGAGACTGGGGTTCTGATTTGTTGTTGATCTTGTTTGGGGTAGATGGTCGTCCTCACGGCGCTGCAGTGCAATTTAAAAGACAGGTGCATGCAGGCTAAATGAGGCATGTGTATGTGCAAGCGTGGGTATGTGTGTGTGTGTGTGTGTGTGTGTGTGTGTGTGTGTGTAAGTGGTGGTATAGTGCTTAAAGAAACAGGTGAGAAATTGATACCACTGTCCTTTCAGTGTGAAATTACAGTGAGTATTATCTTCGCAGCCAACTCTTTGTAAGAAATTGAATAAGCATATATCCCAAAATAACAAATTATTCCTTTAAGTGCATAAAATTAGATGCAGTGGTGGATGCAAGGAACAAGCTCTGTGGACAGCCTTCTATAGAGCGAATTGTAATACTACTCTCTGAATTTGCAAGAGTCAATACCCTCCCCCATTTCACACATATGCAAATCATATAGGCCTCCTTTTGATGTAATCAGAATGCATCACATGACCCGATAAGATCAGAAATTGTACATAAAATCAGTCTTCCTTTGCAGATAAACAGTGCTTGAATTGTCTCGCAGTGGATGTCAGCTGCCCCTTCCCCCTCTCCCTTCTTGAAACCAGAGGCACATTAAGAGGTCGGATCTAAAAAAACATACTGAGACAAAAGAAGAGGGGAGAAATCGATGTCTCGGCTGGGCTGTGTGTGCTGACAGCAGTGCAGTCAGAGCCATGTATGGAAGATGGCAGGCAGGAAGGTATGTGTGAGGCGCTGAGGCCTGGTTCATGTCAGAGACGGGGGAGACCGGCTGTTGTCCTGGTCGAAGCCCGGCGGGGGCATCCGGACTGGCAGCGGGTGAAGACAAGATGGAGAGCCACATGTATGAACTTGACCATGCAAGAGTGTAGTTCACTCATGCGTGTAAGCATTATAGGTCACCGTGATATGATACAGTAACATTTACAGTGAGATTCATACTGTGGACAAAACAGGAGACACACACCATTTGGTGAGCACTTATACTCTGTCTTAAGGTGGTCATATACCACAGTACTGTCACAGGTTTTTAAGAAAAAAGTAATGACAGAAATTGAAGGTGACACAGGTGCCCTCCAGAGTCTGTGTGTATGGCCCAGAAAATACAGTACAACACAAATACGCTTACTTGCTGTGAGTTGGTGTGGGAGATGAGAGGGAGAGAGAGAGAGAGAGAGAGAGAGAGAGAGAAAGAAAGAAAGAAAGAGAAAGAATTTTTTTTTTGTTCACTTTCTTATCAGTATGTTTCCATTCTACACAAATGCACAACATCCCAGTGGTGACACTTCTCTGTCAGCTTGCTCTCATTTGCTGTCCCATTCTGCTCAATATTCCATCACTGTTCCTTTCACTGTACAGGATTTCAAGGATTCAAAATTGGGGACACTGTCTGTTGAAATCTTTTCAATTATCCTCTACTGTGGGGCCAGTAGAAGTTGTACATACATACAAATGATGTAATTGATGTCACAGCATTGTGTGACATCACCACTCTATCATCAAACGATGTCACAGAATTGTGTTAGATCAACATTCTATCATCAAGTGATGTCACACAATTGATAAATTGAACTTACACAGTGATCACTTTGAAACTGCACTGTGTATACTTCATCAGTAACAATTGAGATGAATGAGAAAATGCATGAAATCTCTCTTTGGTCCGTACTCCTTTTTTAAAAAAATATGGTATAAAGGACATCATTCATCTTGAATGTATCCTCTGCTAGACGAAAAACCTCCCTGCAGCTAAAAGCTAAAGCTACCAAAGCTCACTGATAATGACCTTATATCTTAATTGTGCAGTACATAATCCACAGTGTAAAAATGGTAATAGTGTTTTTACAGGGTTCAAGTATCAGGGTCCCTGAACATCATTCAGGGAAACATCCATCGCTGAAGAGTCAGTTATCGCACCGACAGTAGAATAAAACAGAGACTGTGGGTTTTTGAGTAAGCAAGCGTGGCTTACAGAATTTTCTCACGGTAAAAGAAATACTATATTGCATTTAATATACAGTGATCTTGTCTCCACTTTCATCTAAAACTGATGACTACAGGTCAGGTATTCTGCTGCAGATTTTGCTACACAAAGCTGTCAATCAAGGTGATCTGTTAAGTACTTCAAGTAAAAGATGTCAAGGAAGGTTGTGATTTGAACAAAGGGACACCCGATTGCTGAGAAATTCCTGAAATGAACATCACACGTTCAGAAGAACCTCAAGTGAAAGTGAAAGGAGAGAAGAGATCAGGAAACAGTAAGAAAAACAAATGGTATGTGGTCACATAATAAAGGGTTTTATACTGCACTTCAGGTCACTTCTACATGTGAATGCACTCTTTCTTTCTCTACTTAAATCCCCTTTTTCCTGTGTTTCACTTCTTGTTTTCCCTTCTTGCTGTTTCTGCAGTAACGTGCAGCCTTTCTCAATTCTCACCCGTGTTTCCTTCCTGTTCGTCTGTTCCGCTCTCTCATGGCTGTATTATTATTACTGCGCTGAGTGTTGAAAAAAAGCCAGCATGACTGAAAAGGCATCGGCACCACAAAGGCAGCATCGTAAGAAGCAGCAGCAGGGCTCTGTGTTCAATATGTGGAACGGCGTTTACATTTCAAAAGATGAAATGAACCGCAGCACTTTTACCATATCTGACATCCTCACTTCTCTTGTTCCACCACATCCTCTCTCACCCACTCCTTCAGTCTCTGTCTCTCTCTCCACCTCAGTCATTTATCAATAATGTATAGAAATACTCTCAGTATCAGCAGCTGATATTAGTTTTGCCATTTTGGGAATAATAGGGAATAAAGAGTGGACGTGAGGAAATATCTATGAAGAAAATAATTGCAGAAAATAGCTAATAAAGCAAAGTCTGAAAATGACAATTTGCTTCAGGTATAGGTATAATTTCATATATGTTGAAGTACATTCAGAAAGATTTTTAATATTTTTTTCCTCCCTGTTTTCTCTCTCCAGTTCGGCGTATGATGTCGTCCTACGGCAGAAGGTCGCGGTCAAGAAGCTGTCCAGGCCTTTCCAGTCTCTGATCCACAGCCGCCGCTCATACCGGGAACTCAGGCTGCTCAAGCACATGAAACATGAGAATGTTAGTGCTCCATATGAAAAAACCCAGAGACAGACAGACGGAGCTCCCTGCATGTTTCCGCTCTGTTATTGATCAGCTCTGTCTTTGTCTCTGCAGGTAATAGGGCTGCTGGACGTCTTCACACCTGCTGCAGCATTAGAGGACTTCAATGAACTGTAAATCTTTTATCCCTTGATGTTTGCTAAGAGCTATACAGCAATTTTTCACCAGAGATGGAAACTAGAGAGCAGGGTGTTGTTGGTGGAGGCCATCGCTTTCTATGTTCTCATCTAAAACTCCCCCGACCTCTGATTCACTCATACCACTCTCTCCCCTCTTCCAGCTACCTGGTGACTAACCTGATGGGTGCAGACCTCAATAACATCGTTAAATTCCAGAGGCTGTCAGACGAGCACGTGCAGTTCTTAATTTACCAGCTTCTCCGCGGCCTCAAGGTAATTACCTGTGGTTGTTTGATGTCCAACCCACAGCCCTGTCAGATGAACTGTCAGTGTTTAGGTTGCTATAGTCAAGTCTGCTTTCTAGTCTTTTTAATCATCTATCAGCTGTTCATTATTATCATTAGTATTTCAACCATAAACCCATTACCTTTAGCTTACTTTAGTTTACTTATCATTACTTTATTTTTTTTTCTTATAGTCTTATACAACCATTTATCCATTTCCACCTTAACTAGTATTTCAACCATGTTTCCATTACTTTGAGGATTTATCCATTATATTTACTTAACTAACATTTTGTACTTTTGGTGTTACAGCTGATGCAATATGTGGATATTTATTTTATTTTATTTTTTAATAAATCATAATTTCAGTTTTTTCTATAATTAGAAATCACTCTAGTATACAAAGGTTAGAGTGAATGCAGCCTGTCAGCAGTCCATATTTCCAACAACACTATATTCGTATATTACATTCTGTCATTGAATTCTGTCCAAAGCTTGCGCGCTATTACTGAGTCCGTCCAGCAGCCAGCGGGGCCGTCTGTTCGGCCTTCCTGGTTACCATGGGGCAGATAAAGCAGTCTCCCGTTAGGCAGGGGCTAATATGGTGAACTGCACTGTTGACCCCTGTCTCCCTTTATGTCCTCCCTCTCCTCTCTCCTCCCCCCATCCTTCGACCCCACCCCACCGCCTGTCCAACAGTACATCCATTCAGCGGGATTGATCCACAGAGTGAGTGCCTTCTCTTTGCCCTTCTTGTCACGATGGCCATCAAGTTTGAGGAAGCAAAATCACCTCTTAACCTCCTACAGCTTTCCCCTTAAATGTCCCATAAAGTAGCTTTAAGATTGGAAAAATCATCTCAATCCACACTGGTTGACAGTATCATCACTTCATCTCAGTAATGCAGATTTTATATGGCTGCACCATCTATTCAATCTAAAAGAGTTCTTATACAATATTATTGTACTATTAGTTATGACTTTATTCACAGTTATAAACAGTTCAGTCTGACATTTTTGCATTTTTTAGAAACCTTTGTGAATCTCGACTAGATAAAGTTCTGTATGCCATGCTGCACGGCATGCTTTAAATATTAATCCGATTGAGACTGATGATAAACAACTTTTAATTGTTAAAATGCAAAAACAGGTCTGTGGTGCATAATTAACTTTAAATATTTTCTTTTTATGATTCCTTGAGGTTATTAACGTGGGGTGAAATCCAGTTGCCTGAACTGAAGGAGTAAGTGTTTAGTGCAGAAGTCAGACTCAAATTAGGTTGTGCAGTGATGTAAAAAGTACAAGAAAGGCTATTTTGAAATCACCACTTAATAGCTGTGTTCATGATTGGTACCCTTGAGATTCTATCTATGAGTATGATCTGCATAAATGCAGTGAAAATACCCAAAACATGGATGGGTCTCAAAACCAAGCTGGGTGGTTTATGCTGTTTTATAGTCATATCCATCCCTCCGTCTATACATCTTCATTCTAATCATGTTTCTCTCCTCCTTTGTCTGCTTTGCTATTTCCCAGGACCTCAAGCCGAGTAATGTGGCAGTAAACGAGGACTGTGAGCTGAGGGTAAGACTGACCTTCAGTTTAACCCTACAAATCCTTCACTCCAACCCGTCAACGCCATCAATTTAAAAGACCGTCTTCCTGTCCTACAGATCCTCGACTTTGGATTGGCCAGACAGACAGACGACGAGATGACAGGGTATGTGGCGACGCGCTGGTATCGAGCGCCGGAGATCATGCTGAACTGGATGCACTACAATCAGAATGGTAAAATGCCATCAAACTGTAGACTTTTCTAATATTTCAGAAGCAAACACATGAGCATATCAGTTGAATGAGTAAACCACTTGTGTTTGTGTTCCAGTTGATATTTGGTCAGTGGGATGCATTATGGGAGAGCTGCTGAAGGGAAAAGTCCTTTTTCCTGGCACTGACTGTATCCTTCATCAGCGTGGCAAGAGCTCACTGCAATTTGCAGCTTTTCTCCCCTCCTCTTAGCATTAACCTTCCATTACCTCTTTAAAGTACCCTGTGGACGCAGACCTCTTGTGGATTTGCATTACAATCCCAAGCCTTTCTGAAGGGGAGGTGCATCGACAGAGAAGAAGTGGGGAATGAATGGGAGCGATGACAAAAGGCTGAATTATCTGGGTTGTTGTATTCGGTATCTAAGAGCAGAGCTAAAACAAATTTGATTTACTGATCTTTGTGTGTTGTGTAGAAAAGAACTGTTGACTTTCAGCACGGCTCAGCAAGTGGAGTTTTCCTATCTGATGAGATAATATGATAAAGTTTTCACAAATCTTAACAGCCCTTAACTCCTCCTAAGATATTGACCAGCTGAAGAGAATCATGGAGGTGGTGGGGACTCCGACATCTGATCTGTTAAAGAAGATCTGCTCTGAACATGTGAGAGAGAAGAATGAATGGATGATTGGGTGGAGCGAGAATGTGAAAAAGTCGCTATGCACACACAATTATGTTGCTGCCACTGACGTAGGCAAACTGTTCTAATTGATTAGTTCATTCAGTCGACACAGCTGTTGATAGAATGGTCAATATATGTGAGAATCGGGGTGATTGGTCACTAACTGTTTGACACCGAATGATCCACATTGTCACATGCTGCAAACTGAAGGCTGGCCTCTGTTTGCAGGCGCAGAAGTACATCCAGTCTCTGCCCTTTATGCCCCAGCAGGACCTAGAGAAGATCTTCAGAGGAGCAAATCCAATGGGTGGGTGATGCACCACAGATCCGATTATCAACTTCTTAAATCCATTTGAAAGGCTGCTAAAGCTCAAGTTGCTCTCCTCATATTGCATATTAGAAATTCAGTTGGCCCCTTGGGTTTCTTTCCACCTACCATATCCCGGCCCTTGTTCTGACCTCACTGTTTCCGTCTCTATTAGCTGTGGATCTATTGAAGCGTATGCTTGTTCTGGACTGTGACGGGAGGATCTCGGCCAGCGAGGCTCTGTCCCACCCCTACTTCTCACAGTACCACGATCCAGACGACGAGCCAGAGGCCCCGCCTTACGATCAAACACTGGAGAGTAAAGACCGAACTCTTGAAGAATGGAAAGGTAAAAGTGTGACTGGAAAGCAGCAAAAATATACTGTATGATTTAAAAGGCTAAAACTGCATAGCACACTGAAACACTTTTTCCCACTATCGTCCTTGATAGAAGTGTGATTGCAGCTTATCCATGGCAATTTAAAATGAAGATATCGGCTCAGTCTTCTAAATGAATACTCTCACGTCCTTTTATAAACTATATTAGGAGAGCAGATTTGATTTGCAAGAGGAGGAGGAGGAAGCCGCGCAAATGGATGTTACCGATCCAATAGTAAGCTTCAATCTGCAGAGCTTTTAACATCGAGGATTATGGAACGATGAGTTTGAGGCTCCATGTTTGTGGCAGGAATGCTGACTCCACCATCAGAGTGCTGTGTGTTTTGAAATATTTAGTGATGCCATTTATAATATCGTAAATATGATTACGTTTCACTTCTGAAGTGGGGTTTTGTGGTTTGTGAAACACTCCAGAGCTGGTGTGAGTCATGGTGGATATGGTTTGCAGTTTCTCTGATTAATCAGAACAATTATAATAGCACTGAATTATGTTGTTTTTTTATTTAATTATGACAATGAAATTTTCAAGTGTTTTTAGTTTCAAGTGTGTGAAGGAGCGATATCGCAGGTCTTTTCTTCCTGCAGCTGTTAGACTGTATAACCAGCGCTGCTCCCAATAGACCATGGACCATATACTGCTTTTCAGTACATTTGTACAATACTTGTTTTTTTATGTAATTTCCAATCACTGTGCAATACTTCACCAAGTCAATGTGCAATATTCTGTTTTTAGTATTTAATATTTAATATTCCATATTTAAGCTCTCATTTCTTTCCCCATTTTAGGCCCATTGTGTATATTTACTGGTCATATATGTTATACTGGTCATATATTTTTATATTTCATATCCACACTTGAAACTGTGAATAAGTCATGTAAACTTGTGTATACCTCCTTTTTAGACTGTTATTTGTTCTTCTAAATATTTAACTGTTGCTATCCTCTGTGCTGCTGTGACATGTGAATGTCTCCACTGTGGGAGGAATTATCTTATCTTATATTTATGCCATTTTATGCCCAGCTTTAAAATATTCCTCACTCTGTTTTTACGTGGTTAAAATCTTAACATGTTTTCCATCCCTTCGTTTCTCTCTCATGTATGTGCACAGAGTTGGTATTCGAAGAGGTGAGCAGCTTCAAAGCATCCAGCAGCAAGACCGACAGCCTTCAGGTGGAGCAGTAATCCTCTGTCTGCTCTGCCTCCATCTACCTGAAGAAGGACCACGTACTCAAAGAGTGGGATAAGGACTGAAGAAAACTCTACATTTCCCTCTGCTCAGCGCGGCCGTATTTGATTGCCTGACACGAGTTTATCTGAGCAGCAGGGCGGGGACGGGTCTCCACGGGATCAGATGCACACATTGCAATTACAGGGAGCATTTTAGAAACAGACAAAAAGGAGCTTTCTGGTCCAGAAAGTTGCTTCCTCTTATGTTTCCGCTCAGTGAGGGTAAAATGAGGAACCATTCAGCGTTGCTACATCAGGGATTGCAGAGGACGCGAGGATTCATACGAGGGAGCAACTTTGCGGAACTGAACTGTGTTTACAGACTGATTAAAAAAAAGGGTGTCGAAGGAAGAGAAAACGCACACTAGGATTTCCAAAGCGACGACACTGTGCCGCCCGCTCCCTCGTCTTGACAAATGCCATAAGCAGTCGCCGCTTTCATGTATGGAATTCATGTTTAAAGGCTTGCAGCAATGCCACGTCATGCAGAACACAGAGCAGCTTAGCGTCTCGCCTTCATACTACTGCATGATTTATGTGCATTTTATTATTACAGAATATTACTGGTGCTGTATTATTACCATTAAGACTGCTTATCGCATCTGCCACACTGCTGTATAACCGGCCCGAGGGTCAGAGAGCGGCATGAACAGGAAATGTGACCAACTTTTGTTTTATTTTTATGATTTCCACGCACGGTTAAAAAAAAAAAATACAATAGCAAAAGAAAATTTCTGCTCTTCCTCGGATGAAAGTCATCCCCTCCTTCTTAAAGAATAGTAAACACCAACTGTGCTATTAATTAGCAAGGTAATTAATATATGCCAAAGCTGGAACAGAGTGGCTGTGTTGCTGATCTGTGTTTACAGTCTGACCTCGCTTCTCATACACAATTTCTGCTGATGGCTGATCACCTGTTGGCTTTGGCAGCGCTCCATCAAGTTTCCGTAGAGTCCTCTGCTGCGGCTTTTACAGCCCTGGTTTGTGTTTACAATAATTAAGATGAGAGGCATATTGTAAACTGTCGCAAACAGTTCCCAGATAGTGTATAACTGTGTTGGATGATAATGTATTACCCAACTAGTAGCTCCATCCAAGCAGCCTTTGGTCAAATGCTCCAGGCTGATGATTCGCATAAAGCAGCCATATTTGGCTTCTTGTGGCCATAATTGATCTTTCATGTTTCCTCAACTTCTTTTCAGTTTTCATGATGCTTGAGTGTTTTAAAGACAACAAACCAGATTGTACATGTTCATTAGCGACCACAGAATAAAGGTATTTGGGATGTTTACCTCTTTACCTCGATCGTGGGTTTTTGCAATAATGCTGATAGCTTATTGCAACATTATTATACCCATGATCCTCCTAAGGAAGGCCTTCACAGGTAACATAAGCAGCATGAGCTCAGTGTGCATGCATATTATTACATGAAATGGCTTACTTCCTCACTGGCACCGTGCCATTCGTCTTGCAGCAGACTGGAGTTTTTTAGTTTGGCAAACTTCTCGCTGAGATGTTAAACCACGGTGTGCAGAGTCAACAAACCATAGGTTGCCCTGGGTAATAAGGTCAGTGAAAAATAGGACAAGTGACACTAAATAAAGAAATACAGTACAGCACTTTGGGTGATCAGAAAATATGGAATCATGTTTAATGGGATATAAATAAATTTATTACACACCAAGGTACATGTACTACGGGAAGGACTGTGATTCAGTTGCTCCATTACTATATTGAAACTGATGGTAGGATTACATTTAACTGCTGCAGATCCACTCTTATATTTAATTTGTGTACTATCTGAAATCACGTACTAATATCAGGTGCAAAGCAGATTTTCAAGGTTATCTGGTTTGTCTACCTGACGTAATACCAAGTAGCACTAGTAGCTCTGTGTGAGCAAAGGAACTTCAAGCTTCATAGTCATGCCAGTTCAAATGTGGTTCCTTGGCTTACCCCACTCGAGTTCAACTCAACCAACGATATTATTTCTGCTTAACTGTCAATTTACCTTTGAGAAATAATTTTTGAGGAACACAATACCCTTCAAGTATGTCTTTCCTGTAACGGTTCACACTGGAGTTCTACTTGTAGCCTTTTGGGCAAGACGTCCACTGGATGCAAAACGTCAAATCTAAAGTTCAAGTGAATCAACACCGTCCGTCTCAGTCGAGGCGTGTTCAAGCTCTGAATGTTCAAGTGTCACGTGCTTATGTGGATGTTGTATATGTGGTGGATCCGAATAGCAAACTGCAAATCGAATGTATACGTATACTGTATGTATGTATGTTACAAGTTAGAAGCGTCTTTCGGATACACGGTGGCATGTGATTCAACGGTCGCCACGAGTTTCAGATCACTAAAATTCAGCTCTCAGTTTTCAAATGATTCAGATGATTTTCTCATTCATCAACGGGTAACATGACTTGGCTTCGACAGAATAAAAACATCATGATTTGTGTTTGTCACTGTGTGTTTCTTGTCTTGTATCCTCTCTGCAACATTCAACCATTAGGACGTCCTCCATCTTTTTGGCAACCGTTCGGGAAAATTTTGCATGAAGTGAGTCTTATGAAGAAGCAGTTATCAAAGCTTGGTGTTCATAGAGCCATGACTTCAACTCTACACAACACCGCAGGGATGAATTGAAACTGAGAGCCATGTTTTAATGCCCAACATCAGCAGCAGAACTCATTAATATTGTGGCTGAATTGGAGCAAACCCCTGCTGCCAGGCTCCAAAATCAAAGCCCTCTGAAAAGACCTGAGCAGCATATTAGTACTAATGGTACTGGGATGAGATGTTCAACCATTACATATGGGCACATAAGGTTTGGTTGTCCACATACAGGCAAGGATAGAATGAAGTATAGGATAGGGTGGATTAGAGTAACAGCTATAGAATAGAGGTATACTATAGTATTGCATAGCGTAGTATGGATAGACAGACAGACAGACAGATAGATAGATAGATAGATAGATGTATTTGTTTGTGTATTCGTGTTTGTTTTTGTGTCTGAAAATAGATTATATTAGATACATAGCATAATAATAATAATAATAATAATAATAATAATAATAATAAGGACACTAAGAAAACATAACACGATTACAATTAAGATCAATATAAATATATCATTAAGCCACATGAACATTGAAGAAATACACCAAAGTAAACTAAAACATTGTGTGTGTGTGTGTGTGTGTGTGGTGTAACTAATAATACAAGTTACAATGAGAGCATAAACTCAAACTGATAGAAGGGACCAAAAGACATTCTATGATGACCATTCATTTACTCCTCCAGAAACATTGCGGGAGTATTGTAGGAGTTCCACAGGGCTATGTCCTCAGGGTGGGCAGATATTTTGAGGCTTTTTCCTCCACATTGTAGACACACCCATTGACTGCCCCTGGCGACCAGGAGCCACAATGTGTGTGTGTGTGTGTGTGTGTGTGTGTGTGTGTGTGTGTGTGTGTGTGTGTGTGTGTGTGTGTGTGGTGGTGCTGCTGCTGCTGCTTCATCTGGAGGAATCTGCGCACGGACAGAGCGTCTCCTGGAACTTGTTCTCATGATCGGATCGGAGCCGTGGATCGGACCCACATCCTGACGTCAGCCCGCTGTATTCGCTCAGGGGATGGCCGTGCGGTCCAGGACAGGGTTCTACCGGCAGGAGGTGAACAGGACCGTGTGGGAGGTTCCGGAGAGGTACCGCGATCTGAAGCAGGTCGGGACAGGGGCCTACGGGACAGTGTGGTAAGACCAGCAACACACAGCTCACACAAGTTTGGATTCAGATTGTAGATCAGCTGATTGTTTATTCAGATTGTCCTGTTGGATCAAATGCATCCTCATCCAAACCATCTCTTCATGTCTGAGATAAATATAATACGGAGATAAAAAATAGTTCTACTCTATTTACTGCAATCTACCAACAGATTCTCCTGTTCTCATTCTCATGTTTTCAGTATTTTAATTTGCATCCAACAAAACAAAAGACAAAAGTATCATCTCTAGACATTTTCTAACAACAACAACAATAACAATAATGATAATAATTATAATGAATCAGTTTGATCTTATGTTACTGAAGTAAATTTCTATCTCAGTACTTTTATACTCTATCACAGCAGTACTGCTTGAGTGGAGTATTTTGATCAGCAGTATCTCCACAGCTGGCTCTGCAGGGCCTCTCATTGCATTGTGTTGTGTGGATGAGGGTCAACAAAGAAACCCCCCTCCTCCAAGTCTCATTGTTGGAAGAAGTCAAAGAGCCGAAGTGCAGAGAAAGAAAATACCACTACTTTGGTTTCAGTCACAAATAGTCCTCTCTTTCACAGCTTCAGCAGAAAGGTTCAGGTGTAATTAATGTCATCACTGAGGCACTGTTCCATTTAGATGTCCCAGATGTAATTAAATACACCTGTGGATTTCCTCATAGGCTTGAAAATTGTCTGTGGAGATTCAAGTTTTGTAGACATTTAACCTGCTCATCTTTTGAATTACACTTATATTATATACTAATGTCTCTTTCAGTTCGGCATGGGATCGCCGGGCGGGGGCACAGGTGGCCATCAAGAAACTCCATCGGCCCTTCCAGTCCAAACTTTTCGCCAAGAGGGCTTACAGAGAGCTGCGGCTCCTCAAACATATGAAGCATGAGAATGTAAGAACACTCATACAAAAGAGAAATGAGGGATTTTAAAGCTGTGTGATGCATCTTCAGCTTGTGATCTCTTACTGGAATTGAACTTTTAGGTGACGCTCTTCATTATATTTCTCCTGATTAGGTGATCGGGCTGCTGGATGTTTTCACTGCTGAAATCTCACTGGACCGCTTACGTGACTTGTAAGTTCCCATCTATTCCTGAATGCTGATTATAAAATCGGCCTGCTGTTCCACTGGATACATCTTCTCTCGTCCACAGTTACCTGGTGATGCCGTTCATGGGCACTGACCTGGGCAGGCTGATGAAGCTGGAGAGATTAACAGAGGACAGAGTGCAGTTCCTCGTCTATCAGATGCTGAAAGGACTCAAGGTGACAACCAACACATAAGTGCATGTGACTCTTTACATTTATAAGCATCCATGCAGTATCTGTTATTTTGTACTTTACTCAAAAAGTAATGTGATTACAGTTGAATCCTGTGAGTTGAGCTGAGGTTGCTGATGTTGTCTGTGTCTCCTCTCTCTTCAGTATATCCACTCTGCAGGGATCATCCACAGGGTGCGTGAACTTTGACCTTTCAGACTATAAGCTTTGGGGGCTGGGGCTCTTGCTCTTTTTCACACTCAATCCCATTCATCCGGATTCCCACACAGGGAGCTTTCTAAACTCAAGACAGAATGATTCGCCATGTACTTCATTTTCTTTTGAAATGTCCCACATGTCTATACATCTCTCTTTGATTTCATCCACCCAGTTAATGGCTTAATGCATGGATATGATTTTAGTAACAGTAGAAATTGCATGAATTTAGCTTGAAAATTTGTCTGGATTTAGTTCATTGTTGTCAGCCCGGGATGAGGCAGCAGCCTTTCAGTCAAAGTTAAGGGATCCAAATTTCCCATTACACTTAAGTGTGTTACAGGAAAAATCTTGATTAATGTGATTAAATTGAACCATCATAAAATAATACTTATATATCCATATACTTACATACTTTACCACCTGTAATTCACTGATTCCTTCCTTTAAACATTAAATGTCCTCTCACTTATTGTATAACTATGATCTTCTATGTCTCACATTGCTGTATCCCACAGGACCTTAAACCTGGAAATTTAGCCATTAACCCGGACTGTGAGCTCAAGGTACTGTCACTTTACAAAAAGCTGATTTCATGTGAACATCCGATACCTCCGGCTGTTACCTTTGATAGCAAACTTAACTCTGACCAACGTCTGAAGTCATTCCCTCACTCAACTTTAGTAATATTGCATAAATTAGATTTTTTTTTCTTAATTTGCTTATGAGCTTGAATGCAGTTTGAGATCCTTTGGCAGACGTCTCTAAGTCATACCTAGGTCAAGGATGAAAACCAGAGTCAGGGCCCCAACAACCTGTCTGCAGAACAACCTGTCAGGCAGTTTAGCTCAGTTTTTTCCTTTAAATCATTTTGAAAATACACTTCACAAAATTGATTGGTTGTTCTTCCATTTTACTTTACTTATTTCTTTGTTTTTACAGTGTAAGTAATCTCACTTGTCTACAATTCCACAATTTCATTTAGCAGATGCTTTTATCCTAAGCCACGTACATTCACATACTGATGGAACAGCCATCAGGGGCAGTATCTTGCCCAAGGGCACTTCGACACATAGACTGCAGGGGCCAGGGATTGAACCACCAACTTCCGACTGGTAGACAACTGCTCCACCTCCTGAGCTACAGCCGCCCCATAATGACTGAGTGACCCTTAAACATCTCGTGTCTGAACAACGACGCCCCCTAGGTGTTAAGTTTGAATGCCAATCGGGACATGCACCTACGATCCTGCCTCAAAATCAGGTCCCACCGAGATCTGAACTCGGATCGCTGGATTCAGAGTCCAGAGTGATAACCATTACACCATGGAACCCTAGTGCTGTGGAACAGTTTCTTTCATGATATCTCCATGTATGCATTTAAAATAAAGAATGTATCAGTGACATAGGGCATAATCTCTAAGAAGTGGTTAACTTAAGTTGAGTTCACACGGATACATGCAACTGTTACCCCACTTTAAAAAACAGGTCCCACCGAGATTTGAACTCGGATGGCTGGATTCAGAGTCCAGAGTGGTAACCATTACACCATGGAAACCTAGTGCTTGCATTATCACTGTATCACTTCTACTACTTTCTTTTGTTATAGTGTCTTTGTAAATATATATTTTTATTTATTATTATTATTATTATTATTATTATTATTATTATTATTATTATTATTATTATTAGACACAGTTTCGTGTTACATTTCTGCCTTTTATGTTCTTCAGATTCTTGATTTTGGCCTGGCGAGGCAGGCCGACGCAGAGATGACAGGCTACGTCGTGACTCGCTGGTACAGAGCGCCCGAGGTTATCCTCAACTGGATGCACTACACACAGACTGGTAAATGCTGATTCTTCACATTTTGAGTTAACGGGAGAGCAGAAAAAGGCAAAGTGACCTATACCATAAGCCCGATTTAACGTGAAAGCTGTTGTTTGCTCTCTGTTGCAGTGGACATCTGGTCTGCAGGTTGCATTATGGCAGAGATGCTGCTGGGGAAGCCGCTGTTCAAAGGAAATGATCGTATCCTTAACTGTCTTCAACGCCAGCTTGGTTTTGTCTTGCACAGACCATGTCAAGCCGGCAAGATATAAATATCTTACAATGTGTTAGTATTACAAAAAAATGAGTCTGCTATGTTTCAGATCCTGGCCAGGTGTCCTGTCAAACTGCTATGAAATCCTTAGAAATAGTTATTATTTAATTGCCTGTTTTTCTGTTTCTACTGTCTGTGCACGTTGATCACACTGGCACTATAAACTAAATAGAAAGCTTTTATTTGGTAAAAATCCATGTGAGATGATACTTGACCATGGCCTCTGCCAGACCTGGACCAGCTCAGAGAAATCATGAAGATAACAGGAACCCCAACAGCTGACTTTGTTGTGAAGCTACAGAGCCAAGATGTAAGTCATACTCTGAGGATGGATCACGTATTAAATATACACTCAATGCAGAATCAGTTTAGTGGTTTTAAAATGTTTCATTTTTGTCTCTTACAGATTTAGTAGGTATATTAATGACTTAATTCATGCTGAGCTCAGCTTTTGTTCTTCAAGAATTTCAGTGTCACGTGTTGTTGTGAAATCCAAGACGTCAGAAGTATCAGAACAAAATACTGTCCCTACATGACTCTGACACATTTGTCATCCTTTTCACTTCCCCTCTTGACAGGCCAAAAATTACATCAGAAGTCTACCAAAAGTGCCAAAAAAAGATTTGCACTCCATTTTCTCCAAAGCTAGTTCAAATGGTAGGTAAAGGTCTGTTCTCCAGCTGACTCAGGTGTTGGTGCACTGAACTCTGTCGTGTTGACCTTGATGTGTGTATCTGCATCGCAGCGGTGTGCGTCTTGGAAAAGATGCTGCTTCTGGACCCTGAGCGCAGGGTGAGCGCCTCGGAGGCTCTTGACCTACCCTTCTTCAGTGAGTTCAGAGACACTGAGGAGGAGACTGATGCGCTGCCTTACGATCAGACCATGGACAACACGGACCTGCCGCTGGACCAGTGGAAACGTAAAAGACAGGGGAGAGGGGTTTACATTTAAAGCTGCATTCGTTGATGTTTTTATATCAACACTAGGTCAAGAGGCCAAGTGTAACGTGAAAGATGTTGCTTGAAGTGACAAACCTGCAGAAAATTAGCAACAAATTCTGCAATTCCTCTCAGCTCTATGGAGTGTTTTACTCTCTTTCAGCTCATTGTTTTGGTTTCAAGACCTGCTACGTTACTGTTTTGGTTCACTCTCACAGCTCTCATCCATCTTGTTTGCAGCAACAGCTGTTATTTATTCTATAAATTACAATTTTAATTAGCAGATGTTTTTATCCAAAGCGATGTACATCTGAGAGTTGAATTTATATTTTGTGTTTTGGTTAAATTTATAGTGAAAGAGCTCTGATAGAGTCATTGAATGCCATGTGACCACCACCAAATAGCAGACAGACAGAGTTATCTTCTTTGGACTTAAATTCATCAGTTTGCCTTAAACACATCTCCAAATGAATGCTAACATTGCTCCGTATCTGCTAGATGCGTAAACAACCTATTTTTTGCAAACATGCTGGCCATGTCAATTTTACAAGCTAATAATATGTCAGTGTTGTGTTTACAGCTTATTGCCAGAAAAAAAGCTATATTCTCCTGTAAGGGTCATTTAGTTTTATAAGTTTGCAGGCAAGTCAAATTCAGCAGGGGAGAGAATGATAAGCAGGAAATACATTATTTCAGTGTTGTTACAGTACCTGCTGTATGCCAGAAGAGGTCACTGAAGGTCTTACTTGATGTTGCTTTTAACATATATTTATACACAGGAGGTTTCTTTTTCTGTAGGTACAACATGAGAAGTAAGAAAAATATAGTTCTTTAAGAGAAAAGGTGAACTTGGATAAGCAGGACACAGACGTGATGTAGAATAGCTGATGCGAAACATGTCTGTTTTGTGTTTGTGCAGGTCACACTTTCACAGAAATACTGACCTTCAGGCCGCCGAGGGACTCCCGAGAGACGTCACTTTAAGAGCACACACACACTGTGCACACCTACCTCTGTACACTTTCTGACACACAGAATTGCACACTCATACACACCTGAACCCAAACATATTCTTTTCTTGTTGACTTTGTTGTGTTTGTGTAGCAGTAATGGATATTATTAGATTGTTTACGTTTTTGCTTTCAATAAAATTTTGCTCAATTGATTAGAAGCTCAGTCATTATTTTATTCGTGTCACAAATTTTTTTTTATTCTAACTGCTGCTGCTTCTTTAAAGTCAGGATATCCATTGTGTGGCAGGGTTTTTTTCTGTTTGCATTTTGATAATTTATTCTGATAATGGATGTGTTTTTGGAACTAAGGGCGAGGCTGCCTATTGTGTGATACCAAGTTGAATGCTGGGAATACGGACACACATCAGATTTACCACTGTGGGTCCCGCAAACAATTTCCCCTTCATTGTATGTTTTTTATTTTAAATGACACACAGAACCCTTAGACTGGAAAACAGAACTAAATTTTATTTTAGGTTTTCAGTCTGTAGCTGAGTTATGGTGATGCCATGTTACTTTTTGTTGTACATGTGTGTTTAAATCTTAACCAGCTGGAAAACTGACCCAAGCTTTACAAGTAAACACATATAAATTAATTATTAGTCGCTGAAGACAATCTGAAAATAAGTGGTGAGACCTTTCTATTGACTTTAACTTTGGCATCAAATAAAAGAGTGACTAAGCAGGCAGAAATGTTTCTTCCCAAATCTCCGATAAGAGCTGTTGACTGACTGACTGTGTGGTGCCAGTTGTCTGTTTCCTGGTGGCTGTATGCTTCAGAGTCTCTTGGTACAATGGATAATCCCTGCATATCTAAACAGAACGGAGGGCACTTATATCTCAGCAGACTTTTGTTGCTGCTGTTTCTGTCAGGTAATAAAAGGATTTTTCTTTTTGATGAAAATATAAGTCACAGAGTGAACATTTAGTTGGGATAACATGGTCCTCTGGCATAGTATGTGAGCGCTGCCATGTTGATTTTATTAGGTGTGGGAAAACGTCTCTTAATGTCTTTACTCAGAAAACTTACTTTATGTGTATATGTATATATTATATAAATGTGATAGATCATGATGTGCAGTACAATTTAGCCGAATTTATACTTGAATGTTTCCATTTCACGTTACCTTATACTTCTTGTCTTTTACAACTCAGAAGTAGATATTGTACTTTTCACTCCACAACATATATTTGAAAGCTATTACTGGGTACTCTGGAGATGAAGATTTTCCAAAATATCATTTTTTAAAATGTGAAGATGTGTATAGACTTAACTGCACAGTACTATATCAAGTAGTTACAACTAGCTCCACCTCCACCAGCTACACCACTAAAGTACTACTTGCACATTAATGCATAAGTAAAAATAAGCCAATAGTATATTATATACTACACACACAGCAGATACTTTTCTACACGAAGATACTTAAATTTGATACTTAAAAGTACTGTACATTTAGCTGATTATACTACTGTATACTTTCACTGAAGTGAAGCTTTGAATGCTGCACTTTTACATCCGATGTGGTACTTTTACAATGTTGTATTGCTACTAATATGTATTTCAAGCCAATGCCACACTTGCTAAACAGCACCCACTATAGCCGTGAAGTGATAATATAGAAAAATGGTGAACGCTAAAACAGTTTGATAGCAAACAGCAACTGGTATAAACAGTAAACTGACTCTTATTGCTAATGAATTAATATTTTTTCTATAAAATCTTACATAGCCATAAGTGAGTCATCAAAATAGTATTTCCAATGAAAATAAACTTCGATGCTTAATACCAGATACTGTTTTAGATAACAATGAAATATGTCTTCATTGACTGCTTAGGCCTTCAGCCAGTACTGTCCACAGATGGAGAGACCCCTGCACCAGATTACAGTGATTATGGTAAGCGGTAACAATAACACCTGAATTAAACATCCAGGTACATTATAGTGTTAACCATGACTGCTGGCATTTTCAGAAGGACAGAATATCCAGTGTGCGATTGTCGGCCCGGACTACATGACAGTTGGTGTGCCGATCAGCGTCGAGTGTGAATCCAACTGCCCTGATTGCACCTACTCTATGTTCACGGATGGACACGGCGCCAGGGGTCAGGACAATGTGCTCCTCCTCAAAGCTGACAGTTCGATAGAGACCTTAACGGTGACGTGTACAGTCACAGACGATAATGCACAGCTGACTGCCACGACAACCAAGCAGCTGCAAGTGTTGGGTAAGTGATTGCACATATATTCACAGGTTCTGCTTTTTGAAGGTCTTTCTTCACAGAGACTCATATATTTGCCTTTCTCGCCTTAGTTGGACCTGCCAACATTTCCATCACTGGCCCTGGTTTGATGAATCCAACAGTGAACCACACCTACAGTTGCCACGCCACTTGTCGGCCATCTTGCACCTATGCCTGGAGGATGGATCAAGGCCCGTGGATCAGCGGTCAGGGGAACGTTATTTCTATCACTCCTCAGGAGGAGGACAACTTCAGTCTCCTCATCTGCAAAGCCACCAGTAGTGTGTCAGGGCTGTTTGTCTTTGCTACTCGAAAAATAGCCGTGACATGTAAGTGAAAAATCCTCAACCTTGATAGAACACCTTTTCAGTAAAAGAAATATATTAATAAAAAAATGGGCACAGATTCCTACTTGTGCATGTTGGTTTCGGAAATACACTTAATGACTTTCTTGCAGAGAGTTAGATGAGAAAATTGATGCCACTCTCATTCTGTATAAGAAATAGATGGATATTAAAATAATCCCACAAAAAACCTCAAACGCTCTCTAATTCTTAGTTCTGTTTTAATCTGTGCAAAAACGGCAAGTTATGGTTTTATGGGGGCTATGTTCTGTACTATTTCTCGACTGGGTGCAGTGACTTCCTGGAGTCTTTGCTGGTTTCCAGGCATGGTGACATTAGACACATTAATTCAATTCAATTTTGAAAATTTAATTGTTATGAATTTAATTCAGACAAACAATATATTGTTAGTAATTAGTGAGTGATGGATCTTGTTTCCAGTCTTTATGCTAAGCTACGCTAATTGGCTGTTGACTGCATCATGAATATAAAAGTGGTGTCAATCCTTTCATCTAAATCGCTGCAAGAAAGCAAATAAGTGTATTCTCCAAAATGTCAAATGATTCTGTTAATTTGTGAACTAGTTCACAATGTCTCTTCATCGTTGCTGAGCTAGAACATGACCTCCAATACGGCTTCCGGAATAGATCACATTTATGGAAAATCAGGCCATTGTTTGCAAATATATGGAGCTTTTTCCTCAGTATTGATCCATCCTCACTGTCTTTCTTTCAGCGGGTCCCTCAGAGATTCAGATCAAAGGCCCCGACGAGATAGATATTGCAGAAAAGCATAAGTTTGAGTGTACTTCCAAATGTCTGCCTTCTTGTCGCTATGTGACGTCTGTGGACAGTCAGGCAGTGATGGGCAGTGTTGTTGAGATGACAGTGGATCAACCGCTTAAATCTGTCACTATCAAGTGTGAGGCGCAAAACACTGCTTCCAGGAAGAGAGCCACAGCCGTAAGAACTGTGCAAATAAAAGGTAGATGAGCCCTGAAACGGCTTAATGGACATCATTTCTGCACCATATTAACACTATCTACTGTTATTTGGCCTGCATTTGTTTCTTCTTTCTTGTGTTCATGGTCAGATCACAACCTGTCCACTCGTCCTGAAGAGACTTCGGCCATGCTGCTGCTGGCCGCTATCGTTTCTGCTGCCTTCGCACAATGAGCCTGCTGCACAGGTGATGCTTCCTGTTGTCAGGGTTATTTACTGTAGCATGAGATAATTATCATCTGTCGCACATATCATAAAAAAATAATTTGTCCTTTTGTCTCCCTGTCTTTCAGATCTAACCACATCCTGCCAATGAATCTGTGATGAAGGAAGGTGGCTGATTTGTGGAGAAGTACTGAATCATGTGATCTTATGGTGCATATTATTCTCCTCCATTTGTCTCACATGTTGACAGTGGGCCGAACCCTGTTTGCACTTTTCAGTCAGAGACGTGGAGAAGCATTTGAAAGTGTGCAGGAGGGAGTGTGCTTGTTTAATGTCAGAATTTGTTGACTTATGAAGAGTCTTCCACACTGACGGATTTGAATGTTGAAATTTTTTATGTCTGCACATAAATAAAATGCACTGATGACTTTTTGCCCGAAAACTTTGTCTTCACTTACCAAATATGTCAGTGGAGTGGTGTAGCTTCATACTTGAATTTCATCGAGAGTCATTTCAGTTAGACTGCTGCTCAGGTTGTTGGGTGGGGCCATGCTGGACATTTACCAAGGTGATGAAACCTGATGAACTAATAGGAACCGCAGAGCTGCAGTTCTAACAAGTGCGATAAAGTGGGTGTGTGTAGGTACTTCAAACTTCTCCAGTACTCAGCAACAAAACAACAAACTTGAGAAAGAAGCGTGTATGTTTTTTAAGTTAATAATCAAGCATGAAAAATTACATTTTTACTTGTTATTTTGTTTACTTGTTTCAAGTAAAAGTTTTCAAAGCAACTGGGAGGAATTATAATATTAGGTTACAGACATGTATACTTTCATTTTTGGTGAGAACTAATGAAAAATCTAATCAAACTCTTCCAGCAAAATTACTTAGGATATCAGGTTGCTCTAATAGTCTTGATTCAGCATTGACTCCACCTGTTGGCTGGATGGTGGTGGTGCACCACTGAGATCTTTATTTAATGGTTTCAACAAATTAGAAGTGGCCTGATCCCCATGATTATTTATACTTGACAATGATGAGTTAATTTTAATATGCTATTTAAATGGAAGGTCAGCTCAATGATCTAAGCACTTCATTTATTTACTGTAATCTTATATTGGCAAATAGCACTGTCAGTTAAAGAACACACCCAGGGCTCATATCAGCCCACTGACAAACACTTCCTTTGAAGTGCTTCACTGCGGCTTGTACTCCTTTTTCCTTTTATGTAAAAAGATGCTCTAAATCACATCAACAACACAAATGTAATTCTCTGGCTTAATTTACACCTGCATCACTGCACTGCTATTTTAGGTATATGACAGTAGAGAAGGTGAAGGGGCTCTCAAGAATTGTTAGAGTAATTGTAATTGTAAAAACTCTGGAGCAAAATTAGGGAATCACTTGCCAAAGCTTAGTCTCTAATAGAAAATAAAATCAGAGTTAACGCAACTATTACTGTAACGTTCATTCAATAGTGACTGCATTAGCACATCTCACATCTTGAGTTACATCATTTCTGTCCAATGCATTTTGTAAGGGTCATATAAAGTGAAAACTGGACTCATGTTTGGTGCATGGACAGAGTTCCAACTCCAAAATCAATGATGATGTGGCTCCATATTTGCTGGATGTGTAAATAAGCGACTAACAAATTTGCTCTAACTGTCACGTTTAAGGCTTTAGTGGAAAGGAATTTATTATTGAACTCTATTATTGAGCTTGCTGGCAATAGGGCACTTGTGGTGCTGTTAGTGGAGGTCAGGATCAGGGAGATGATTGAGTCATTGAGTCCAGGTGTCCAGGTGGTTTGAGTGGTGGGAGGTTTGCTGGCTTGAGGTTAGAGGCTAGGTGGTGGAAGAGCTGGGGACAAAAGAGAGAAGACACTTAAGAAAATGCACACGATAATCTTCAGACTTGGTCCTTTAGTTAGAATGGGCTGACATATCACAAGGTGAGTGGAACAATCTGGCAGCTTGCAGGGTTACGAAGCTGCACACAACACCACCCCAAAGAAACTGTCATGTTAAGAAAGATATGGTAAGTTAGATTTTGTTATGTTGTGTGTTGTCTTGTGATTTCCTGTTTTATTTTGAAAATCTAACCCTCCCCCTCATTTCAGATAACTTGCCATTCCTTGTGTGTTTTCTGCCAGTGTGGTTGTCTGCCCCGCCCTGATGTTCCCCCACATCCTCATGTATATATTGTCTGCGTCTTCCTTTGTCCTGTGCCAGTTTGTCTTGTCTCGTTCGAGCAGTCAACCACGCCATCCATTTATCGCTTGTTTCCACATCAGGTTATTGTTTCCTTTGTTACTTTGTCTCGCCATTGCTTGCCTAGTGTTTTTCCTCAAGTGAGTGATTTTTTTTTTTTTTTGTTCCTGTTTTTCTTTCATTAATTGCTACCTCGAAAGTGTGAACTTGAGTTGCTACTTTTCTGCATTTCTTGTCACAGAGTTTTTCCTCTTCAGAGTGATTTTCAGTTTGCAAATTTTCATTTAAGACTTTTATTTTGAACTCTTGGTCTTGGAGTCGTGCATTTGGGTTCAGTCCACAGACCGGTCTTGTCAGAAACACACTAATGCAAAAGAAAACAATGTCAAAACCAAAAACACTGGAGTATAAATTACCCCCCAAACAACTAGAATTAGGGCGAAACCCAGAACCATGACACTAACAATTTAAAAGGTGATAATATGTAAATTTTTTGTTCAGTTTGTTTTCAATGCTCACAAATGGCCAAAGGAAAAAGGGGACAAAAAGTTATTGCAAGGTTTTGTATAATTTCTCCATATATTTTTGATAAGTCTGAAAATCTTGTTTCAACAGAAAATACATAACAGAGGAGAAGAAATTCACAAAAAAAAATGTAGTTTCATGAAAAATCTAAAGCTTACAAACTGAGGTTAAAACAGACTTTGCTGTGGCGTCAGCAAACTAAACTGTTTCTTAGAAGCTGCAAATAAGAAGCAAGTGAACTAAGCTGACCACACATAATTTTTTCCCACTTCCCACAGTGACAACATACAATAGAAGTATTAATAGAAGGCAAATAAATTAGCAGCACCCCGAGGTTAACACCGAAACGTATCAGATCCTGCAGACAGCCGGAGCTGTATTCTATCAAGACCCTGTGATAAATTGAGTTTGCCACCCTTATATCTGTCACCACAAGCAGATATGAAAAAAGAGAGAGACACATTGTCTGACCTGGTGTAAAGCTGCAGATACAAAAGAAACAACCACAACCCACAGAGGACAAAAACCACACAGCGTGTCGGCCGTTTGTATGACAATAATACGCTGCACACCCTGAGCAGAGAAACAACCCAGCTGATAACCAACATGTTGCACTCCTGTGCCAAGACTGCTCGGACATTTATTGTCTGTTTAGCATAAGTGGGAGATAACAGTGGGCAAGGCTTTATATGCTTTGCATTATAAGAGTGTGATAAGTGTGTGTAGTTGCTCAGATCGGCTGCAGCACCATGGATCATCACTTAGCCTGTTTACTGCTGTGGCTCAGTGGCCTGGCAGGTGAGAGGCGTCCTGCTGGGTCATCATCTGCTCGCATCAGTCAGCATTTCAGCAAATTATCAGTTAAATGCTAATTATCTTAGACACGATGCAAAAAATTAATTGCACGATTTTCATCTAATTCTTTGATCAAATTGGTTATAGTTTGCACAATAAAGCTAGCAGAAAGTAAGTGATATTAATGTAATCTCTTTTCTCATATCTAAGGTTTTGCTGCCAGTGAAACACAGCAGAGTGGAACCTCATGTAAGATCCTTGTAATTCTTACCTATAATTATGTTCAAATGTTTTCAAATTGTCTTTGGTCTTTTCTGCTTTTCTTATTGTGTTGTATTTCATAGGCTTCAATATCCAGCACTTCATCACTTTATCTTCAATAAGCCACTTTAGGTTCCACATGTACTTTGTTGATACTCATACACTAAGTTGTATATACCTTTTTTTTTATATAGTTTTTTATACTTTATACTTCTACCTGATTGTATGCTTGTGCTGCTGCAACACCTGAATTTCCCC
The DNA here is from genome assembly GCA_037975185.1 of Centropyge bicolor. NCBI lineage: Eukaryota > Metazoa > Chordata > Actinopteri > Pomacanthidae > Centropyge > Centropyge bicolor. The sequence goes on along the minus strand of JBBMOC010000004.1, from coordinate 611,353 downwards.
TATGGGGATCAATAAAGAATTAACTTATCCTCAAGAGTTGAAGATTTTCTTACAAAAAAAGAATTTCTCTCTTCCTGCAGACGGGCCGTCCTCAGTAGTGATCAGTGGGGTCGATGTTGTGACAGTGGGAATCCCATACGGTTTCCAGTGCTTGGCTGACTGCTACCCGGGCTGCCAGTACAGCTGGACAAGGAACAACGTGAGCTCTCAGGGGGCTGAGCTGAGCCTGGAGCTCCTGCACATGATGCCAACACAGACCCTGACCTGCACAGCGGTCAACCCCGCCTCAGGGAGGTCGGCCTCTGTGCAAAAGACCCTGCAAGTGACAGGTATGAATGACAGAAGTGAATCCAATTTCATTCCTAGAACAGCATTTTCTTCAACCAAATCTATTTCTAAACCTTTCAGCCGGGCCATCAAACATACAGATCAGCGGCCCACCCATGTTGACTATCAGTGCTGCGTCCGTCTTTACCTGCTCGGCTGACTGCTCCCCCTCCTGCAGCTACTCGTGGACAGTTGTCTTGAATGGGGTGCCGTTCAGTACTTCACAAGGAAACACAATATCTGTCACTCCGCCCACGAGCACCGTGTCCTCTGAGACTCTGATCTGCGAGGCTCAGAACACCGTCTCCCAGCTCTACATCTCCACAACTCTGTTTCTGTGGGTGGCAAGTACGTGAAAGAACTTTAATGAGAATTAATAATCGATAAAATTAACAAAAAGTAATTAGCATTTAAATAGCAAACCTATTGTGTATGTTGCATGAGAGAAACGTGATTACTGTTAAAGCAGTTATACATAATAGAAGTAAGTGAGAAATACATAGTTTGATTCAAATTACTTTTCTATAACATGTTATGTTTTAATTTACATTTGTTCTTTGATTCTTCTGACAGTCACCTCTAATTATATTTGGGTTGCATTTCTCTATTTTAATTCCCATTATGTTACACTTTTTTTTAATACTCAACATCTATAGATTTCATAGCACACCTGAGATCAATTGTTGAAATTGAGTTCCCTCAAAGTTTTGCTGCTCCAGCCTCTGTATGACCAGTAGTTTACAGTGGTTAATGTCAGCTAACTTTACATAGATATTGCTAATCTCTGTGGTTTTATCACAGAGATAAAATAAGTAAACACCTGAGCCAGTTCGAGCTGCTGATGAAGGCTGTAAGATGCATGTGTGAGAAAGAAGTAAAACCAGTGTATTGGCCTTGTGTTGAAATGATTTTGTCAAATATACGGTCAAAAATAAGCTTTCATGCTCGAGAACAAATTAATCAATCAGATTTGAGGATTTTTTTTTAATCAACTGACTGAAGAAATTCTTGGGAACTGATGGGAAATTCAATATACTTTTGCAATGCAATTGCTGCTTGTGACCACTATTCAGCATAGTTACATAGTCCTGTTTCTAAATGGCTTAACCTCACCGACTGGATTCTTTGCAGACAATACTTTGATTGCATTAATATACTGATGTGGCCATGTAAAATAGCATTACACATTCAAATGTCTTGTCTCCTATTTTAGGTTTGTCCGACGTCATCATCACTGGTGACAGCACATTGGTCATGGGAAAACAGTACACATACATCTGCTCAGCTACATGCGTTCCCTCATGTGTGTTCACATGGAAGTACATGGGGAAGACTTTCAGTGGCGATCAAGTCCATATACCCATCTTGGATCAGGAGGAGGACCCAAAGTTTTCCAGTCACCTGGAGATCACTTTTAGTGACATCTCTAAAGTCGAGCCTCTGATCTGCGAGGCATCCAACTCTTTATCTCACGCCACTATTACCACCACCATGAACCTCACTGTCACTGGTGAGTGTGTGATATTGCTCCCACCTTTTGAAAAAATGGCATCAGGAACAAGAAACATATCATGTCTCTCAAATTCATGCCCGGTGTTTTATTCTCTCTTCACAGACCCCATCTCAGTGTGTCCCACCTCTCAGGCCCTCCCAGTGTCAGGCAAGTCTTTCTCTCTGCAGTGTGTCGGCTCACAGAACCCTGCCTCCATCACGTGGCTGAAAAACAGTGGCCTGATGACGGCGTCTGAAAGACTGCGTTTCTCCCCCGAGCGCGTCATGATGACCTTTAGTCCTCTGCTGCAGGAAGATAACGGTTTCTACCAGTGTGTGGTGGCAGAGGGAGAGACCCCTATTACATCTGTTGGCTACAACATGCAAGTGAACTGTGAGTGCACTCGTCACAGTGACGTCATTCACTCAAAAACTTCTAACTTTTTTGTCAAAAGATTTCTCCTTATTCAATAAAACAATCTTTTTAAAGAGGCCTATTTATCTGCTCTATATCCAACCACAGATGGGCCGACTTCAGTGGTGATGAGTGGGGTCGATATAGTGACTGTGGGGATACTGTATGTTTTCCACTGCTCAGCCAGTTGCTACCCCACATGCCACTTCACCTGGACAAGGGGTAATGTGACCTCTCAGGGCTCGGAGCTGAGCTTGCAGCTCGGGGAACTCCAGCCATTGCAAAACCTGACCTGCACGGCATTCAATTTAGCTACAGGAATATCAGTCACTGCTCAGAAGACGCTGCAAATGACAGGTAATAATAAAACTGAATTTGAGCTCATATGGGTTTTTTTAGGAGCAGTACGTTCAGCCAAATCTATTTCCAACATTTCAGCTGGGCCATCAAACATACAGATCAGCGGTCCAGCCTTCCTGACTGCAGGAGCCACGTCCATCTTCACCTGCTCGGCTGACTGCTACCCCTCCTGCAACTACACCTGGACCGTCGCCTTGGATGAGGAGACGTTCAGGACTTCATACGGAAACACCATTTCAGTCATCCCACCTGCTGGCACTGTTGTCTCTGAGACTCTGGTCTGCGAGGTTCAGGACACCATCTCACATCTCTACGTCTCAAAGTCTCTGTCACTGCAGGTGGCAAGTACGTGAAAGAAATGACCTCTCACTGAGAATTAACACCCCTGATTCCAGATTCCACAATGTTACATGACTCACAATTAGAGCACTTCTACGCTTTCAACATGATGATGAACTCTCCCAGTTTACTCATCAGTGCACAAGATACAGAACTCTGTTAGAAAATTTCTGGTTGGTTGGTGAAAGGTACAAGCCTGTGTACACAGATACACTGAGGTTAATATGTCTCGACAAGAAACAACCAATCACAGAGCTTTTAGCTACACCGTCAATGCAAACATCACAGTGTTGGGTCATGGCAAAGGCTCATGGGTATTGTAGCATTTAGTTCAATCAGCCGTACCAAAATTTTGAACAAAATGTGATGTCTCAAAAACAAATTAAATCTGATGGTCACAACACAAACCTATAGGATCTTCCCATCACCTTTTGGAGTCGTGTGTTTCTATGTAAGAAAGATAAAATTAAAATGAGGGATTGGTGAAAAACCCAATTCTATGAGTTTGTCTTGCCATTCTGAGCCATTGGATTGATCCTTACTTACATTTTGACTAAAGTCATATTTACCACAAAAGACCTTTGGCTTGTATTTGTGTCTCTTGCAGATGGACCAACGAATGTGATCATTTCAGGACCAGATTCCCTAGAGGTAGGGGTCACAGCCAGCTTCACGTGCTCAGCTGAGTGCACTCCTTCCTGCAGCTTCATGTGGACCATGTATGGGAAAACTATGATGGGCAGTGTGATCGACATCAACGTGACCCGCTCCATTTCAAAAGAGTCCATTAGCTGCCGGGCTGAGAACACGTTCACCGGAGAGACGGCGACGGTCAACGAGACACTCAGTGTCTCAGGTAGGCTGTTGTTGGAGGTTTGAGGTGCATCTAGACATAGTTCATTGCTGTTATCTAACTCTGATTTATGTACCGCAGATCCTCACTGGTGTGGATGTTGAGACACTGGAAGAACTGTGGAATCTGGTAACCTTTTCTTACTGACACTCACTGGCTGTATAAAGCCATATTTGCTCAAGCATTGTTCATGCTGACTGTGATGGATTGGTGACCTGAATGGGGTGTTTACCTGCCTTTAGCGCAGAGTATTCTGGTCCTCTTTGTGACCCCAAACAAGATTAGACAGGTCTAGAGAAAGGACTTGGATTGTGTGCTTGAGTAATACATTTTCTACTTTTAATTACACATAGCTAATCGTTTTCTTTCATGACGTTCTCCCATTTGTCTTGCCAAACAATATACACTATTATACTTAATAAACAATGAACTGCTGTATGTTCACTGATTGCAGCGTCAATCAATCATCATGTGACATATTTAAGGTGATACAGTTCTGAGATTCAAACTTAATTTTGCAGTTACTGACTCAGCGACAGCACCCACACAAATTAGAAAATACACCTTTATTTGCAGTTCGGTTTCTGAAAACAAACCCGAGTCAAGCATTTGCAAAACACTTGGACTCCAACTGAGCACTCACAGTTTTCTATAGTCTAATCTGCTTCAGTCAATGCTGCGTCAGAGTTTATTTGGTAGGTTGAAGAATAGGAGGAACTTTCAAAGAGGGCGGAGTACTCACAGAGACCAATCTATATGCTGCATTCACAATGAACCGGAAAGTTGGAAATTCACACTTCTAATAGAACTTTCTTTTGTTGGAGGTTTTCCCTCAAATTCAATAAGTAAAATATCTGCAGTCCCAGCCTCCAAGAGATTAAGTGTCTCATACAGAATCCTTTGATGAAAACTTTTTGTAATAATCCATAAACCTGCATAAAGTTTGATTTCTTTCTGTGTCGTTTGCCTTTATGCAAAGTCTGGCCCAAACATGTTGGAAGTATATACTCCTATCACCAATGACTCTCAAAATATAGAAAAAAACAAATACATTTCCACAGAAAGTATCAATGGCATTAGCTGTTGCACAAGGAACAAGAGTCTGTAGTGGGAGGATCAATAATTTGTAAATTTCCAACTTTCTTTTCAAATGACTACAAAGGTTTGACGTTATAAAAGAAATAATATGAAAGCATATTTCCACAGGTGCAGCAGTAGCACAGCAGTCTAACTGAATGACACTGAACTGAATGAAGGTTTATTCAGTATTAGGATATAACTATGTGATTTTGTTGGCTTTGAAAATAATCTTAACACTGTGTTGAAATTTAAAGTCTATGGAACTTGCAGATTTTCCTTCAATCCAAGCGTCACACACCGTACTTTTTCTGTAAGGCTGTGAAAGATGATCCTTCCAGGTCAGATTGGTGAAGGAAGTCAAACAGTTCCTTCAAGACTGGGGAAAGAAAGATAAGATATTAATTTAGTAGTAGTGTGATCAATATGACGGAAAATGTGGCTGAAAAAAACCCCAGTGATAAGTAGGATTGTCTACAACATCAAAGACACCCAACCTTTCTTCTCCGGGGATGACATAAACATGACAGCCATATCGAAGCGCCTCACACTTGCTATACTCTTGAGGACCTCCAGTGTGATGGCTGGTGCTTCATTCCTGCAAAAGACTGATGTTAGTGTACAGCACAACACTACACATGTAACTTGGCTGAACATCTGAGCATCCTTTAAAACTCACTTGATATAGAAACAATGCAGAGTCCTCAAGATCTGACTGAGAATGTCAGGTTCAAGGGAGTTGTGGAAAATGTTGACATATGTATCAGGCTTGATTTGCTGCAAGACAAGAGCAAAAACAAGGCTGAGAACTTCAGTTTATTACAAAAAAGGCAAGGTTGACATGACAGTAAGAAAATACATGAAAATCCCCCCCAAAAAATTAGCAACAAATGCCCCTGGCTTGGCTTAATCTGCACATGTATGCCTGCACTGTCAATACCACTGCTGTGCTAACGGCTTATAATTACACTGTCTGAACACATAAATATGATCTTGTCACCAGTAAATTACTGTGTACACAATCAGACTTCTTTATTCAAGCACGCAGCTCACCCTCAGATATCTGTAAATCACTTCAGGCTGGTTTCCAATCTTCCGGAGGCTGGCCTCCAGCTGGAAGCTGTTGGTGGGTGGAGGAGGCAGGTCTGTGACCATGGGGGAGGGGTCGGTTGATGGTTGAGAGGGATGAACGATATTCTCCTGCGTAGGTTGTTTGGTGTGTTTGCTAGAAGGAACTCTGGGAAACAAAAGGCAGAAGACATGTTTACTAGTTAGTGCTTTACAGGTGTGCTAAGTGTGCTCTGAAAACAAACTGAAAAAAAGAAGAGGTAGTGTCACTAACTGCTCAGATGAGTGTGAGGGGACTTCTGCTATTTCCTCGATCTTGATCACCTTGGCGCTGGGTGATGTCGACAGTGGAGAAGACTCATCCTCAGCCTCCTTCACCACTTCCTGGATGAAAGACTTCGACCCACCTGACTCCACCTCAGACACGGACACCTTCCCACTCACTTCTTCAATATCAATCCTCCTCAGTGGTTTCTAGAGAGTATTAGATGTGCAGTATCAGTCAGTGTGATAACCCAGGTTTGAAAAAAAAACTTTCAAAATAAAATAAGAGTGTTTGCCAATCTTTATTCAAAAAGCATCAGATCAATGATTGAACTGAATTCTAATAAAGATTCTAAAAAATGAATGCTGTAGAATCCAGATGTTCAGTCTACCTTGATGTCTATCCTGCCACCTGCTGAACATGTAATATTAAAGCATGTTGTAAACATAAACTACTAGATAGAAGAAGCACATGACAATTTGTAAGTTACTTTAATTAATTTATCTGCTTTTCACATATCACATTGTGCAAAGTGCAAATTTTATAAAAATAAAAATTCACTGTCATATTACTTTCAATATCAAATAATCTATTTTTTTCAATTATTTAATATTTTATGCATGCAATGCAATGCAGAAACGATTGAGGAAAAACCTACAATTGAAAACTGAAAAATGAGAACTCACAGTTGATCGCAGATGTGTTGGTTTGTCTATTGGCTGAACTGTTTTCCTCTGTGTGCTGTCTGGTGTTTGAAGAAGGCCGCAGGAATCAACAGACTAACACAACACAGTGACATTAACAAGAGAGAAGTGAAGTCTGGAGAAGATCAATGCTAATAAAGTCTGACATGTCCATTAGTCATCTGTGCATTAGACTGGAGCACAATCATTTCTGCTTATAGCAGTTCTCAGAGCCAGAGGGGCTTAAAACAACGAAGTTTACTCTTCTACTAACAACTAACAGCAAAGTATGCACTAGTTTAAAATGTGTTTCTGTGATGCAGAATGGTATTTTACCAATAACCTGGTTAGCACTGCTCTTTGTTTATAGTTTTGTTCATTTGTCATCTATGTATCTATTATTTCAACTAGGTTCACTCAAAATAATAAATGGATCTTGAAACTTACAATCTGGAGTTTCTGGAGCTCATTCAGGGCCTGCTTGTTCCCTGGTTCCAGTTTCAATACCTCCTGGAAATCTGTAATAGACACACATGCAGACTATACTGCTATACAACTAAACAGTCAAGAATTGATATCAATAATCCTTGCTCGTATTATTTCAGTGCAATTTGATTTTAAGGCAACTCTTGTTAAATATTTGCACGTTTAGTTAAAGTCAATTTGAGAGAAATGAGACTCAGTTGTGAACTAGCTTTAAATAGAATGAGGCCAATTTTGAAACATATGTATCAGTGAAAATAAAAAGGCAACTATAGAAACAGAAATTACATAGAAAAATACCACTAAATATGTGACAACTTTTTGGTCTTTCAGGTATTACATAACAGACAAAATGTAGTTGCTGCTGTTTGCCTTTGGAGGACAGTGTTGCTCTATACAGCACCTTGTTTGGCCTCCTGCAGTTTCCCTAAAGCGACTCTGGCTGTGGCACGACGGGCGAAAGCCTTGGAGTAAGTATTGTCCAGAGAAATGGCTTTGGAGCAGTCCTCCTCTGCCTCCTTATACCTGCAGCAAACAGTTTATTATTATCATTCTTTTAATGGAGGCCTTTTCACTCTAACAACAACAAAATGTCCTGGAGAAAGAAATGCTGTACTTACTTTTCCAGCTTGAGGAAGGCCATGGCTCTATTGGCAGGCAGTAGGACGTTCAGGCTGTCTGCCTCCATGCCTCTGCTGTAGCACTCAACAGCTGCATCATACTTCCCCTCTTTGAAATAAGCATTCCCCTGAAAGGCACATTCAGAAAACAACACCGCTATCTCTAAATAACACAGTTTGATTTGCTCACAAAACTGTTTTTGGAATAACAGGGTCTGAAAATTTCTCTGTGTACCAAACAGTGCTGAAGCCTATCTTTAGCAAATCTATCTAGCTTGTTCTTTTTGAGACAAAAACAATTGAACAATTCAAAAGTGGCTCTGCATACTAATACACTTTATTGATATGCAGTGAGCCCTTGCATGATGAATAATACACTGATGGCTGCATGTGATTCTGTGAACAAAATGGGCCAATATAAAATGACAAATTGCTATGAAAGCATATCTATAACATCCAAATTACTCCTCACATGAACATCTGGGCACATTTTTCATTTGCCAGCAACGCTTACTCTGTCTTTTTGTACAACCGCCTCCTGTCGTCTCTGCTGCTCCTCCATCAGTCTCTGCTGCTCGTGGTCCACTGTGGAAGCCTCCTGCGGCTGTGTGGCCTCACTTGGGGCAACTGGGGCCTGATGTCCAAGGATCTGAAACATGGCAGGGAAAGAGAGGAAATAAAACAGGAGGCAACTTGAGAAATTAGGCAAACCCCAAAACATTAATTTCACACTCACCTCTTTGATTTTTGCCACTTCATTCTGAGCTTCCACATTTCCAGGGTCAAGCTTGAGAACCATCTCATAATCTATTCAGAAACAGATTTGTATTGTTATCTCAGCGCTCTCAAGTTAAACAGATGAGGTAATCCTTTTAACAACTTGTCACCCTCTAATGCAGATTCATAGTTCTTCAGTGCAAACCGTGCCGCTCCTCTTCGTGCATAGGCTTTGAAGTAGTTGCTGTCCAGAGCTATCGCCAAGTTGCAGTCGGACTCTGCCACAGCATACCTGCACAGAACAAAGTCTCAGTGATTTACACAAGATCAGAATTTTTACCAATACCAGTAACACTGATTTTGGTGCATTTGTTGAAAAATACTTTAAAACAACAACCATGTAATCTGTGCTGTTTACTTTTTGAGTCTGAAGAAGGAGGTGGCTCGGTTTGTGGGAAGCACAGGGTTGTAAGGATCTGCATCCATCCCTCTGGTGTAACACTCAATGGCATCGTTGTACTTCCCATATTTGAAAAACATGTTACCCTAAAAAAGAAAGTATGATCTTTTTCAGAAAATGGTCATTTCTTCTTCTCTTTTGTTATTGTTTTGCAGTACTTAATCATACACTATTTTACCTTTTCTTTCTCAGCTAGAGCTTTCTCCTGATCCACTGCAGCTTCCTCAGAGTCAGACTCATTTGACTCTGCAGGACTTTCCTCCTTATCCATCTCTGACAGAGCCTTGTCCTGCAGACACAGAAGCATAAAACTCAACAACTCTAAGATGTCATTGATCATGCTAAGCATATTTCATAAGAAAGCCTTAGCTACCACGTCAAACTTGTCCCATGATCGATAGTCATATGCTTTTATCCTTGATGCCTGCTTGGACTCATCTCCGTTTGCATCTCCATTGCCCGTTGGCTCCTTCTTCTGCTTCTTCTTCTTCTCCCTCATCTTTGTTTTGTAGCTTTTGTTGCGCACAGGTGGGAGCTTCTTCTACAAAACAGAGACAACAAGCTGATGCCACCTTAAGATCATCCAGTACATCACCTGTTCCTGAAATGGATGGATCTATCTACAGCAGTGACAAACCTGGATCTCCTCAAGTCCTCCCGTCCTCAACGCCTCGTCTTTCTTCTTGATGTCTGTCTCCCAGCTCTCCAGCTCCTTCATGAAACTATGCATATCCTCAGCATTTTGCCTCATTTGAAGCTGTAAATCAATGGCTTTGTTTCCTCCGGACATGTTATTCCCTGTGAAACAGACATTTGTTTTGAATAATTTCTTTACACTTGTTGCTGAGGTTGTTGTCTTGAAGTTGGTGTTGAAACCATGAGGAAAACACGAGAATCACGCTGTCATGCTTTTGCGGCTAACAGCTAGCTAGCAAACAGAAACACCAAACATTAAAGGAAAATAAAGTAAATATAAGTGGCTCTTGTAGCTACTAGAACCTTGTAAAGTACCTGACACTTCTTTCTCCGGCTGATAGCTACAGTTAAAGTAAGTGTGGCTGTAGTTAATATGGCTAAATACTTCAAATGTAGTCGCTATTCATCCCTTTCTGTTTATGTTCGGAGCCATGACAGCCGACTCCCGGCAGCCTTTGCGCTGCTGAGCATGCGCAGGGCTCAAACAAAGATCGTCTACAGTGCAACACATAACTTACTGAGAAAATTTACTCACTTGACATTTTGTAAAAGCCCGCAAATTAGCAACCTGGAAAGAAGCAAAATTTCCTGCAAGTGTCTCACATACAAAACAATATATATATAGAATATAAGAAAAAAAACTTTATCTTTAACTGTCCTCTCCTTTATTCTGGTTTTGATCCACATATTGCGCTTCGAGTTGACGCCTTGAACGTGTGTTCCGAATAGAAGATCTATATAGCAGCCTAGTCTCTAAAAAACGCATATTTTTATCGATTTTTTTTTTACTATTTAACTAAAAAATCATATATCGTGCTTTTTGTAAAAGAGTTATATTAATTAAATTTCAAATAAATATTCCCCGTAATTACCGCTGACGTACGTCTCACGTGATCTACTAAACAACGATGACCTCTCTTGCTAGCTAGTGGTGGCTAACCAGGGGAACTTATGCTAACATTTCCAAACTGTAGACAGCGTTTCATACAATGGACCAGACTAAACAAGAGGAGGAATATGGATATGACCTGTTCCCGGAAAGGCACAAGGCAAAGCACAATAAGCCTTCGTTTGGGGAAAAGCTGTTCACTTTCAATCAGAAGTGTCAGGTCATGTTACATTTCGCAATGGAAACAAGTGAGTGTCCCAGCTCGCAGGCCAGTCACCCTTCTAAAAGGAATGTCATCTCAGCAGTGAGCATTTGATTTAATGTTTGATTAAGATTTCTCTAAAATCTGCAATGTAACATTTTAACCTAGTTAGGATTTTAACCTCGCTGTCAGAGTAGCAGCACGTAGCGTTGGCTAATTTAGCCCTATTCAGCCCTAACTGGTGTGTGTGCTTCTGTCAGGTCCTTATGCCAAACTCCTCCTCAGTGCCATGAAAAGTTCAGGATGGTAAGTATCATTTTCTAATAAATCACATGTGTGTTTTCCTTGTTGACCTCCAGGGTGTAGGTTTCGTTTTAACATTGAGGGGATGTTGAGCCTTTACAACCTTCTTCTGATGTTGCATATTGGCACCTCCTACTTTACTGAAGGCATTGTTGCATCTGAGTCACATTCTGTGCTTCATCAAAATAGTCCAACAGCAATGTAGAACTGTAGATCTTTTTTACATGAAGCAGATAATGTTGCAAATACCACAACTGCAATGATCGTTTCTGTTTCAATTCCCAAGTAATATTCTAGTTGCCCAGATATTTATGTAATTTCTCTAATGTTGTGATCAGCCTGTCTTCCTTTCCTCCACTTCACTGGAACTTTTTGACGCATTTGCAACATATTAAGAGCAATTTAAATTTTAGCCAGTCTGATTTGCATCAGTATCACTTTGCTTTCTCCTCTCAACGCAGCCAAGTGTATAAAGACCGACATTTCTCCTGTGAAGATTGTGACGGGACGGTCAGCGGTGGCTTTGATGCAGCTTCTTCTCAAGTAAGAAAGAGATCTTAGCAGTAATAAAGGTAAAGAATGATGTGCTAGCTTAAAAGAATTTGACAACATCAGTGGGATTGATGTTTGTTTTGCAGATTGTTTTGTGTCAGAACAACATCCACCAGCAGTCCCATATGAACAGAGTGGTCACACATGAGCTCATTCATGCCTTCGACCACTGTCGGGCCCACGTGGACTGGTTCAACAACTTAAAACATCTGGCTTGTTCAGAGGTCAGTCCCAATTTGTTCATCACAAGCTGGATTTGTTTGCAATGGTAATTTTGGTGATTCAGTTTAGTCTGTGTCTCTGAATCTTTGGCCTTGTGTTCCTGTTGTGTCATTATTTCAGATTCGGGCGGCTAACCTCAGCGGAGACTGCGCCTTTAGCAATGAAGCTGCAAGATTCAACTTTGGCTTGAAGGAGCACCATCAGGTACCTGTACTGGCAGAAATCTAACTTTTACTGGCAGGTTTCAGGTTTTAGTGACTAATCTAATACTTAGATCATGGTCTTTCCTTTTCACAGAGGTGCGTCAGAGACCGCGCCATTCGCTCCATCCTGGCTGTGAGGAACATTAACCCAAACGAGGCGGAGAAAATCGTGGATGAAGTTTTCGACACGTGTTTCAGCGACCACACGCCGTTTGGACGAATCCCGCACAGCAAGAAGGATGCTCGGTTTGCCAGCAGAGATTACGAGAACAGAGATCGATATTATTCAAACCTTTAGTTTTTTCACATTCTCATTAAACTCCCCAAGATTGCTGTGACTGGCAGTGACGCTAACAAGAACTTGGCAGCATCAGGACCACAGTCAGTTTAAAAACCTCAACAGAATGACAGCGTGTCGAAAACGATCATATCCCTTCAGAAGGGATTTGCAGAGTATGATTCGTCCTTAGAACAGGAAAGCAGAGGAAGGAGAGACAGTACATTTCATTTTCTGACTTTGGGTCACTAATTCTGCATAAAGGGATTGTATGGAGTGATTTTGCTCTGGAAATGAAGTATTAGATGAGGCCACAGTGATTCATTTGTCATTTATTTTTAGGTGATATATTGGTGCTTTTAAGGAAATACAGGATTTCCTTTTACTGTCTCTCTTCATCTTGTTGCCACATTGACCTCCATTAATTTCTTGTTAATAGAGCTGATTGTGCTTAAATTAAACAGAATCAACTTGTGTTTCAATTAAAGTTTGATTCCTCTGAAAAAGTAAGCATTATTAGTTATTTGCGAGGAGAAGTGGGGGCGTTGCATTCAACCTTGGCACAAAATGTCGATTAAAGACTTACCGCAGAGGCATTAGTAGGCATAGTGCTGATTATAACACATTCATGTCTTAATTCTAAGAGAGGATTCTTCACATTAACATGTGAGACAAGTAATATGAGTAAAGTGAGAAAAGTTCTTCCACAACACGGTCAACTTTGTTCACATCTGTGCCGCCACTGTAAAATGTCACTGCTGACATCTTTATTGGACATTAGCATTTAAAGAATCTCGTATCCCACCACAGAGATTAATGAGGGGAAAAGTTATAAGGGAATTAGCCGCATAATCCCCCTCCCTCCTTCACTTCTGCTTATCTCAAAGACAACACACTCTGCATCAGAATCAGAGTCACTTGGTGTGTCTGCTGTCAGAGTGTAATATGTCACTTATCTCAACATTCTCCTCTTAGCAAAGCTACAAAAAAACACGAGATGAGCGAGTGGGCTCAAACAACAAGGCGAGTGGGTGCGATGGAACGTGCGAAGAAGATTAGGTTAATTTTAGAAGCTTAACAGTGAATGATGAAAACAGCTTTAAGGCAGTGGGATTAATGCGAGACAAACACAAGAAAACAATAGAAGGGAATGATATTTGGATTTGTGCAATGTCACACTGAGTGGGCTAAATAAAGAAACCATAGAAAACAAAGGAATTACAGTTGGAATTGTGCATATATCAAATGCCAGCTACTATTACTAATTACTAATACAATTAGACATGGAGAACAAGGTTGTGAATTTGCATGTTGATTTATTTCATGCTCTAGTGCAGTTCAGGACCATAGCCAGGATTTAAATAATTCTGATTCTGTAAGTCAACATCCTCACAACCAATTCATACTCACATTTAAGTCTTATACAAATATAGCCAGTTTAAAAATACTGGAAGCAGAGCTGATAAAATAATTACCGTGTTAATGCTTTAAATGTGACTTAACTTCAGGCCCTAACAGTTTAAGAGGTATATTTAGCAGACAGGCAAATTTGCAAAAAAATTACAAACACTGTAAATAATTATTAAGTTATAAAGGTGTTGCTGAGAGCCCGGTAGCAAACTAAATAGTTGCTTATTCTAACACCCAGAAGACATGGACCAACATAACTATTGGAGTCCAAATAGTAACTCTAAGTACAAAATTCACTCTCCACTAATTCCTGAGGAAAATATCTGTTTTTTAGCGGCAAAATGCTCCACTGTGTTCATCAGCTAGTTGTTAACTTTCCAGCTGACCAAGTAGCATACGGTTGTATTTTAATAATGTGTTAATAATGAAGTGTCAAGTCGTGATAAAACCAAAATGATGAGATGAGAGATGCAAAAGTCAGGTGATCTTATGGATTTCACATTATGCAAAGTCACAATTCAATTCAATTCAATTTTATTTGTATAGCGCCAAATCACAACAACAGTTATCTCAAGGCACTTTACATACTGAGCAGGTTGAGAAACCCGACAACATATAGAGACCCAACAGTTCCCATCATGAGCAAGCACTTGATTAGTATATTGATTAGTCCAGAGTAAAAGTAAAATAATATTTGTATGCAGCAGTATACTTGTCCTATGAAAGTAGAGAGTACATTAGAAACATTTCAGTGTGTTTAGGAAATGAATGTATATTGTAGTTAAAGCAATATTTGTCTACAACGTCCATTTTACAACATTTTCAATACCCCTGCTGCTGTACTGTGGTCATTATGTATTGTGAAGCAGTAATAATCTAGTCTCAATGGCTGCAGTACCACATCAGTCCTTTGGGTGGCAGCTTTGCCCACTAATCCTCCTCATCAGAACAAGTCCAGTCTAAACTTGAGAAGCAAGCGCTGTTGCTGTTTTATTGATACACATAATTGAATTCATTTCATTGACTAGTGTTCCAGGTGAATGTTGAGCCTTTTATGAGCACAGACAGGGTGCAATAATCAAGTTGCCGCTGCGAAGAGTGACGACTTTCATTATTCCATCTATTTAAGCAGGCTCGCACCCACTGTGATCTAATTAGGATGCTCCAGCAACACTGCAGTCCCTTCACTAATCTGCTGTAGGACAACACATTAACCCTGAGAGCGCTAATGAACTCGTCTCATTAATTAGAATAATGCCAGATTTAGTTGTAGCGTGGAGAGGCAATGAAGTGCGAGGACACCCGCTTGCCTTTGTGAAGTTTTAAGGTGTCTGCTCTCTGTGAGGGTGGAGTTGCTAATGAGAGACTGCTGAATTATTTAGCTGTGAATCTGAAAAGTACTGAGACATTTCTGGCCTTTTGGAAGCTTGTGCATGTTTCTGTACAATGCATCTTTTTATAATGTGTGAGGAAAAAACGTTTGACGCACACGTTTGGCTTCCCTTTGGATGACTTTGAAATGAACAGAAATGGAAAGAAAAGCAGGAGGAGGAGAGACCGCGGGAAAAGCTTGGTGGACATGGCATCCTTTATCCGAGATGGACATCTTTCCATTCCATCTCCAGCACTCTGGGGAATATGCTTGAACAAAGAAAATATATTGAGTCCATTTGCCTGTTCTTTAGCCTGAGGACGCCAATTATGTTCAGCTGATTGAGGACAAGAGTGCATATCTGAAGATGGCTGCCGTGAACCTTGTTTTATCAGCTGACATCCCATCAGAACACAGATATGTGAGGATAAATGTCCAGAATGAGGAGGAGATTAAAAATAACAACATAAAAAAGAACAAAATGAAGGGAAAAAAGAGCTGTAGGTTACTAACAGAAGTACTACAAATAAAAAATAATTCATAAATGAATGCAAAAGTAGTGTGGTACATAATTTGATTTAATATAATAAAACAGTGCATTAGAACGCAGATTTTCCAATTCTGCCCTTTGTCTTAAAAATAAATGAAGAAAGAAAATATATGCAAAGCTCAAGTAACAAATAAAAGGTTTTATCTAACTTGCAACAAGTCTTGACAGGATGCCAACTTAGAGACAGAGAGAGAAGAAAGAGATAGATGTACACATAATCCCATACCATCAAAATGCCAAACGAATAATGGTGTTGCAATATTCCCATCATAGAGGTTTCTGTTACAATGAAAATACAGATTAGCAAAAACAACTGTAAAGGGTAAACCACAGGTGGGTGGTAATGATGGCGACTCATATCTCCTCTCAGCGGAATGAATCAAACTCATGTCGTCACTCACCACAGCCAAAGGTGTGTTGAGTGACTGAGTGTGTTTGCACAGCTAAGGAATACAATTCAGGAATATACTGTGCCATACTGTAATTTTTAATTTATTTTAAAAGCAGCCCACCTCAGGGTAAACCAGCACAAATCCTGTCCGCCCACTCAAGCACATTTTACCCCACAGAATGCAACCCAGAGCCACCCAATCTGTCAACCCAAATTGCGGCAGCTTCATATTTGTTTCTCATGTGCCATTCAGCCAGAAAGCAACTGAGCATCTATTCCATAAAAACTAATTTCTTGTCATTATCATGCTGTAGTGGGAGCCCTTTTCATAAGGGCTTAGTAGTAATACAACCAATGGCAGCAGCAGCAGTAGTAGTAGCAGTAGTAGTGAAGTATTAGTAAAACCTTATATACAGCAAAATATCAAACTAGTAACAATGTGTGTGTAGAAATATGAAACTATATTTACCATTTACATGTTAAAAGCATTGTCCTATTTATACTATATTTATATCCACAGATGACCAGTGAGTATCCACACAGAGAACGTAAGATATATGTGGTACCTTAGGGTGTAATATAATTCATTAGGTAGTTAACAGGCAACGCTGACAGTGGAGGAAAAAGTGGAAATCATAATTCACAGCACAAATTCTCTGGAGGCGAACCGTCTAACCTGACAATTAACTTTCCCAGCGGGGAAGCATTGTGTGAGACTGCGGAGGGGTGTTGGGGGTAGGGGGTTTGGAGGGGGGGCATGTATATTTCAATTAGTCCAATTATGTGTGGAAGTTGAGGATTAATTAAGGAGATCTTTAAAGTTGGCAGAGATCGTCTTTGTGTAACTACAGTTTTACGTGATTTGAATACAACTTTGTGACATGACCCTCTCAAAGCAAAGGCATGCATGACCTGAATTAACAGGTGGTTGACCCAACAACGTTTTCTCATTCGCCTCTAAATAATCTCACTGTTAATACCTTTTCATTTTAGCAAAGAAATACTCAAAGTTATAAGTAAGCCACAAGTCTTGGAAATGAAGTCGTGTCCTGACAAGTCCTAAGTCGTACACTTTGATCAAGTTCCAAAAAAGTCAATATGCACTCTCCCCCGAATTTAACCACTAAAATGTAATTCTTAACAGAGATCTGTGATCATAAATATATATTAATAAAAATCTGTTAATTTACTCTGACAGCCTATATGATAGGTCTGTAATGACACTTGGATAGCTTCAGTTTGTGTATTTCTTTTATTTAATTCATCATTTATTTCATAGTATTTAATAGTGTAATGTGTAGGAAGCTGCCTTGCATATAAGTAAAGGAAACATCTGTGTGCTATTATTTAGCAATAAGAACGAATGTGATGTGATAATTAGCAAATCAAAACTTTTTACCATGCCAGCCTATAGAGAGAAAACATCTAAATACCAGTGTATAGGTTTGTGGTTAATGATCCTCTGCACACAAAAAATAGTTATGTAGCAATTACTAGTTAAAAACATCATGGATAAGCTTTAGAAGGAGGAACTATCTGTAATACAGTCACAGACATGACAGCAAAAATCCACTGGATATGATTAACTGATACAGTCTGGCCTTTGTTAAGACTAGTATTTACAAAGTTGTCATGCCATTTAGAAAATACAGAAGTGTTGAGATTCCAAGTTTCTTCAGTCTTGTGTGGCCGTCGTGTTCTCAGTCACTTCGAGTCAAATACAAAAGGAAGGAGGTGGTGAGTTAGTTAAGTGGCCTCTTCCCACGTTGTCTGAATAACAACAATAAGTCGAGGGATTTGTGGCACACTGAATGAGGTTCATTAGGAATGAAAGGACTGGAGATTATATCAGGAAATCCTCCCTGAAACATGCATGGACACACACACACACACACACACACACACACACACACACACACACACACACACACACACAGTAGATTGTCTTGATACTGCCAAACATCCTGTATAAGAGAAAAGTACAGGTTTGGCTGGATAGTCAGACTGCAAAAACACACATCTCTGACACACATGCAAACCAAGCAGGTGATGTAAAAGCAAACATTGTAACTGAAGCTACTCTATTTGTTTTAATATGCATGTTTTTCTCCTCTCCATTATTTCTGGTAACTTATACTTATGTCATTTTCTCATTTTCCAGCACAGATGAGCTCGAGCAAATGAGCCCTGGCAGACGGTTAACATTCATAATGTAGAGGATTTCTAACGGTAATTAACGCATGCTGGCATTTGAATCTTCATTTTGCTAATGATATGCATGGTATTAATTAGGCCTAAGTGATTAACATAACAACCGCTGGACAATGTCCTGGGGTAAGAGCAGGCCTGTCTTTCTTTATATTAATTCTCCCTAAAGCCACAGGCTCATTAATAAATCCTAACAGCCTGCTCTGTTAACCTTGGCAAGTATTGTGAGTCAGGTTGAAAGTAATTTGATGAAAAAAAAAAAAAGTCTGTAGACTGAACTGAAAGCTGAGTGTGTCAAGAACTTTCAGGACAGGACAGAACATAGGAATGAAAAGTGGAAGAAAAGTGTGATAGAAACAGGAAAAAGAAGACACACGATAGAACAAAACAGAGAGGAAGACACGAATGAAAATGAATCCAAATAACAGAATAGGCAAGAAAGAAGTGCAGCAACATTTAGGATTTCTAAAGCACAGCCGGATACAAAACCTACGTGAATAGGATGAAAAGTGGAGAGATGAATTGTTGGATAATTATTCATCCAGTTTCATGTTGATGGGTCAGTTGAGGCTTTTGTGGTGGCGAACCTTGACACATTGGTAATTAACAGTTTGCACAGGCAGTAAAAGATGAAAGCTCTTGTTGTCCTAAAAGATAAGGAAGCAAATTGCACTGGGTTGACATGACAGATTTGGATTGGTTAAACCTGCATTCAATGTTTTTTTGGGCCACTTGGGGACAGCACCACAAATGTGTTTTAATATAGCAACTGTTCATTTATTCATCCAGCAGAAATACAGTAACATTAACATTCATGTGGAGTTGTGTTTCTGGCTACTTGGCAAATGTAACTCCAATTGTCTGTCTCCCTTTAGCTTTGTTTTGGTCTCCACCGACTCCTGAATGAGGCTTTTGTCACAGGTAGTGAACAGTGTGTTTTTCAGAGATTCTTTCCTGCCTACTGTGGCTGGATATAAAGTTGATGAGAATAGTCAGAATGGACCTGAACACCTTGACCAATATAATCAGCTAAAAGATGCTGAGGGGAAAGGGTAGAATGTGCGGACAATTTTCTTTAGATTTGTCTGTATGTGCGACACCTTTCACATATTTTTCCCATGTTATTAGAAAATGATCAATTAGAGCAGGTTTTTGAAAAGGGGTTTGACACAGATCAGCATGAATCACAATGAATCAGCTCGGTCACACACTGAGTTCGAAGAAATTGTTGCATGAGTCAAAGCAGTGACAGAAGCTAATTAAGTTACATTCAACATGAAAGTGAGTCTTGGGAATGTTTTGTCTGCAACTCATTTCTGTACTGAGCCCATCGACACACAGCCAATTTAAACATGGCTATGATTGAAATCTACAAACCACACATCACAAGAAATAACCTGTTATTGACAGTCCAAAGGGTCTGAGAACTGGTCTGGAGTCTGTGCTCAAGTCCTGAAACCCTGTGAATCAGCTAAGATCCAAATCTCCCCTGCCCTTGAATTCTTTGTCATTGAAACACCAAGGACATTGATCACCTCGTTTTCCTATTCGCCCCAATTGCGAGATGTGGCCCGGCCTTCTCAGAGCCAAGCGGGCAGCCGGTGGGACTTCCAATTCAGTGAAGGGAGGAGCGGGAGATTGCCTAAAGGGTCGACTCCCCTCTCTGGTGAGCCAATTTAGTTTGACCTCTTGCATCGCCTCCTGTGTCGCGAGTCCAGATAACTGTCCTCCAATCTGGCAGCTTTGTCACGGTTGAGTTCTGGAAGCAGCGGAGTAGCTGAACCTCAACATCCACAACCGGAGGGATTACCGTGTCTTCAGTGAGGACCTGAGTGGGGATTGAGACCTTTTTTTTTTTTTTTTTTTTTTTTTTGATAATATTTCCCTGTTTCTGAAATAACAAATAAGAACTGGGGCAGCTGAGTGTGCTAGAGAGTAGAGATTCCACCTATGGATAACCACTGTCCTGTGACTGGAAGGTCAAGGGTTTGATCCCTCGAACCCCTCATTTACATTTGATTATCTTCAGTCAAAATTAGTTGGATGAAATGTTCTTTGGTGTACCAGGGGTTGTAAACAAAGGTCGTATGAATCATAAGCACTTGGTTAATTGGACAGGTTCGAGATTTTGATCAATCCATATTTGATTCATGGGACAAAGCAAATGTCCTGAGAAGAGAAAGAACATTAATGAACTAATGCCACAGCGCTGCCATTGATCATCAAAGCAGAAGTTTAAACCTAAATAAGATCACGTCTTGAACCCTTGCAGCGTTCTGTCTAATTATCATTTCCCTGAGTTAACCTACGCCGGCTGTACTTCAGCATGGGGTTCATTATTCTGAAGGGCGAGGATGACTCTGACCCCGTATCTTTCAGCGCACATCACAGTCATTAGTCACGGCGGCGTGAGGCAGGATCAGCCCGCTATCCAGCTCTTAACATTGCGCCTGACACTATTGATCAGATACTGGCTGGGGCACTTTGCACTGCCTGAGCCAGCAGGTAATTAAAGAGTAAACAAACTGAGAATATAACCTGAACACACTTTGGCTATCTCACATAGTCAAGAAGGAGAAACACATTGATCTTTGAGTGAACTTTGGCGACTTGACTAAAGAGAGGAATCAAAGTCAAGGGAGTTATTTGCAAAGAGGACAAAAGCAGCCAGCTTTGAAGAGAGATGTCCAAATCCAACACCTTTGGAATCATCTATAAATATGCACAAGCAGGTATAGTCTGGTGCAAACCGACAAACATTTCTCTAAAAGTGACTAAAGGTCTCATTTTTTTCTTACATATCCTGTGTGTGTTACAAAAATGCAACAAAGCAGAACCCCTTAAAAAAAGTTGATTGTGTACTTACAAACATTATCATACATTTATTATAGTCAGCTGGTTTCAACATGCAACTTGAAGGTTACAAATATTACAAATTGTTAAAACCTCTACATTCTGAAATGGTAACTGGGGCTGCTCATCAAAATCTGATGAGATAGGGGAAGACATTTTGATTTTGCACGAGACAATACGATCACAAGCCTGCCTCTAAAACGTCCAGGCTTTAACTAATTACAGTGAGACATCAAAGTTTTTTGTTGAATCTAATCAAATCAAAGTTTATTTGATTAAATTTGGAGGAGCTTAGAAAATGTATTGCATTTTCATGGCATACCCAAAAAAATGAATGTAGCAAAATGATCAATTAATGCAGTGTCTGTAGTCACAGGCAAGTTTTTCATATGTGAACTGGCCTGGTTTAAAATTCCCTGTGTGGGTGCTTTACATTGGGAAACTCTCTGAATCCAAAGTGAATGTATATGTGGAACCACTAGAGGTCGCTCTGATGCTGCTTCCTGCTCCACACGAGAAGCCTGGGTAAAACTTAATTTTACACTAGCCTTAATCCAATTTATTAACCTGCAAATTAACCCCAGGAACTAACAACAGAATCACAAAGTAAATACACATTAAACCCTGCATTTACATTCTTGTGCATGTGTTACAGAGTGAATACAAAACGGCATGGTGGAGGAGTGGCAGCACAGTGGAATGAATGATGTGTTGTCTTTTTAAATCCCTGCATTAAGTTAACAAAGAGCACACATTTAAGAGCGAACCTGAAGTCAGAACGAGACACATTTGTCACTAAAAAGTCAATCTTTTAATGTGAGTTTAAGTGACTCATCTCACAGTTCATTAGTTAGGAAAATACTCTGATTGCTTTTGCCCCGCAGGCCATGGTGACCCTCTTCAAGTTGTCTCCACCGGCTGTAAATCTTAGTCTGCATGATTCAAGACTTTGTTGTTAATAAATGTGTGCATGGGCCGTACCGCTGAGTGTGAGGCACATCTTACTTTTATCTGCAGTCCCCCCCCCCTTGATCCTGTCACCCCCCCTGGAAGACAGGGGGGGAAAAAACTCCAGATCTCCAGAAACCACTTCTGATGGAAAACGCAGCTGTTTGCAAGTTTGCTCGCTGAGAGAGAGAGCATGGAAACGGCTTGTAAGGCACACTCCGACAGTACTGTAGGCCTCCTGGCAGACTAACACAACGGCACAGAGCTGCGGTTTCACATGGTTCAACATGCTGCATGAGTCACTGACCAGAAACATGTCTCTCCCATACGGCATGGTGAGGCTCAGTGACTTACACTGTGGTGGGCGAGGGCCAAAGACAATAAGCCAGGGGCTGCATAATAACGTATGTGAATTACGCCCGGCACAAAATGCATGTCAAATCCATGTGAATACCTAGAAAAGCCCTTTAAAAATGTTACAAGGCATGGTAACCCAAATAGCGAAAGTTAAAGTGACAGTTCTCTCATGAATATTGTTGCTGTTTTGTAGTTTTTTCTTATCAAACAGGAAGTGGAGCATTTTTGCATTTTCTCATATTTATGTGTTAAAAACAAAGTGTTAGAAAGTTATTGACTAGCTGCAGAACATAGTGGAGCATTTAGAAGCAATGGCAACTCCTTCCTCGGGAGTTGGCGGAGACCAAAACAGAGCTGAGACTCAAATTCATCATGTTACTCCAACTGCCAACATTAACTTTGTAAGGCGATATTATGTGAATGTTGTGTTCACAGTGTCCAAAAATCTAATAATGCAGGGTTTAAAAGGTTTTGATGAGATGTATCAGTAAACTATATGTATGAAATTCATGTGTATGAGGAGCCAGCAGGAGATAAAATTATTCTAATGCGTGCTTATTATGGAAGCCTGAAAAACAATTTTGGTTTATGTGTCTGGTGAGCAGCTATCATGGGTGGGGTACCATTAGCCTGAGCAGTGATAACCACTATATCCTGACATCCAACATAAATAAATAGAGTGCATAATTAAGCAAGAAGACGTCACAATGCTGCCCCCACTGGTGATTTCTGGAACGTGTTGCACAGAAACACCACATTTTATAGATGAATAGTGATTGTAACTTATTTGTGTCTGAGAACGCAGAGGTATTTTCTCATTTCATAAAATAAAGGGAACTGTTTTGGGGAAAATTATAGTTTTTAATAGCCCGTTTCTCCTCTTTCAGGCTTTTAGCTCTCAGCTATTTTGTCGGAGTCAGAACGACCACTGCAGCCACGGCAAGGTGATTAAAATCAGGTGTTACTGTATGAGTGATGCAGTGTGCGCCACATATGTGCTGCTTTCACACTGGCAATTACAACACTTTCAAAAGATGTGGAATTTGCCTTTTGATGTATGTTTGCCTGCGAGGACTTTAAAGAACTCAATGAAGGACCATCTGGGGCTGAAAAGAAAGTCGCTGGTGGGAAAGCAAAAAAAAAAAAAAAAAAAAGAGGGACTAATGTCTGAAAATGGAATGTAGCGCACAACAAGTTCCTTGGAAAGAGTTTTTGAATCAGGACCTTATGTGTCCACTGTATTGTCCTATATCTGCCTCTCTGGTGAGGCTATTGACCATGTACCTTCTATGGCCTTTTCATGAATGGATTCTCGCAGCAGGTTTCACGACAACCTTGAAAAGGCAAACATTCTCATAAGTCATTATAAAAAGCGGTTGCCTCATTTTTCTCAGTATTAGGCTACTATGCATTTGTCAGTGGTTGATTACTGTGAGTAAAAACTCGATTAAAGCTGCTCTAATCAATAATCTTTACATCATCAATATCTCAAATGATTGTGTAATGTGAGAGTTGCTGGCTCCTTGTTTTGGTTTGACTCTAACTGCTATCATCATAATCATCATAAACAGTGCAAATATTGGACTTGTGCTTGCCAGGTCGCCAGACACAGGATTCCCAATGAATGTTAAAGTTGCTATGTAAAGTGTGTAAATAGATCATTATTAGCAAATCCAATACCAGGATATGATGTTTGGTATTCACCCCAAACATAGCATGAACATAATGCAATCTTCCTCACTGTCCTCCTCTTCAGGTTCCTGCATGGTAGACGACAAAGATGCTCCTCCCAGTCCCTTATCCAGTGTGAATTTCTCAGCTGATTACAGATTTGCCATCACATCCATTTGGTTTGTTTTTGGTCAGTAAGTGCGATTTTTCTTTGTTATGATTTGCTTAACTGTATGTTCTGTGTAAACCAGGCTGATTGAATACAAATCACATGAATAAAAGAAAGTTCATACAAATCAGTGTAAATTTAGTTTTCAGTACATTTTTCATATTTTCGTACGTTTCCAGCATATTGAGATTGATAGCAGAAAATATTTCAACAATCTGAAAACAAAGATGTCAGGTTTTAATTTCAATATCTTAGAATCGAATACTGAAGGCTTTTCTCTAAACCAATCGACTTTCACAGATATTAAGCAATCACACAGTCTCAAATCCATTGCACCACAGGCAATGGTCAATTTGTACAACAACAGCAGCATGAAATAGACCAAAATACAATGCAGGTGGATTTCTGAATGAGGAGGCATGGCTATAATCTTTTTTTAAACTTAAAACTATTGCTCTGCTTGTGTGTAGAACAGCTGTCATCATTTTCTCCGCCCAATCCTAAAACTGCTGAAAGCTACAAGTTCAGACATGTTCTCCGAGGGGTGGGGTGGGGGATGGGGGGTTAGCTGGGAGGCATTCTGGGAAATGTAGGAACCACAGGCATGTCGGGGACAATAAAATTACACTTTATGACATGATGGATATTTTCTTCAAAACAGTTCCAAAGTCGGCTCCTTCACTGTTCCCATCAAATCAATGAGTTGTTCTTTCTTTCTATTATTTCATGAATGTAATGAATTCTCATAGATTAAACAGAGAAATACAGTCCTTCTTCTCACATCAGCGAACTAATTTTCATCAGTCCTGTGAATCCTTTGTCACGAAGCTGCTCAGGAATCCCAGACTAAAAGCAACATCTGGCTGGTTTTAAGAGTCATGGACAGTTTGTCGCAGGTGGTGGTGGGCGGGGGTTCATCTGGGTTATATGGAGCGTGGAAGTTTAAAAGGGTCAGTACATGCAGATTCAACACGACTCAGGCTCATGTGGAGAGCTTTGTAATGATAGCCTGATAGAAAAAAATAGTATGCAGATATATTCAGACTTTTACTGTGGAAGATGAGGTTTAACTGTGCGATAAGATATCTACAACTAGTTTCAAGAGAGAGTGAAATGCAACTAACTGCTTGTTGTTCTGTGCTTAAAATGTGGCTTTGTTGATCATAGCTTGGTGAGCCACAAATGCCAACAGTTGGATTGAGAAAGCGAAAAAGTCCTCCTTGAGGCCTGGATGGTGGAAATGGTTATGTTCCCCTCGCTATCGTGGAAAGTAATGCTCGGCAGCAATTTGTCCACCTGCACCTCTGAGCAGCGGGCTTGGTAACAATTACTGGTCCAGGAAAGAAAACATTACAGAGTCATTACAATAATGATAGTAATTCAGGCCAGGGGAGACGTAGCCTCTACAGGCCTTCTCTCCTCCTTCTCCTTCTCTTTCTATACCTCTTTCCCTTTCCCACCTATATGTTGACTTTCAGTCTATCTTCATATGTCTCCTTTTGCCCTACTTTAGAATCATTATTCATTTCACTCTCAGTGTCTCTTTTATACGCTGCCATCATACACACATATCGGATGACCCTTTTCATTAATGCTTTGCTCTGTTTATAGCCTCATAAATCACACGTCTTACCCTGGAGACACACTTTAAGTCTGGACAGGAATATCATAGGAGTATTACAACGGCTTTCAAACTTTAAATGAAGCCACAAACATCCGTCTGTTTTCAGCAAACAAGAGCATGTGAATATCCTCTGTTCTGACCAAGGGAGGGGGCACCGTAGACGACAAGGAGAGGATTCCAGCTGGAGCCCCCGCCCGCCATGCCAGCACTTAAATCAATCTTATTTATGTTTCAGAAACTGAACTGACGGTGCCAAGACGCTGCCATCCAGTCTGGAAAACATTTGAAAATCTTTGTTATGAAAAGAGCGCAAAGATGCCCGTCCTCGTGTCGGGGTGGGGAGAAAAGATGGCTCCGTTTTCCATCTGGAGCCCACTGAGTCAGTGTGGGAGGACGTGTGCACGTTTTCAGCACAACAGGGCAGATGATTAAATAGCTTATGAGAAAAGACAAATGGTTGCAGTCACTCTTCTGGGTGGGCCTGAGAGCACATGACATATTAAGCCTGTGAGGGATTACTTTTGTATTTCTCAGCAGTTTTTTTTGTAGTGGAGTCAGACTGATATATAGAGCGGTAAAATATCAGTCATGATGTTCTGCTTTGATATTAGGTTTCTATATGCCTGAAATTTTTTTTATTTTATGGAATTGTACAAACTGTTTTCTGTCACATGAACTTAAAAAGTGCAACAAACGCCAGCTGTGTGAATGTGTTCATGTTAGTATTATATTTGTGTATATTATTTTTGGAACACATTGTTTGGAAAAAAAAGCAAAGTGAAGTGAAGATATGTTTAGAAAATGAATTTTTTGCCTTGCATCATTCATGCAAATTTGCCTGCTGGACAGTTTGTTCATCTGCACATCCTTTCCAAATAGGTGGTGCTCCAAACACAAGCAAACCACTTATGATCTAGCCAGCTGGGAGGATGCAAGTGTTTGTCAGTCGCAGCGCTTCTCTGAGCTTGCTGGCCGATTGAGCTTCCTCACAGTTTACTCAAAAGAAGTATTTGTACTGTTGACTCCTGTTTGCAAACCGTGTCCCTTTTGTGGAGCGGTTTATGATCCAGAACTGGAAGGTTGAATAAAATGGGATGGTGCAACACAGCATATAAAGTACAATAACTCCCTGGACTCTCGCAAAGGTCAGCATTGTGAAGACAGTTTGCTGTTTTGCAGTGTCAGAGTTTCACAGAGTTGAGAGACTTTATTTGCCCTCGAAAGCAAATCCACTGATCCTTTGATTGAAATTTATTTTGTCGTTTGAGATGCTGATGTGTCAGGGCCTTTGAGGGAAACCTGCTGATGTGTTTCCTGTTCATCTCAAAAAGGCTGGAATTTGATTTAAAGTCAGATTTAGCAATATTTAACAATGCCAAATATTTTCTATCATGCATGAACAACAATAGATGACTGACTTTGTGCAAGTTGAACTCATTAACGAGCAATTATTCTCATCAGTCTGAACTCGGTTGAGAGATTTAGTGTAAAGAATCAAAGTCTGATGTTAAAACGCACAAAATATCATCTATCAGCTGCTTCAAGCCAAAACTATGAGGATAGCTTTCAAAAGCTCTTTTCAGTCAAACCGTGTTTTTTCATGGCTCTTGAGTTTCAAAGAGAATAAGCCCGAGATGAACGATCCGTCAACACTCCGGCAGTCTTTCTGGACAGATCTGTGCGTCGATCAGGCTCAGACAGCGCTAGTCTGAAGGGAAAGTGGGAAATCCCCCCCCACCCCCCCACCCCCACTGTGCTGCTCCTATGCCGCCTACTGTTGCTGTAATTTCTCACTGAAACCTTAACCAAACAATAAATATTCAACAGCTAAGTTGTTTTAGAAAGCAGTGCTGTTTGCACAACACTGCCTGCCAGAACACGCTCGCAGGGTTCACGCTGTGTAGTACTGGCTTTTGATTGTCACACACCAGGTAGGAAATGCAGAAGCGTACGAATCTGTTTTTACTTAAACGATGCAATTTTTTTTCCTCTGGTGCCCAATAAACAGACAAACTGCCATTTTTGTACATGACCATTTTCATTTCTGTCTCCGTACTTCGTAGAAGTTTAAATCCCCAGAATCCTGGATCCACATGAGGAAAAAGCATGAGCCGTCGAGCCAAGATTGAATTCATCGCATGTGAAGGGACCGGCCATATTGTACTCATTAATGACTGGCACACATGAAGAAAGTATGAGTTAATTGCTATGACATTCCAGCCAACATATAAACTGCGGCGGTCCAAACGTTCCTTCCCAGAGATGTTATTGAAAATCCAATTGAGACGAAGGCCAATAATCAGTACAAGATGAAACTTTTGTTTGGAAGTGTTGCTCCCCTTAGCGAGACTAAATGTAGCACAGCAGGTTTCACAAACACCATTTGGCGGCTCTGGGTCTCAGTAATAGTGGAGAGGTTAACTTATGAAAACACTCACACCCTGTTATCAGATTAGGTCTCTACAAAGAGCTCTCAGCATCAACAAAAGGGGAAAGATATTTCTTCTTTTAAAAGAAAAAGGCTCGATTAGCGCAGTGTCATGTTAGTCTTTCTCCCCCCACCTCCCGCTCTCATTCCTTCCTTTGCTTTCATTTGTCCGAGCTGTCGACAGTGGGCTTGGCCTGAAATTAAAAACCTTTAGTGTTTGTTTGCTCGTTGTCAGCACATGGCTTTTCCCATCATTCCCAGGGACGGCATCGCTCACGCCTTTTTGAAACTGGATTTGGTGGGGCAGGGAGGGGGGCTCCAGAAATTAAAAAAATCAAAATCCCATCCTTCTTTAGCCCTAAGAGAGAAGCTACATTTTCACTTTTAGTTGTAAAATAATATATTAGGCCTTTTAATAAAAACACAGATAATGTCCTTTAATTGTCAATCAGAGAGTGCTGACGCTACTGAGCCTGCATCTGGTTACAGCTGAGTATCCTGCCATGTTTTAAAAAGCTCATAACATTTGAATGAAAAAGGGTCAAATTTTAAACATAAATCAAATATTTTCTCATGGGATTATCTATCATATCAATATTGGTGATCAAAAAACACTCATTGGTTGTATTTGTGGGCGTGTGTCTCTTAGTCAGGGGTCAAGCACACTCCAGTGCCAATGTGTTAGGCTCAGGAGTGTCTGAAGTGTTGATTCTCCAAGAGGTCAAAGGTCAGGTGGAGACTGATGACTGAGTGTAATAGCTTTATTTAAACTGTTTCAATACTTGTCTCTACACATCTGGCTGACGTGTAAATTTTTAAACAGGCAAATTTTATGTATAGAACAATTTGCTCTCTTCATACTGTTATTTATGTGTCCACTTGATATATTCTAGTGTTGTTGTCAGTGACATTTATACTCAGTTTCTCTATTTACTATCACTGTTTGTTTTCAAAGAAGTCAGTTTTCCCCATGAGGATCAATAAAGTTTTGTGCAATCTTAAATCCAGCTGTCGCCAGCTGCCACCACATGTGTGTAATGTCTATTGATATGAGACATTTAGTAGAGGCTACTTCTCCAGGTCAGGCCTAAGAGAAAAACGCTTAAGGTGAGACTGTGTACGTTTTGAAAGACAAAAATAACATTCTTTTCTTAAAAATTAAAAGTTGAATACACAAGCTACATAACGTGCCCCTACTTGGTTTGATACAGTCGGAGGTTTGGGTGTGACCACATTTATGTTGAAATATTTAATTGTGATTAATGTGATAATCATTTTTGCTTATAAGATAAGATAAGATAACTTTTACTGATCCCCCTTGGGGGAAATTTATTTGTCACAGCAACAGTAACAGACAGTAAACAGTAACTCAAAAATAAATACCAGTAAGTGGCTAAAGAAATAAGGCAGCAATAAAAAAACAAGAAACAATAAGTGGCATTATATTAGATATTTATGTTTGTTTTTAAAAAGAAAAATGACTTACTGCAATTATTTTTTTTTTTAATTTATTATATGAATATAGTGGGGGCGGAACCTTTGTACTCGCTCTTGTTGCTCTGGGGGATCAGTACGGGCGGGCCCCTCCCGCTGCTCCGTCAGAGGCAATTTGGAGAAACACAAGGTGTGCGCCATCGTCATTACTCTGATTTCACCTGCCTTATACAGGCTGGTAAGGTGGAAAAATACACATTAACTATTGCTCCTTAAATGAGTGTTTCTGTAGATTTTTGAATGTGTAAGTCGTTTGTGTTATGTGTTATATGTGTTACTGATTGAGAAAAAGTTTGCTTTCGCGCAGTTTGCTAGCGGTGACGTCACACGCCCACGACAATTATCCCCGCAGTATGTTTAGGGAAAATGTTTTTCAGGGCTCCTGCATCTTAATTATTTAAGTAATGTTCAAATTTAAAATACAAGTTAAGTCTATATGTATATAGTAGTTGCTTATTGATAGTTTATGTTTAAAGAAATTGTTTAAACGTGTACAAGAAGTACTTTTCAGTCAATGCATTATCAGGCCCGGCAACATGAATAGTTTAATGTCAGGTTGACATATGCAGATGAGCACGGCGTCATGTCCTAATTTGCACTGAATGCCACTATTTTATCAGTCATATACTGTGAAGTGAGTAATTGGAAGTGATTTGTTTAGTAATTTTAATTGATATGAAAGAGGAAATGTGTATGTGTGTTTAATGAATACATGAGTGCTCATGGTAAGGACCTGAAGTTCATTGATCAGAAATGTTTATTTGTTTTGTGCTTGTGCAATAAACAAGAGAGGCAATTTGGAGAGAGACAAAGTGTACCTCGTTCTCATCTAGCCTGATTTCAGAGATTCATTTTCATTTGCAAGTTAGTTCAGATAAAACAATAAGACATATTTAAAAAAAAATAATCAAAAGAGATCTTGGTTGTGGGAGAGTGATTCAGAGATTTCACTGGGGAGGTGAGCAGGAAGGTGCATCAGTCATTCCTGATATACATGTACACAAAATGCTTACAGAGTAAAGGAAAATTGATTAGTTCCCCCAGTAAATCACCTGGGTTTGACCGGATTTTTCATCTGTTTGACAGCAGAAAGTAGCTGTCAGCAACTAATCGTTACCTGTAGCCAGTTAGAAAAAACAGAGACATAATGTCAGCCAATCATTGAACAGCACAGTGAATGCTGCATTCTAGAGGATTAAATAGAGCAAGATGTAGATATAAGTCTCAATACAGGTTCTGGACATGTTTAGACAGAACAAAATGAATGTGAAATTAAAACAAGGTTCTTACTGTCATTCACACGTCTGTCTCTTTCTCCTTTCATGAAATATGTTTTCACTTAGTTTTCATAACTTACCTAACTATGCATGTTTTTATTCATATCCTCTCTGACAGGGCTTTCCTGACACTGTCAATGGGCTCAAACAAATTGAAAAGATAATTGCAGGCTGCCAGCAACACCAGCCACTGTGTCACGGCTCTCACTGGATACAGCGTTGGAATGCAACGAGGCCGGAGCATCAGGTAGTGTTGACAGGATGAGCGGAAACCACCTGGAGTTTTAACTAAACCCGCAAGGTCACCTTTTCTCATTTTTCTCCTCCTGTGGCTTGTAAAAAATCCCTGGGAGTCAACGCTCCACCAGTCGGGACTCATCCAGGCCGAATGTTTGACTTGTGCTAAACACAGACAACAATTACCTCCTTATTGGCAATTTGTTTGGGATTATTTCTGAGGTGTTTGACATTGGAACCACAGGCATTTTGTCTAAATTTGGCCTGAATGTCACTGTTGTACTGCATGAATTAGGTATTAGTTCATTAACCTTTAATTAAACTTTTTAGGTAGTTCTGTACGAGCCAGCTTCTACTTTCTCCTAGAATATATACACAATATTTTAGAGTGGTTGCATTCAGGAAAAGCACATTAAGAAAATTGGTACTTTGGTATTTAGAATATGCAATGCTGCTCCCAGTCCTCCTCAGTATGCATTCCTGAAAATAAGCAGAATAAGTAAAGCTGTAAATGTAAAACAAAGAATGGTTAAGTGTCCCAGGTGCAGGGAAACAGCGTAGCCTCTGGCAGTTTGTTTTCAGTGTCTATGTTCATAAATCTCTGCTCTCATAACTACAAGCCCTCACACCTAACTCCCACCCTTCAAAATGCACACAGGAAATGGAGATGAATCATTATGAACTCTGTTTTTGCCAGAATTAGAGCATATGATTTGTACAGTATGTCCAATTGACAAGACAACAATATTATTAAAGCTGTACTCATCATTTTTTATATTATCAGTGGGTCAAGTGGTTATGTGTAAAGTGAAATCTCTATGGAGCATTTTAGCATCTTTCAGATCTTTGTTTTGGTTTTGCTGCCCACAACTTTACTATTTTGGTTCACTCTCACTGCTGTAATTAGGGTCGCTCTCAGCAGCTGTTTCCTGCCCTGTTTTCAAAAGCTATGGTAAACCCACTGTTCACTACCTGCCAGCACCAAGTGGAGTTTGGAGGTTGCCCCTAAGAGGCACAACAAAATCATTCCATACAACAAGGTCATTCCAAATTGCTGTTCATTCAGTCATTCATGCACACTGGGTCCAATTTGGGGTTCAGTGTCTTGCCCAAAGACACTTTGACAAAGGAGGTGGGGATCAAACTGCCAACCTTGTGATCAGTGGGAGACCCACTCGTCTTCCTGAGCCACAGGCTGTGAAAATGACAACTTGTGTTAATTAGTGAACTTAAGGCTGTTTCTTTTTGAACTTTGGACAGAGCCAGATGAGCTGCACCCCCTCCTTATTTCACTTAACATACCTAACGACAGACACAGGAGCGGTTTAATCTTTTCATCTCTATCTCAGCAAGAAAGCGAATAAGCGTGTTTCACAAAATGTCAAACAACTTTAAAGCGCTGGACTATTCAAACTCTATCAAAGAAAATTAAGCTTTACTTTCAATATATATGCTGGCTTTTGACGAGACCGGACCCTTTTCTGCAACTTTAGGATTTCATCATTTCAATTGTTCCGTTAAACTTTGCCATCCCTCCCTTGAATCAATCTCTACAGCTGCAGAAAAAGGAAAATTGGACCTCAACCATCCAACTCTAATTGGCTTTCGACTCTCTCAGCATCAGTGTAAAACATGAGGATAGGGGAGAAAATGTGAGCTCACAGACAGCGTCTTTCTCCAAAGCCTCAGAGACGGTGATTCACAGCCCGCTCTCCCTCTCAGCCATTATGGTTGTGTCTTTTACAGGCATGGGGGTGTTGGTTACTGCCGTCCACAGACACACAGACAGCCTGACTGATTTAGCTCCTTAGATTTGTGTGGAATTAGTCACAGTGGAGGGCTGGCTGGGACAGCGGGGAGTTTAAGACATTGTTGGGAAAGAGAAAGCCTGGAGTGGGCGGGCTTTTTTTTCTCTTTCTGGTTTTTACGACCCCTCAGGTTTCCACCTGTGCTGACATGGCTGAGACTTTACAATAGTCCTGAAAGAGTTACAAGCAGCCGGGTAGAAATTCCAGGCTTTTTTTTTTCTCTTTTACCCCTTTTCTTTTTTCTTTTTTTTTCTTTTACTGGAAGGGTGGGGTGGGGGCCGCAGTTATTGTGGAACATTTGTCAAGCAGCCAGTTGCAGAGGCAGGGCCAACCGGTGATTTATGGCAACATCTGCAAGATGCAAAGCCCTTGTATATGCTTTTAATCATGCAAAGAGCCCTGGCTGGATTGGAGATTGAAAAGAGATGGTCGGATGGGGTCTGATGGGGTTTTATAGAGTCCGTGCTGAGATTCACACTGATGACAACTTGTGTGAACATATTATATGACCGTGGGATTTGTGCAGCTCAGCTTTCCAAAGCTGAAGTTGGCCGTGGTTGGCGTTTGCACCAAGCGTTTGCTATTTCTGTGATTCGATATGGTCAAAAGATTCTCACCATGAAGATAATCTGCCAATGATCGAAATGTTTTGTCACATAAGAAGAAAACCCAAAACCATCAGCCAGGGAGAGCGAAAACCATCCGTGAAAACAACATAACACAAATCTTGTTGGATTTGTCTGTCAGCAGTTGGGAAGTCGGATCCAAAGTGAGTGTGACCTCACATACCAAAAGCTGGGGTCTCTTCATTTTTTAAATCTTAATGCTAGTACTGAGAAAGCATATCTAATGTTAAAACGAGCTCAGTGGTCGTAAAAATCAGACAGCAATCCTCCAGCAGATCTCCTGAGCTTCATAACAGAGGAATAGTAATTTCTGCGAGCCGCCTTTAGCTATTTAATATAATAAACATCTGTCTTCATGTCACCACATCTGGCAATAATGAAAGCAAATTAGCTACAAAATTTGGAGTGTCTGGCAATGAGATAAGGCCATGGCATGCTAGATTCATTTTCTTGGCTGAGTCTCTGGGGTGTGGAGAGCAGAGATAGCCTAAGGAGCTGACCCTGGATCAGCGTTGTCAGAGGCTAACGTGAACACTTTGGGGTCTGAGAATGGAGATCAGACGCTGATCTGAGACCAGGGGGTAGCATACTCCATGAGTCGTCTGCCAGTCATTGGTGGTCTGGAGGAATAGTCAACTTCCTGTCTCATTTCTCTGGACGCAGAATCAAAGAGGGGAAATTATTCTGCAATCTGGCCGGTGTTTTCTTTTTCCCCCCGGCTGGAAATGTGAAGGTTGTCGCTGGCTGCAGACTCTGCAGGGAGACTCCTGGATCCACAGCGTCTTTTAAAAGTGGAAACCTTCTACGCCTCACTCACTTGTTAGGCCACAAATTGTTTTTTGGTTGCAGCAATTTCAGAGACTTTCCTTAAGGAGTAAATAAACCATTCTGAGGGGAATTACATCCACCCACTTAATTGTAACATGCATAGTTTAGTGAAGTGTAAAACCTTGCCTACAAGGAGGGGATCACGCTTTGTCAAGAAGAGGGTTTGAATCCACCAGACCAGCTGCTGTACTCGTTCTTCCCACAGTTGCTATTAAGTGACCTTGAGCAAGGCAGTTCAAGGAAAAATCCCAGTCAGATCCTCTTACATGGTCAAGTAATTTTGTAATGAAACATAGCACTTTATCTGTTTTCCTAAACCTACCTTCTTGCTAAGCTAGAGATTTGCTTCATAATGTTTGACAACTCCTGCAAATGTGTGTGAACTTGTTATATTCACCTTGTACCTGGCCAGAAAAAACAAATATGATTTTTCAGTTGATGAACAGTGAGAGTTACAACCCACACTTAAATATCAGTCTGTCTTGCAGAGTCATAAGATAATTTATTCGTCCCACAACAAGGAAATTTGCATAACGATCTATATTGTGGTCACAAATGCTTCTTCTAACAATAAATATTTCCACCAGAAGAAGCCTTTGATTCTGATACACTAATATTCCAACCTAACTTAGTTTATTAAAATATCTAAAGCTGCTATAATAAATATTTTTACGTTAAAAATGGGACAAATGTGCAGTCTGAAAAGTGACGCCCGTGTTGACAAACAAACAGAATAGTTATCATCAGACTAGTGATGATCAGCAGCGTTACTGTTTTGGTTCACTCTTATTAGAGATAAGATATTTTCTGTAGAACTTGGTGCAGAACAGAACAGCTAAAAGAAGAGTGAATATTGGACCTATATTCATCAGGTGACGCAATTCATGTCACACTGACACTTCAAGTAACATATCCCCACCAACACAGCCATGTAATCTCATGGCATATAAATATCAGCAGGAACAAGGAAAATACACAAAAGTAAATGTAATGTACTTGGCTAAAAGGTCTTTCAAGTATTTGAAAAGTTACTTTCAACGTGTCAGTCCTGTAAACATCACCACATTGTGCTCAACAAGAAGCGCCATCAGTTTGCAGAGTTTATCATCAGTCACTTCGAGGCCTCACTTATCCCTCCTGAAGGATCAAACTTGTTGTAGACATGATTTCTACTCTAACCTGACATGGCTTTGCACTGAGATAAGACTATTAGCCAGAAGTGGACTCAATCTCTCCGTCCTTGACTGTTGCCTCAGCAGCAGCAGCAGCAGCAGCAGCTGTTTCCCAGGTGTTTGGATGTGTGTGGCTCCACCATCTTGTCTTAATCGCAGCCTCCTCAAAGAACTGGCAAGACTTCCAACAAACCCCCTCATTCCTTTACAGTGGGGTAAAGCATAAGAAAAAAGCACAGCCCAGCCAACAGCCAGGTGTACTTAAACATTAGTCAGCCAGAAGGATGGGAGCGAAATAACACATCCTAAGAAAGCAAATCTCATCATAAGCATTTCCATACACAGACAGAGTGAGAGCGTGAATCCAAACACAGACCTTTAGGGTGTGTGTGATTACAAGAATGAGAAGTCCATTTTACTACTCTTCACTCCAGTTCTTTTCTCGCTGCCAGGTTAAATGAAAGACTCAAACAACTGTCCTTGAATAGGGGATCTGACTAAATCCCCCTCCAAACTGCTGGCACCACCACCACCTTGAATCTGCCATTTCGTAAACACAACTCCACTGTGGCAGGCAAGACGCTTTCCAACTGCAAGTTTCAACAGCGAGCCCGGCACACAAGCACACCTTTTTTCCTCACGTTGAAGAAGAGAGGCCTGAAACAACAAACCACCAGGCGAGGAGCACGGGGTGGGGGTATGAGGGAGATAGAGGGGGGGATGAGTCATCCAGCAAACAGTGTCTAGTTTGGGCCAAGCTATAGTGTGCCATACTGTCCTAACAGCAGTTTGTGGGTTGAATATAAATGACATATAATTATTTTAAGTAGTGTTTAATTATGAGCAGAATTATTAAAGAATCCTTATTAATGAAAGCAGCAGTAATATTGGCAGTGGTGAATGACAGTCGAAGTAACAGCAGTAGTAATAGCAGAGATAGTCATATCAGGAGTACTAGTTCTTGGTTGCAGTAGACAGAAATATTATTCTGATTGTTTCAAATCTGTCTTCCTCCTGTCAAGTTCTGATACTAGCCCTAACTTGAATCCAATGAAAGAGAAAGGGGACAAAGTCTAAAGTCCTCATTTTTAGCAAAAATGTCAAAGTTGCGGAGACTATTATGTTGCTTCAGATGTCCAAGTTTGCCAAATGAAGTGGGTATCTACAAAAGTCTTTTTGGTCCAAAAATGTTGTGTTAGCAGAGGTTGTTTCTATCCTGAGCTGCAGAGGAGGGACAGTAATACAAAGAGCAAATTTGGTTCTAAGAGGCTATAACTAAAAAATACCCTATAAACTCACACTGCTGAAGTCTCATATTGGCTTTAGCTGAACTTTTTAAAGCATTTTTTTTTACAAAATGAGGACTGTTGGATGGAAGAAGCACTGAAGGATGTTATTAAGGATGATTTCTTGTATTTACTGAAATCACAATGTGGCAAACTCATGCGAAATAACCTGAAATCAAAGTCTGCAATTCGCTTGAAATCATTCATTTAGACACAGAAAATTTGTTGCGCAATAACCAAAGATCATGTCATTACCACATGCTTCCCCTGAAAGTCTATAAACTGTTATTTCTAATTATTACCGAGCCCCACATAGAAGCAGGTTGTGATACCAAACAGTTAAACATCCTCTCTGTTTTTGTTTCTGGCTCTCTCTTGGTGGGGGGGCTGACTGATGACAGACCTGGAGCGTCCTTGGCGGTCTGTGGTTCTGCACTGAAAGGCCAGTGTATAACACCCACCACCAGCACTACGTCCTCTAAATCTCTAATACGTGTCCTGCGTGATAAAGACAGTAACATCATTAAAGACTCGTAGCACAGAAGTGAATGCAGCAGCACACATTTTTATTGTTTACATGTGCAAAACACTGCTTCATTCAAAGCTGGGATAAGTGAATAGGCAGGGCTGCAAAATACTCATACACAAAAGGTAAGCAAAAATAATGGAATCTGTTTATATACAATTTACAAAATATAATAAACTTTATATAAAAAATGTATATAATAATCTATATTATTTAACTGGAGCAGGGCTCTTAAAGAACAGCTGCTAATATGCTCCTTTTTTATTTTCTCTGGGAACATTTAATCGTCCTTTACATTCACTCGTTGCACATTTGAAGAGTCCTTTATTGCAAAAGTGTCCATTCAGTGAGGTAGAAGTGTTTTTTTTGGTCGTCCTCTTCATGAAAAGCAAAAGTCACTCAGCTAAGTGCTCGTTCTACACTGTGGGATGGGATCAGTCCTGCTGCTGTCAAATGGCTGTTCATAAACGCTGTTGCTCTGCTCTGATGCAAAGTCCTTGGTGAGACTGTTCTCCTCCTGGTCTGACTCAGTTTCCGCAGCGGCGTAAGGATTCTCGTGCAGAGTTATTCCATTATGCCTCACTGACGGTGGGCCGATACCTGTGTATAGGTCCTTATTAGGCCTCCAGGGAGCTTTCCCAAATGTTCCTGGATGAGAAGAGTGCAAGAAGTCAGACCACTGTACAGACAAAAGCTGTTAAAGTTTGAAAAGCTGGTTAATCCAAGACCTACCCATGAAGGTGTTGCAGGGGGAAAGACACTCATGAGGTCTCCCGTAATCAATGGTCTCTCCCTCCTCCATGGATGGTCGGCGGTCACGCTGCTGGCGGGAGGGGCCGTGATGGAGACTAGCATTGGGGAGCTGCATCAGGACAGTGGAGGAGCAGACGTCGAAATGATCGGAGAGGAAGTAGTCCCTTCTTTTCAAGCTGGGCAGGCTGCCATTGTAGGACTCAATGCAGATGGGCCTTTGGTCAATGGAACAGCCTGACGGTAGAAAAATGGAAATTATTAGTTCCATATCAGGAAGACAAATTCCAGAGATAATGAATGTACTTCAGACACAATATTCTGGATCAACAACAGTCTTGGTGTAGGATAATTATTAAAAGAATATTTTCCATTTGACAGATAATTTGTACAGACCTGCAAAGACTTCTGTTGGGTCAGTGGAGTACATGTTGTCTCGGCAAAGTAGTGAGCTGATTGGTCCTTGATAATGGCAGAGCAGAGGATCAATGGCTGCCTCCATGTCTGCTTCACTTCCTGTATCCAGCTGACAAAGACCTGTGTGGGTGAAGGAACAATATCATGTAAGAAAACATGATGCCGATGAAGGATTTAATTTTAGGACAAAGAGGAAAGTGGGTGGTTTACCGTTCATGTCATTAGGCTGCAAGTAGAAGCCACTAATTGATGAAGCCATATACTGATGGCTGCTGCCGCTCTCTGATGGAATGTAGCCATCCTGTCGGTCAGCAAGCGTGCCCTGGGAGGACAGGTAGCTGGGAATGTCGGCAGGCAAGTTGGTCTCATCTGGAGCGAAAGAACATCAGGTTGCACTTCCATTTTTATAGTTTAGCAAATTGCCATTAAATGTGGAAAGAAACAGAAATCCAGTTACTTAGCAATTAGCGATTAGCAATACCCTGATAAAATAAAATTCCCACCACAAAACGTCATCATGAACCAACCTGTGTTGGTGACGCTGCAGTCCTCATTGCGTCGCCGAGTGTGGTAGATGATGACCACCCAAACCAGTGATGTGCCCACGACACAGCACACCACAGCTATGATGACGATTCCCACTGTGGTCCACCCATCATCATCCGATCCTGCCACACCCACGATGCCGACTCCCACGCTGCCCTGAACTCCTGAGTCACAGTTGGGGTTTGGAATGACAGCCAGCCTAACGTTACCTCTCTCAGTGCCCAGTGTATTGGACATTTCGCAAGTGTATTTCCCCGCGTCAGCCTCTGCAGCGTCGACAATGATGAGAAGCTGGTTGGCGGCTGCGAAGAAGTGGCGCTCGGTAACCAGCAGTGGGCTGTCGTCTTTGGTCCAGTTTAGCCTTGGTGGAGGGCTGCCACCAGCTATGCACTGGAGGACAGCAGTTTCACCCTTGGCCACAGTGCGGTCCATGAGGGGCCTCAAGAAGGAGGGAGTTTCTGTAAAAAGGTTCATAGCAGTAGAATAGATTAGTGTGACAAGGAAGCAACAATGTTAGAGGGTTTAATCAGTGCAGAGTTTATCTATCATTCTTACAAGCCTTTAAAACTAAAAGTGCTGATTCTCACCAAGAACAGTCAGTGTAGCATTTGCAGAAATAGCTCCAGCTGTGTTCTGAGCTGTGCAGCTATAAACTCCTATGTCTTCCGTCTTGACGTCCACTATGAAAAACACATCGTCCTCAGGCATGACGTGCATACGGCGTTCACGGGCAGCAGGGAAGTCAGTGCCTCCATCTTTCTGCCAGGCAATCTGAGGTGAAGGGTGACCCACTGCGGCACATTCCAGCCTGGCTGTTGCTCCTGCACGGATACTCAGGTCCATTGGCATTTTGGTGAAGGAAGGAAGCACTGGAAATGATAGAAAGACTTTAAGAGACTTTGACAAGCATTTTATGGAGCTTCTAGATAGATACATCCCAAACAATTGATTTCTCCCATCTCAAACTTACTGTTGACAGTGAGCCTGGCCTTGGTGGAATAAGACGATCCAAAGTGGTTGGATATGACGCACTGGTACTTCCCCTCGCTGGAAAACTCCACATTACGTAGCTGCAGGGTGGTCGTATACTCTGTCACCTCTGTCTCGCCTCCCACACCTCCTTGCACACGCAGGTGGGCCTGGTTGTGGATCTCTGCGTCGTTCAAGACCTCGTTGTCTTTCTTCCAGGCAAAGGTCATGGGCGAATCGCTGGAACTGGCTGCTGAGCAGACAAAGGTCACGTTGGTGCCCTTGAGGGCTGACTGGGTCTCCGGCTGCACTGTGATTTGAGGCTTTGGGAAGTCATCTGTGAAGGAAACAAACAAAAATTTAAAAATGCAGTATAACAGTTTCTATGTGTTCAGGTCTGGATTTTTTGGCATTTTGTTAGTAGATGAAGCTCTGAAAGGGGAAAAACTGAACCAAAATATTTCCTCAGTGCCGTACTCTTACGGTAACCAGGAAAGCTAAAAACTTTGTAAATTTCCATCATGGTCCTTTCGTGAGACTCATTGGCTTGTCCAGTAGACTGGGAGGAAAATACTGAACTGGGTCAGTTCCTAAATGGAAAACCTGCCATGGATAAATGCTTGTTTTAAAGGCATTACAGTATGTGTGTGTAAAGGTGTTACACCAAGTGAATGCTTCACTCACCACACACAAACTCCTCCTGGCTGACGGCGAACACGCTCCTGCCCTTCAGCATCTGTGGGTGGGCGCAGCTGGCATTAACGCAGGGCAGGAAGGTTTGTTCTGCCACCCAGACGGGAAGCCACTTCAGCTGGCAGTCGCACAGCAGGCTGGAGGTGTTCAGGCGTCTGCCAGAGGAGAAGATATCAGAAAAAGTTAATTCACACAGCAATAATATCACTTTAAATGGTTGGTTTTCTGTGAATTTGGTAGTGGCTTTGCTTTACTTTTTAATACGTTTGTATTACATCCATTAAGTTACAATAAAAAAAATATGTTGCATAACTTTTTACTGGAAGTTATCCTTCAGTGGAAGGAGACAAAGGAAACTGTGAACCTGTTATTAACATTGGACTAAGCACTGTTTGGTGCTGACTTTCCCAGCAGACCATAATGAGTTTCACCTGGTGTTCTGTACAACACCGAAACACTATATAAAGCGGACCTTAAACATGGCCATACTTACAGCTCCTGCAGGTTCTTCATCTGAGAGAAGGCGTTCGCTTGGACAGACATGATAGCATTATTACTCAAATCGCTGCAGAGAGAAGAGAAAGGAAATTAGGCCCGGTAAGATCCTCACGGAGAGATGGCAGCTTTTTCTGCCAACATCAGCTGTATAGAGGCTACAAAGACTTCAATGGAGAGAAGAAAAAGGTTTGGGCTCCAGAACAATAAAACTCTGGGCAGCAGTTTGCTGTGTTAATCAAGAGGCCCTACTCTGGGCTGCTTTGAGCTCTGGCAACGGCTGGGAAATAACTCTAATTAGAATCAAATGCAGCTGTTGTAGACTCATACACACACGTCGACACACACACAGTTCCCTCCACTTGCCTCGGTGATCGATATAGTCTGGCACACATGTAAAGATACTAATGGCAGAGTTTTTTCTTGATTCCACATCAAAGAGGAGGAACGGGAGAAGACAGTTTGGGTGTACAGTTCTAACAAACAGCCTCTGTGTCTCAGTGTGATTCACCCTGCTTAGTTTACAGCTCGGACTTTTGGAAACAATCAGTGAAACACGAGGCCGACTCACAGGTGCTGCAGCGCGTCCAGGCCGGAGAAAGACTTCTTGGTCACTGAGCGGATCTGGTTCCTCTGCAGAAATCTGGGAAAATGATAAACTGATCAATTTCACACCTCACTTTTTACTCACTGGCCTTATTTTATTCCATAAAGTCACAAAGTGGAGGGTGAAACATCGTGTTACACAGATCGTGAACTCACAGTTTTTTCAGCTTGTCCAACGCAGAGAAAGGACCATTCATGTCTTCAATGGTCCAAGATATTTCATTCTTTTGGAGATCCCTTTCCGAAAGAAACAAAGAGAGACCACATTGTAAAAATCCACACCCAGAAAACAACTACAGTTGCGATGTTAATAAAACTTTATGCGGCTTTACATTTTGTGTGAAGGGGGAAAATGTTTTAGACTCAAAGCAGCTCCATGCCTTACAGGAAGTTACTTCCTGGCCTTTGCGGCACTTTTAATAGTCTACATTGGCTTTTCTGTGTTGTATAGAAAAAGAAGTTTTACAAGGAAGCAGTGCAATATAAAGTTTGTTACATTTTAAACTTCATTTTAGGGGATAAATATACTCGGCATGCAATTCAAATATGTATGTGAGCTACCCTCAAAGGAAATGTTGCCACAGATCCATCACCCATTACATCCGTCATGAATCTGTGATATTTAACACATTCTGTGGGCTCATCTGTGACCAAGACTTTTAATTTTTTTGTAAACCCCCTAATTTCACATGTCACGTTACCTCAACTGTGACAGCTATTTCTATTTTACAAAAGCCTACCTGTCTGTTAGATGCATTGCATTCAGGAGCTGGCTTAGCCTAGTTATAACTTATTTAATTAGTTAACATTTGCACATTAAAATAAAACTTTGATTGTCCAATTGTTACAACAATATGCACACCCACTAACTGCCAAACTTCCAAACTGTTAGAATATGACAAACTCTGAAACCCAATGTTTCTCCATATATGCATATTTGTTTCCACTATCCGAAACATTAATTCAGTTAGTCCAACATGATATTTTGGGAATTGTAATTTTAAAGTTTGCA
Source organism: Centropyge bicolor (assembly GCA_037975185.1). Lineage (NCBI taxonomy): Eukaryota > Metazoa > Chordata > Actinopteri > Pomacanthidae > Centropyge > Centropyge bicolor. The sequence continues at coordinate 568,128 of JBBMOC010000004.1, read as the reverse complement.
TTATTGCAGCATTTTGATCAAGCGTTAAACCAGATGTTGAGACCATATCCCATTGCATCTTTTACTCTTCAGTCTAAATATAGCGCACAACTTCACAAGCCAATTTCGCATAGTGGCCAAACTGTGTAATTACAATGTCACATGATTCACACTCAAATACTTTTTTCCTCATAGACTTACACTGTGAAATATGGCTGTAAAATTATACATTTTTTGAGTGACACAAGTTCTGGCAAATGAATTGTTTCAATATCAGAATTTGATCCATTCGGTCTGATAACATTTGGAAAGTGTAGAAGAGCTCCTTGCTTTATCCCCATTCAAGTTATCGGAGGGTAACTCAGAAGTTAGCCAGCTCTGCCAGCAGAAGTCTCTGGTGCGCATGCATTCATCTGGGGAATTTTCTTTACAGCGCAAAGAGGCTTTTTGGCTTCATGTGCCACTGAGCAACTTTCATAGGAATGAATGAGGCCCTGCCCCTAACGATGTATCCAGCTCTCCTTAATATATCCATGTGCTATCCACAGAGAGTAAAATACACCAAACAACTAAATATATCGCATTAGAATACGAACATCACTAAAAGCCAAGAATTTCCCAGAGAAATTGCCTCCTTTGATCCCTCAGCTGCACTAATGCTTTCAAACAGTTATTTTTTCCGCGGCATGTCTGGCTATGGCTGATTGAGATTGAGGAACGGTGTGTGTGTGTGTACGGGAGGGGCTGGGGGCTGTAGTTGAAGCCCTGAAGCAGTCCATGTCCACCTAGCTGCACACCTGCCCTACGGTGACCTCAGCGGCACAACTCGCATTTGGTTCCAGTTAAAAAATCCAAACCAGGGGAAATGTTACGGAGCCTCTCTGTGGGAAAGGGGGGATGGGTGTGTGTGCGTGTGTGTGTGAGGGGTGTTGAGGTCGGGGTTGTGCCTCTTGGAGGTTTTTTTATGTGTGTGGAGAGACCTCAACACAGTAATCTATTTCACATCCCCAAAACAAATCAGGCAGGATATTTCCACTCAGGCAGAGGATTGATGGTGGAGGTGGGTTTCAAGAGGGTGGGAGGGGCAATACAGCAGCATATGAAGAACTTACTGTTTTAAGGGACTGTGTGTACATTTAATTAGTTAGTTAGTTATTGTGAGCTAAAAGGCTGAATCAAAGATTGTTCAACATTTTAGGAGTAGTGCTTTTTTTTGGCATTCAGAAGATTAGACTAGCATTTTTTTTTCTTTTCTCATTTTCATCGTAAGTTCCTATCATATTGGTTGCATGTGCTGAGACCAGATTTTGAGGAAACTTTTCCACAGTGTTTTGTATAAGATCTTTGAAATCAACTCACAGCATCTGCAGGCTGGAGAGGCCCCGAAAAGCTCCATCTGCAATGAAGCTCACACGGTTGTTTCCAATGTGGAGCTCGTCCAGCAGGCTGAGGCCTACGAAGCTGGATTCCTCCAGTCTGGACAGATGGTTGAAGGAGAGGTTGCTGTAGGATAGTCAACAAAAGCAATGACATAAGAACAGAATCCAAGAAACATGGATAGTTATGAAAAACTTTAACTTAAAAATATAATATAATAGATTTAAAGTCTCACTTTCAGACTGTCTTGTTTCCTTTTCTGTTACCTGTTAGTTCATCTCTATTTGAGCAGTAAATCATCAACTTCAAGACAAAAGGGGACCATAGCTAATGCCCTGCAAAATACAGCTTTATTTTTAGGTCTGGATACAGAAAAAAAAATCCTTCCAATATTTTCAAAATTATTGAAATATGATAACTTTTATTTTTGCTGAGTTTGAGGAGATCAAAATTTCTGACCCAAATAATTCTGAGAAGCTACTTTTTAAAATAAACTCAGATGAGAACATATCAGATAGCCAGGCACGTTCCCCGCCAACAGGCGGCTTGTTTACTCTCAGGTTCATGCGATAAGAGCAAGAGAAGCGGGGGGGAAAGCACAACAACCTATCTGTGAAAAATGCTCCAGACATGGCAAAGACTGAACTGACCGCTGCTGTAAACAACAGCCACAACAAAGGAAACTCAGTCTGCTTCCAGGAATGTGTGTTGATGGGTGGAAAATCACTCAGGTTTGTGGGTAATGTAGTATTTCACAAGAAAAAAAAAGTAACTACTAATGGATTGAAAAAAAAAGTGAGACGTGGATGGTGTTTTTGGCTCAAGTGATAGGAGAACAGAGAAGAGGCAAAGGGGTGTATAATATGTTGGCAGTGCTTTAATGTTGGCACTGGCTGGCAGAACATAAGAGATGCTGCTTTGTCTGTGTGATTGTGAAGTGTGCGTGTGTGTATGTGGTGATTGGCGATTGAGGAGGAAGTGGAGAGTGAGCAAGGGCAGGCTGGAGTGCTAGAGAGGAGGAGAGGGCAACACAGAAAAGTGTTGGGACTTCAGAGTGTGAATGGAAAGTGAGGAGGGAATAACAAGAGGGAGGGGGGAAAAATGGAGGGAAGAAGAAAAAAAAAGGTGGACTCACAGCTCACTGAGTTTCTGGCAGCACTCCCAGGCGTCGGGTCGGATCCTGCTGATGGTGTTGTGGCCGAGGTGGAGCTGCTGCAGAGTCAGCAGGCCGTACAGCCAGCCTTTGCTCACCTCCGTCAGGTTGTTGTAGTCCAGCTGCCTGCAGGCCCACACACACACAACATGAGACTTTATAAGACATGATAATGAAAGAACAGATCTTGATGCAGATCTCATGTAAATTGGCTTACAGGACTTCCATGTTGCTGAGGCCCCAGAAAGCTCCGTCCATCAGGCGGCTGAGGCCATTTCTCTGCATTTTTAAGGAGCGAAGAGCATGCAGACCGTGGAATGTCAAGCCCTCCACCCTGCGAACCCGGTTCCTACTCAGCTCCCTGAAACACACATCGACCGGTAAGCATCAGATCACAAGAAAGTAAAACACACATGGCAGGAAATATAGTGAACTTTCAGACAGATGCTACCAATAACTGGCATTTTGTGAAAAAACTTTAAAATGTTCTATAAAATCTAAAAGTTTGGGGAGTTTTTTTAATTATTTAACATTATTTAAAAACTGCACTGATTTAGGCAGAAAAGGTTTCAAAACAGCATTTAGACCACTGCAAAATCAAATTGTGGTAGATGACATTAACTGACCAATAGCCATCTTTCCTAACTTCCCCAATAGAATGCCAAGATATCTGCAAATTATATCTTGAATTTATAAACTGGCTTATAAATATAGTGGTCAGCTGTTAGCCAATCAGAGGAGGCCATGCCATGAAAGAACCAGGATGTTCTCCAAAATTTGTAAAATGTTCAGCATAAACGACTTTATGGACCTTCATTTTTCTTTTACCCTGCAATTTTCCAACATAGTGTATGTCCTCAACTTTACAAGTGACAAGCCTCCAAACTAGTGTAGTGAGGGAAAAAGTCTGGTAAAGAGAGTCATTGTATTTAGAATGTCTGGGAAAGAAAATGATCAAGATATAAGGCACAGCATGATCTGAAGCCCTGAGTGTGATATTACTCAAGTAAAGTAAAAATAGAGCTTACAGATGCTGGAGGTTGGGCAGCTGGAAGATCTTGGCTGGGATGGTGGACAGACGGTTGCGGTTCAGCCGTAGAACCTGCAGACTGCTAGACAGGTTGGTGAAGCAGCCCGTCTCCAGCGATGAGATACGATTGTTGTTGAGGAACCTGAGAAAGAAAGATTTAAAATCAGGGGTTGTTTAAAATGTAAAGATATAGATGCACAGAAACATCAGGTCAGTTACTCACTGGAAATTATTTGGGCTTTTCCCAACGGTTAGAGAAAACGCTACTATAATGTATACATAAGAAGAAAAGTACTGCATGACATTCTAATACGTTCACTGTTGAACAGAGTCGTGGCTTTGTGTGATGCACTAGGACCCACTACTACATTCTGATTTAGATTCAATGTTTTCCCTCAGTTGCATAAAATGTACAATTAGGCGCTTACAGAACTATTGACACTCACAAGTTCTTGAGGGGCAGCGCCGGGAAGGAGCTGGCCTTTATATCCACAATGTTGTTGTTGCTGAGGTCGAGCGTTTCCAGAGTGAGGAAGGGCCCGAGCTGCTCCACAGAGATCCTGGTGATCCTGTTGTTTGCTCTGAAAATACAGACACCATCGCTCCAATAAATGACAAAAATACTGTGTATTTGACTAGTGGCGCACACCAGTTTCATATTTCCTGATATACAAACAGACAAGTCCCTCAATTAGCCTGCGGTATTAAAAAATGACAAACTCTCACGCACTTGTAAAGCTAAAACTTACCACCCAACGTGAAACGCTGTCATAGTTTTTTTTTTGCTGGTGGTGCAGCATATTTCAAGGATGCTAACAAATTGCTCAGTATGATCAATGGTGCTGCTCTCCACACCAGGTCCAAGCTACCTTTGGGTTTATTGATGTGTTATTTTGTTTATAAGGTAATTACCAACAAGATATTTAAAAAAGTAACATGCCAATTGCTTGGCTGATGAATACCATTCCCTCAGTGAAAGCATGCCTCGGCAGAGGCCAGCAATTTCCTGAGCTGCACGCCTCCTAAATTGCAGTGCAGGGACTGCTTAGTTATAAACAGAGCCTGTACAGTGCCCTCTTTGTGTATGAGACTCGGCAGTAGAGAGAGAGTGAAGGGGGGAGGCAGGAATTCCCTCCAATACACCAGACTACAGGCCTCGTTTTCAGTATTCATTGCGATGGTTACAGTCCCCCCTCCAGCTTACACCTTACTGACCAGAGAGCTGTTAGTTTTTCTGCCTCATTTTTCCAGTGGCCCTCAAAAAAAGAAGCCGAGGACAGTTTTATAATGAAGGTTTAATTTGACATGTGGTGTCATTAATATTTCATTGTTGGAATATGTCAATCAACTGACCCACAGTACTGGCTGCTTCATGAGAATCATGAATAGAGCCGGAACATTTAGTTGATTAACTTATTAGTCGATTGACGGAAGATTAATGGTCAACTATTTTGACAGTTGTTTCTCAAGCAAAAGTATTAAACGTGCCCCAGTTCCAGCTCCTCAGTTGTGTTTGCTTTACATGATATTAAATTGATAGTTTTTAAGTTTAAGTTAATGGAAGACATCAACTTGGGTTTTAGTAACTGCAAACATTTTTTTTTACAATTTCTGGAATTTTGTGGGCTGAAAAATAAATACAAAAATCGTGGGCATATTAACAGAGAATGAAAATAATCATCAGCTGTAGCCCTCTACAAGGGGAAAACCTGCGCAAGATACACAAATAAGACATTTTATGATGCACTGAAATAATTTAAATCAAGTAAAATCATTGCTGGATTAAACTGTTATACTGTTTGTTCACTTGAGTTCGGTATATGAGCACAGGCCAGCTTGGATGCCTGCAATGGAAAGTCCAAGGCCAAACTTTCTTCAAATCATGCTGAAAGTACACTGCTGGCCAACAACTGTAGTTTCTTTTAGTTTCCTTCAGGTTTGTGCATGATTACTCCTGTCTGTCACCAGAGTTAAAAGAAGTCAGCTGGCTGAAGGATCAGATTGTAAAGCCCCTTGAGTAAATTTGTGATATTGACTGTAAGAATAAAACTGACATGACTTGTTTGTAACAGAAACTTAAATTCAAACTCAAAAATTCTCTGAAAGTCTTTGGTGTGCTAACTACAAGGCTTGAGTAAAATACAGATCATTGTCTCCAAAAAAAGGGGGCACAGGCAGCTCTTTTGTTGGGAGATTTGCAGTGGGCTTTCCACGCACCACAGCCCCCCAGCCCCAAACAAAAGCGCAGCACACCACCTGTGTCTCAGTTTTCATGTTCACCTGACTGGTCGCTGAGAGAAGGAAGGCCGCCTGGTGAGAAAGAACCAGTCTTTCCAGTTTCACTCAGGGGGAAAGCAGAGCCGTGGAGAGGGACTGGTGCACACTTCCTGTCTGAGGATGAGGAGATGGGCCCTGAAGTCTGACTGCTGGGAGGGGGGGTATCAGAAATCTGGCCAACTAATTATTCCATAATCCTATTACCCCTCTCAGATTCGTTCATTCAGTTGTTTTTTTTGCACCATAAACTGTGTGTGACTGCATGCCCGGACGACAGAGCAAACCCAGCTGTTTTCCTTTTCCGCATCTCGTCTAAACATCTGCGCTGCCACTCAACAAGTGCTCCTCTGCGTCCTCCGTGCACAAACAAGCTGAGCATTGTACACTTTAATTACACACACTTCAAATTTGTTCATCCACTTTGCTATCAGATAACATGATTATAGAGTCATTACAACTGTGGTTGCAGGTCTCTGCCGCTGTTAGTGGAAGTCGATGGAAGGCCAACCGTGTGTCAATAACAGCCAGAGGCATCTTGAGTATTGATCAAATATGTATTCATTATTAAAGCGAGGCAAGTAACAGATAAGACACTCAATCAATACTGCTGAGCTGCTGTGATTAGAAGAACAGAAAGTCTTTGCTATGCATAAAAAGTCAGCAAAACACTCTTTTTTTAAATAAAATGCATGTCTGCAAAATCTTCATCTGCATGATTCCAGACTTTCCAAACCTTCTACAAACTTGATTTCATGTAATGTGAGTGTTAGAAGTGTGGGTAAAAGCTTTTTTATTACAGGCTTGTTACACCAACATGATGTGGGCTTCACACAAGCACATACCTGCCAGCGCTCTTGACGAAACCCCACAGTATTTTTGGCTTCAACCGCCATCAAACTGACCGCATTTACACACTGAAAAGTTGTGCTGTTATGTAAAATTCAAAGATCTTTGAAGAAGGGTTTTCTCTTGTTGTTGATTTGTGCTTTCAGCAAAGCTTTGTCCACCCAGCAGCAACTAATGCTTTTAATGGGGGAAGTTCTTTAAACGGATAGTCGCTTTTTCTAAAATCGTCTCCCTCGTAGTGTGCGCGTGCAAATGTGTGGTGATGCGTTTCTGTGTGTGTATGTGTGTGTGTGGTATTTCCTATTGGAAAAAGAACAGAGTTTTGAGAAGCCATCTGATGACTCCCTCTCTCTGCAGTGGCGCCTGTAATGAAAACCAGGGCTGCGTTTGCTGTTGAGACGCCATATTATACTCTGCACATATCTCACTCAAATGGCTGATCATCTTAACACGTCGGCTCCCAGTCGGAGTGGAGAGAAGCGGGGATCATATTAACATGTGAACTGAGGGACCCTTACATAAAATGACAGCAGATCTGTAAAAGTCTTGATGTATCAACATATTTCTGTATTGCGGCAACACTAAAAAACATCAAATTACTCCTGTTATACAAATTCATCAATGCATCTTGGATTCTGATTTTCCAAATGAGTCTTTTCTTTGTTGCTAAGCCCACTTGACTGTGTTTCTGTTTTCCATCAGCTATTGTGGCCATTCTTGCTCATGCCGACAACTCAGCTCTTTTTCTTAACAGAACAGAAAATCTAAAAATCTGTTATGAGTTTGAACCCAGCGCAGAAATAATAGAGATTAATCAATCAATGGAAAAGTGTCAAATGTTTGCTGGCCCCTGCTTGTCAAATGTTAGGATTTGCTGCACCTCTCTTTAAAATATCATTGCAAATTGAAGACCTTTGGGATGGACAAAACAAGGCAACAGCTTCTATTTCAGAATATTCCTGAAACAAATTCTTGAATTGAAATTGATTCATCAAAAATAACCAACAGATTATGAAACTTTTCATTAGTTGCTAGTTCAATCCCTAATACGCATACAATGTTTATCTATTCTGGAAATGTTTTGGATTATGACTATAATTGCTACTGTTTTGGTTCGTAATTCTCATCTTCAACAAAGTTCCCATTTCCGTTGACACACCAAGAGGTCCACATCCTAATATACCTAATCAGACCTGGAATCTCCAGGTCATTTGTTGAACCCCCCTGAAGAGGCAGAGGGATTTAGCGGTCGTGGGGTTTACCCCCTCCATAAATTCCTGGGAAATTGTTCAATTAATTAAGATGATCACGACTCAATTACTACCAGCTGCAGGGTTATTGCCGTTTGTTTTTACTCAGAGCTGCGAGGTCAAAGGAGTCGGAGAGAGCTGCCGCTATGTCTGACTGACTGTTTGAATAAGTGGTATTTGATACCCCAAGGCCTTTTTTTTGTTTCTTTACTACCCTCCCACCTCGAGAGAAACGAAAAGAGGGAGGAAAATTGTGGAAAAATCACAGTGCGCCACTTAATGCGAGTGTATGAGAGCAAATGTGGATTCCAGTGTGTCTGCTAATTATCTTCATGTTGATTATGACTAATTTGAAATGAATTATGCCCCTGATTTCAATTACTGTTTACAGTTTAATGGACTCACAATGTGGTGTCTTTTTGGGGTTTGACAAATTAGGGAGTTTCCAAGGCCACTACTGATGTGTTAAAACCAAAGCAGCTAATAACAATAGTTCTCTATATTAAAACTTGATCTTTTTCATGTGAAAAGGCAATGTTGACGGTGGCATCAGCATTTTGGGGGGGTTAGCATGGTGTCAGTAGCTAATGGAAATTAGCATTAGCTACTAAACAAACCACTATCTAGCTGTTGCACTTCTTGCCTTTTTTACTTAGCACTGCTGGTCAAACAAACTTTTCCCCCAAAAACCATTAAATTTGCGGAAAATATTTGTAAAACTTAAATTCTTGATGGAGTTCATATACTCCTCCAATTGAGGTGACATGCAACAAAACACAGGCTTACTTAGTTCAGTAATGCCACTTAGGTTTTGTTGCTACTAAGTTACTTGGTCTGGTATGACCAGTAACTAACAGTGATTAATGTTAGCTAATGTTTGCAAAGTTTAGGTCGATATTTCTTTATTCAGTGACATTAATGAGCCGCTCCGGTGACTTTATCAGTCTTCTCTACTCATGGTATTATTTCACAACCTCTCAGTATTTACCATTATCCCAGAGTCTTTTTCAATGACTTTTAGTGTTACCTGGACAGATAAATGTAGTTTATTATCAACAGAGAGCATCACATTTCTTAAGCTTCAAATTCATGTAAAACTCTCTGTGCACCACTCCAGAGTTATATTATGAAAAAATAAGATGTCTTCTTTCAAGATAAATAAATGTGTTTCATGTTATTCTGTAACTCAAACCTCTCTATTTCCAAAAATCAAAAGCTGTAGTATTTATCTGGAGCGAGTTATGGCAGAGTTAACATGGATGACATGACTTCGGGTAAACCAAGCTGAACAACATTCTCAAATCAAATAAAGACATTATGGTTTGGACAAAGTTTGGAATTTTCAAAGTGAATCTGTGCAGGAACTCTGCTGTTTAATCCAGAGTTGCTCAAGGGTACTTGGACAGCACACACAGCAGTTGTGGCTGATGAACCTGTGACCTCTGTCTAACCATTGAAGGAACAATGCAGCTATTCACACCAGGTGTTATTTGTAAGTGGAATTAATAATGAAAAAAGAATTTTTTTCTCTTGGATCTGGACAAATCCATTTATAATCAAATCCAAATCTGAGTTAATATAACATCTAAGGTGTAAAAAACTCATCCTGCCCTGCTTCTTCTGCTGGAACTTATCACTGGAGGTGACGCTCCTGCTCTAAACGTACAAACAAATTGTCGATGGCTGACGGCTCAACGCCCTGCAGCTGCTGCGGAGTGTCGTGTCGGGGCTTGATGAGGAATACGCCTCATCAAGCCGGGAGACAGATACATTCTTCTACCATAACTTCACGTCGGTCGGTTTTGGAGAGACATGCCGCAGAAAGCAAATAAAATTGTTGAGGTTTCACACACTAATATCTGGTGTTCTTCTAAAAGCACGTATTGCACAACAACATTCCGGAGGATCTTCTGGTTAAAGTCTGAAAGGGATGAAATATGGCAAGTCAGCCGCTTTTTCATTGAATTTATCAGCAGGGGTGAGCTCAATCTCACAGGATCAGCCAAGCACTTTAAGACACTGTTGGTTTATGCTGCATATATACACAAAAATGGGGATTAATTGGCTTCTTTAAGGCAATGGACCAAGACATTGTTAAATCAGGAAATCAGAGACATTGTCCTGCTTCCAGATTAAACATCATTCATTTATGAGTCCCATAAAGGGCCACACAGAAACATGTAATACACCCACTGGAGTTCAAATATAAAAATCACCAAATTTGGATTTCTGTCATTTTCACATGACAGATTTTCTTTCTTTCCAACGTCACGTCACTGCCTCTAGGTTAAAAATACCCCAACAGCAGCACTAGACAAAACATTTCCATTTCTGTTGATGGCATTTGTCTCAGACCATGTGACCTGTCTGGGGCCGGGTGCCATGTCGCCAACTGCCCCGTCTGGGAACTGGCTCAGCCAAAAGGGTTGCTCTCTACAGGGAAGGAAGGGGGAGGTACCGCTTCCTAGCTCACTACTTTAACCAGCAATGGTAACTCTGGCAGAGGATTACCCTCCAGACAAGGTTGAAGCAAGTCTGGTGAGGTGTTTAAGAAAAGCTGTACTTACAGAATGAGTGTTGTGATGTTTGAAGCATAAGGGCCCAAATCAGGTATTGCGTCCAGTTCATTGTGGTTCAGCTTTCTGTAGACATTGTGAAAAAGGAAACAGTTAAAAGAGTAGTTTGTCTCGTGCAGGACAGTGAATGAGGCCGTGTTGAAAATCCTGTGTTTACTCTAGAAAGTGCTGAAAACAAAAGGCATACTTACATTTCACTTAGATGTTGTAGTTTGGAAAACAAAGTGCTGTCAAGCACCTGCAATTTGTTATGGCTCAGGTCCCTGTGAAGGAAAAAAGGCAAAAATTGAGGGAAAAGTATACACCATGTACTACATTTCTCGGCGGCTGCACTCTTCCATTTAGGTCTACATGGCAAACATAATTACATACAAATTCTCTGTGTTATTGTGCCTTAACACTGCGAACAGAGAGGAGGGATCAAAGAAAAGCCACTGTAATTAAACCGTGAGAAGGTGCAAAACTGATGGTGATTAAATGAAAAATAAGCAAGAATAAGATTTATTGCTGGCATGCTAAGATACGGTTTCAGATACCATGGACCTATTTTGCATGAGTCACATCTGAAAGCAGCTAAAAAAGGCCTTGTTAAAGGCCTCGTATTGGCTCCTCAACCCTTCTTTATAACATAGCAGAGAATGTCCATGCCAGAGCAGCTCACTTCATATCCAGAGGGGTGAACTCAAAAGCAGGTTCATTATAGCGAGCCTTTCTTTGTATTGCTCGACAACCTAAGCCTAAAATCCCAATTACAGATGATGGGTATCACAACCATGGGTAACAACTTTCTTAATACAAGATCAAATATTTATGTTACCTCTCAATGCCTACCATTGATTTCTGCCCAGACAGCTGCCCATTGTAGAGCTCTTAAACTTTAAGCGGGATACAATATATTTAAACATTATACTCAAAAATTGCATTAAGGGTTGACAGTATCCTATAGTGAAGGATACATGGAAATCACTTTAGCTTTTGGTCAAATCAAATTGAAATTAATTTTATTAATTGAATACTAATCTGTTAACTAATTTGTGTTCTATTAGCTGCAATACCAGCAGTGTAAAACAAACTTGGCAGCAAATCTGGAAGAAGCATAAAACATTATCTGAAGTGGTGCCTCCATCACTCTTTTAGCATGTTGATGATATTGCCAGAAGCAAAGGGTAATACAGACAGTTTGTGCCTCTACAAGTCGGTGACATTAACATACTGCTCAGCTAGTTTGCATATATAACATCTTCCTTCAGTTGAGATTCTTTATTATTAATAATCAAAATATTTAGTGAAAGACTGAAGCTTTTTACAGCCGATTTAAATCCCAAACCGTGAACATAACCTCTGGAGCAGGTTAGGTGTGCAACATAAGTCACATGGTGATCAGGCCAGGTGCAAAGAGATCCACCTTCATGACACTGAAAACTTTGACTTTAAGCTCAACATACCTCACTGACCCATTAATCTGGCTTTGTAGCACACTCCTCAGAACTCTGCTGAGAGGCAGAGCCAAAACAGACAAACTGAAAAGTTACAGAGGAGAGAGATTCTGCTTGTGCTGAAAGGGAGAATCTTGGCAAAGGAAGTCGATAAAATGCTTGAGTCAAGGTTTCGTTATTGGTCCAGAACCCTTTTTAGGAGTCTCGACTTGTATCAGCCACATTCCTATTGACTTTATTTATTATATTTTCTGTCTAGCACCTCATACATTATAGAGCATTTCACCTGAAAAAGCTTTCAGTGTGCAGAGGCTTCCAAACATCTGGCATGAATGTATTGATTAGTCAGGGTTTATATCAGAACTCCATCTTCTAAATTAATGTTTGTACATGGGGACGGATGCCTATTGTCATCTTGAGTAGTGCTTGATTAGCTCTGGTTTATGTCTTGATTTTGTCTGAACCCTCCTTGGATCTGGGCCTGACACAAGCCCGGGAGAGCCTGGTCTTGGACCCGGCTGAAGTGGTCTTGGCTGCAGCTCTCCGGGGGTAAGACTCTTGTTTTTGCTGCCTGTTTTGAAAAGGAGCCTGAAAACCAGCTCGAGGACTCTGGCAAGTTGAGCCTCGTGCCATAAAGCGGTGGAGTTATTGACGCTGCTGCGCACGATCAACGCTGCGGTGCCAGACACTTTTTTTTTTACACCCCCTCACCCTCTACCCCTCCTCCTCTCCCTCCTTACCTCCCTCATCTGGAATCCATCAAGGAGCTCTGGGAGGAGGGGAAGAACCTATCAACTGCTAATGTATTCCCAATGCCGGGAAAAGCGAGAGGGACGCCTTTCAAACGTCTGAAACACCCCTGTCGAATTTTCTGGGGCCTGTTTTTGTTCTTTGGTGGAAAGTTTCACTAAGCACTCAACCAGAGTTTTACTTGCCCTGCTAAAGCTGTGTTGTTGTTGTTGTATTTCCTGTGCTGGGAGCCATATGGGAAAGGTGTCCTATCATACTCCCTAGATAATCCCTAAGTAGCTCTGACACTTCCACTTCCCTCACAAAGGAGGCTCTGAGCGGAGCAAGATAACGCGCAGTGCTGCGTACAGGCTCCAACCTGCATCTGATGGTCTGGTGAAACAGTACCGCACCACTCTCTTATCAAAGACTGAAATGTGAATAAATGAGCCACTCTAGTTTAGAAGAGCTGTCAGGAACTTTTTAGAATACTATAATGGGACATAGCAGATTTCAAATATAGTTTCATAAATGTTTCTCATTGGTTGGGTTACACCTAGATGAGGACACAAGCTATTAAAAGGTTTGCCAAATAGTAAATTTGAATGACCATTGATTGACCAATGAGCATTTCTGATTTTGGAGGGTCCGTATGATTAAGTCCTTGCTTATAGCTATTATCTAGAATAGCAAGTTAAAACGGATGGATGATGGAAACCACTGGGGCTGGTGATGTTAACTTTCTCCAATTGTATTTTTGTGCTTCTTTGACTCCAAAAACCTTCAAGCTCCTCAGATAGTTCTGTTCTCATACTCCTCCAAAGGTGTGTGCATTTATTCTTAAGGAAGAAGTTTCATGTCAATCTGTGACCCCAAAAGTTCTCTATTTATTAAAAGTCAAATGGTGTAGAATTTTGTCCTTAATGCACATATTGATTAATGACACTGGACACAGCAATGGGATTTCTGATTTCTTGTGTCTCGAGCTAGTTTGAAACTCTGGAATGTTAGTTACATAGCTAACATAGTAGTAAATTAGCTATGACACAAACCAGAAGGATGTTATCATCTACCACCTCTTGTGCTTCCTGTTCTTTATTAGTGTTACCTGGCCAAATTAATGAAGTTCCTTAGCTCCAAAAACCATCTGATGTCTCTAAAACTCTCACTTCTCTAGAAAGAAATTAGTGTTTCACATCCTGTTGCGAGTCAAAGTTCTACATGTATTTAAATTTAAAATAGTTGGCCCTTGATTGTTAAAAGTTGAAACTCCAGTCGTGCCTCACTTAAACCTTAAAAAGTGAAAAAGCATTAAATCTTAGCATAAATCTGCAGCTGATTTTCCCCCAGCAACCTCTCAGATATCCACAGCTCAACCCTGCTTCTTCGTTCTCTTCTCTCCTTTTCCCTCCCACTTTCTCCTTCCCCCTTTTTTTCTTTCTGCGAGTTTGTTTCAAACTAATCCTACATGCTCCTCCTTAATCAGTGCCATCGCTGGCTCTGGAGTTGCTAATTCGGCAGAAATAATGGGGTGCTGGAAAACAAAGGCTCGGGCAGTTTAAGGGGTTTAAGATGTGCTGGAGAGCCACTCGTAAATTAGCATGCCAGAGTGAAAAGAATTTTTCCCCCCATGTGGAACTTTTTTTTTTTTTCATTTTCTTTGGAAGGCCAGCCTTGGCTATGAGGCTCAGGCTGGGTCTGTTTTCTCTGGCAACATCAAGTTTCCAGAGCAGCACATTTTAGAAAGAGAAAAACTGAACTCAACAGCAGGGCAGCGGATTGGACGAGGCAGTGAATCAAACACTGCAGCCTAACGCAGGACAATAAAAATCAAGTGCTGCAGCTTAATGCAGGGCAATAAAAATCCAGTAAGAATAATTATCTGTAAAGTAGAACACTCAGAGGAACATGCTGTAAAAAGTTTGGTATTTGAGCAACAGGCCGAGCTTATCCTCATCTCAACTTATGGAGCCAGGAGACAAACAGGAGAGCAGGGAAGGTATTACTTTAGGAAATGGTCCAAGGCTGCACACACAAACACCAATGGCTGCAAATAAAAATGTGGATGCTGTCAAACTGTGCTGCATAAACATTATGGATATCTTGTAATTATATGTATCTTGGAAGGCCTGAGCCTTAACTGCTAATAGTGTTGTTATGACCACTAGCATTACGAGTGCTGCTATTTCTACTTTCACCCTTCAATGATACACCAGGAAGCCTGACTTTAAAAGGCACTTGGGGGGGGGTTGTTCTCAGCTATTTACACTTTAATGAAGAGTGTGACAATAGCATATTGATGTGTAGAAACACTGCTCTCCTCCATAAGCCTGAATGCTGCTGTGAGGGCCAATACATTAAATATAACCTATTAAGACACATTAGACATTAGTCATTATGTGTTAATATGATTTTAAATTCTGATGAGACCTGCATTTTTCTGTAACTTCACATGAGACAGAAAAGTTCTGCAGGAACTTTTAGTCAAATGAGAGCAAAGTGATTTCTCTTTGGAAAAGGCCTCCAGATTCTTTATGTGGTTCACACTGTTTTCACTGCAGCAGGAATGTGGACCATCCCATCTGCTGGAGCAAAGCACTAAACCCATCCAGAGCAGAGGTGTGAACAGATATGAACCCAATCACATGAGATCAAACAATCATCCAGGACTCACAGCTGCACTGTCCACCCCGGGATCCCGTCTGGAATCTGGCCCCTTTTCAGCCGACTGCAGTCCACCAGCTCCCCGGAGCAGGAGCAGGGAGGGGGGCACGTCCCGGTGTGAGCACCAGATCCGGACTGGAGTCTGAGAAAGAGCAGGAAAACCAGAGCAAACCTCGCAAAAGTGCGAGGCTGCGGAGGGGAGCGCATTTTCTGCGACCGCAGGAGAGAGATGAGCCCTCAGCGAGCTGGATCCTCAGAGAGACAGCAACAAATCCAAAAAGGCAGAAATGAGCCAAAAACACCAAAGATCCGCTGCAGCTGCTGATCACAATCGATCCTTATATCCAATGCCCGCTGGTTGTGACGACTCTGGAAGTGAAGTGTAAGAGAAAAGCGTGGATCTGAAACTTGTCCATTCCTGTGGGAGAAACTTTTCTGCCTCGCTGCTGCTGTTGGGGCAGCTTGTGCTGTGCAGGGTCCCCGCACCGCAGCGTGAGCGCACACCAGAGGTATGCAGGGGGAGGGGCCCGCAGGGGCGTCTGGGAGATGGAGTCCGCAATGCTGCACCTTAATCCTGCAAGTTGGGACCAGTCAGGACTAAAAAGTCTTATTTCATCTTATTTGGGATATCTGTTTTTAATTAGGCCAAGTGTGTGTTCTGATACTCTGTTTTTATTTTTATTTTTGCCATAACAGGATCTAGACATGTAGTGAAAATAATGCGATTCAACAGAGCATCTCCAAAAACCTGCAGAAAGTTTATTATAATAAACTTATTATAAATTCAAACAAACACAACATACATAAGCAGATTCAATTGATAATCAAGTGCAATTCTTTTTTTGGTATGTTACAGATGGGGGAAGTTAAAACTACTGTACTGTTGTAATGTAATTGCAGTTTTGACAATAGAACTGAAACTTTACTTGAGTATTAACATTTAGGCATAGTTCATATATTAAATCCACATCAGTTCAGTAGGATCTTTAGATTTGACATTTAAAGTAAAATTTTCTTTCCTGTTTTAGGCTTGATTGACCTGACTTAGACCTCATTTAGACTTGACATTAAACATCCATACTGCTGTTTGTCAAGAAATAAAAACATATACCTTTTGTCCAAATTGCTAAATGACAAGAAAATCTGGAGAAAAAACGTCTCTTTTATTTCTTTTAATTCTTCAACTGATTTAAAATCCTCTAAATCTTTCATATGGCCATGGCAGAAGTCACAAATATTCAGAATAAGCTACAAAATTACTGCTACATTTTTATACACTCATAATTCAAAACTTAGAAAAAATATTATTCATTACCACTTTAATACAATTTGATTACAATACCTTTATTATTGATTAGTTATTATTAAGATAACATTTCAATGTAGGGCTTTTGCTTGCAGTTAGGGCTGCAACAAATGACTATTTTCATGATCAATTGTTCTGCAAATTATTTTCCTGATTTATTGTTTGTCTGAGGAAATTAAACAATGTTCACATTTAAGAGCTGGAAACAGTGCGTTTTTCGGCTTCATGGATTGCCCAAATAGCTGGAGATGATTGTTCTGTCTCGACTCCATTAATCAACTAATCTCTGGCTCTACTTGGAATAGAGTGTTTTCCGTTGTGGTCTTGTTAGTTCTACAGTCTGAGAACTTCTTTCACTCTGGTCTTGTTTGTTGGCTGTTGTTACAGACAAAAGAATCTACTGTCTGGTGCACTGGTGAATTGAACCCAACAGTAACTTTTGTATGTGTGTTTGGTTAAAAGAGACAAAATCCTGAGATGTTTTTTGTTATTCAGAAAGTGGCTGAAACGTAGAGGTTGTGTTAACATTTCATTGAACGATAAAACTATATTCTTTTTGAAAGTAGTTTAAGTGATTTCTTCCTCACAGCAGGAATCAGTGAGCACATAATTCATGGAAAGTGCTAATTAGACAGAAGGCCAAATTTCACCTTGTTGTAGGATACAAAACAACCTTAAAGGTAAAGTCGCTAACAAAGGCTTTAATTAACATTTTACACTTGAAAGCCGACTGATATTTTCTCATTTGCAATTTAAAAGGTGTGTGTTCTTTTTTTCATTTCCACGTTAAAAGGCCCTTCATGGGATATTCATGCCCAGGCAGATGTGTCGGCTTCCCCTCAGGCAAAGTGTTTCCTCTTGACCAAGGTCATGCTTTCACTGTCCGCTGGCACTTCCTCTTCTCGGTAAGGATACAAGCTTATTATTATGTTGACGTGCAGATGAAAGTTGGACGGATCTTGATGGTAACTGAATAAAAGATAAATGTCAATGAGTTGCTCTGTATGCTAGGCTTGAAAGATGCAAAGCATGGTTTGATAAGACAGAGTGTGTGCTGCAAACAAAAATGCGCTCATCTAATGGGTAACATTTACCTCTGTATTAATTAAAAAAAATTGGATTTGGCATATAGACTTATACATTGAGGTTTGCATGTAAAAAATAGAAAATAAAAAGTCTGTTATGACCAGATTAGATGATGTTTTAAAACAGTCAAGGAAATGTTAATCACAGATTTGGTTGCACCATGTATTTGTAAATGAATATTTCTCTCAATCACTCACTATAAACTATCTGGCAACAACACATAAATGCACATGGCTTGTGGTTGTGTTGACAATAAACATCTAATGCACCATCAGTTTGAGCATCAGTTTGAGCAAACAGACTGTAGTTGACTGAAGTGTTTTGGTATGGGCCTGTTTTTTGCTCTAACAATGCAGGTGATTGGTGATAAGAGATTCTATTGTTTATTTGAAAGTAGCCTTGTGAAGGGTTTATTGCCTCTGTAACAGCTGTGCAAAGGTGTCAGACTCATCCTTTGCTCAGGTAACCAACACCTTTGTATTCAAAAAGGGCAACTGGAGAAACCCCGACAGACTACAGGGAGAGGAGAAAATACTGCACACACACACAAACACACAGAGGCATTATTCTTGGTCAAAAATGTTCTAACATTTGATAGAATTATGGTGTTTACTTCTATTGTTATATTTAACAGTTTTGTTATTGCTGTTCCAAAAGCAATTAAACATTTTGGCAAAACACTGCATGCATCTATTGCTGCTGCTCCATTTGCTCCTATCGTCAGTCATTTTTAATTAAAAATTGTCAATTTTTCAAAATTGGATTGTGCCAGAAAAAAACTTCCTGTCAGGCAGTGTATTGATTTTATACATATGGGACAGGACGCACATCAAGGTACTTCATTCTAGTTTGTTGCATCATCAATAGAAGCTTATTAGTGCAATGAGCAGTTTAATTCAATTTGAACAAATGATTCAATCTAACGTAAGAGCCATGTGCCACAGTTCCAACTGGCTCATCGACCGTAAACTGGCTGAAACATAATGAAATCAACTTCTTGTCTTCAGCTGAATAACTAACTGTAGAGAAAACGTCCCACTAGACTCAGTTCATCAACACGGCCGATAATAACCTACTTCTCCTTAAGGAATCTGATGTTTTTTTCAGTGCCTCGGCGTGCTGACTTCCCAGTGGGGGAAAAAACAAACAAAAACACAAACTTAGCAGGAATCTAGGGCAGGAATGGCACGGTGGAGTATTTGGCCTTCTTGTAGTGATTGATTAGATCCCTGCAGACTCCTGCAGGATTTTGGGAGAGCAGAGGGGGGATCGCACCGTCCCAACCAGCCCACTCATCGATGGGCTGATTGCTTCCTCATGGTCTCCTCTGCTGGGGCCTCACGCTGGTAACCAACACCAGACAGCAACAACACCTCCCTCTAGCTCAACAAGTCGTTTAATCTAGAGCCCGAGGAGAAAACCGTACTTATTTTTGAAGTATGTGCCAAAAACCTGACATTTGTTTGAGCTAGTTTCTCTTTCTTCCAGTGTGAAACAATTTGTTCACTACTTTTCTTTTCTTCCTTGAAAGTTTTGAACAACCTGAAGTGTCTCATCAAAGGGCGTAGCTGGAGGCCTTCACCAGCTGTAGGCCCCTAGAATCATCCCCACGGCCGACGGCATCCCATCATGCTCTCTTTCTGCACAACAGCCTTGCAGCATACCTCAGCTCTCACATTCCTCTTCTGGTGAAATCATATTTTCTAGCCGCCGCTGATTTGTTTGGTCACAGCGGCGCCTGTATGACAGATGTTTTTCTGGCTGTGAAACACCTCCAGTACCCCTCGCCGCACGCCCCCACCCTCAGACAGTTTGGAGAATAGTTTGGAGGTATGTGGAACTGTAGGTCTGTCAGTCGAGTAATGGTGCCAGGACCTCTGCAGTCTGCGTGAAGCACGTACAGATGTTGGCACCCAGCTCGCAAAACTGCTAATGCTGTGCGTGGCTGTCAGCCAGACATTATACTCAGAATAGTAACGGTGCTGAAAAATGCCTACCCAGTATGCCTATCTCCAGGTATTGCTCTCTGCCAGGAACAACATACAGTAAAGGAACGGAATGGTAGGAAAGGTATGTCTGTGTGTGCATGTGTGCTTTCAGTGGATACTGCTTATATAAGAGGGCAGGATAGAACAAAATGGAAAAGTGCATCAGATTAAAACTTTTTCAGTTTTGAGGCAGATATACATTAATGAGTGAATGCTGAATGTGACATGAAAATGTGACCTAGATCGGATTTTCTGTGGTTGTTTAATTCTTGTTTAATGTTTAACATTTGCCAATTTCCAAGGCCCAAACAATTAGGAAATTTATCACAGACAGTGTTTCACAATAGTTGATAAAGTCTCTCCAAATTCAACAACTAACAAAATAGCATGATTTTTTAAAGGGGACAATGAAGTAGCCTTGTCATGGTTTTGTTCTCCTGTGTTTTACGTGTTTTATTGTCTTATTCTCCAGTGTTTTTGGCTCAGTGTTTAGTTTTTTTGTTCAGGCCTTGCTTCAGTGGCTGGAGGTGTGGTCTTCAGGTGCTGGGGCTCTCCATTCTCACAGTTGTCCCCTATTCTGCAAGCTGCCAGATCGTCTCACTCTCTTTGTACATCCCCACTATTTTCTACTGCTCTGTGTCTCCTGTTGTTCTCCCTGTTTTCCAGTGTTTTGTGTTTCTAGTGTTCCCTTCTTCTCCAGTGTCTCCAGTGCTCTGTCCTCATTTTCACCTTCATGTCTCTGCCATCCAGCCTCAGCACCCAGCCTTCATCTACTGAAGCAACTCCTCCCCACCTGGACTTCTCGTTGTTGATCACCTTTTTGGTTTTTTGTGTAAGTCCTGGAGTTCCTTTGTTAAATACCTTGGCACTTGATAAACTCCTATAAAACAAACACACACACGCAAAAAGTTGTATGTTGTAATGTATGCCCTCCTCACTGCCTGTAGGCATAGGCCCTCTCTAACTTGAATTTTGTTTTCTGGCACTTATCCAGGTTGTTTTCTCCTGACTACATCCTTGCTTGTGTTGTATCTACTCTCAGATGTACGTCGCTTTGGACAAAAACGTCTGCTAAATGAAACTGTAGAGTTGTGGAATTGTAGAAAACTGAGTCAATATTGGACTTACATTAGTTGAGTGACCAGAGACACAGTCCAATTCATATGCAATTGATAACTTTATAAGATGATTATGTGTCATTGCTGTGTTCACAGACTCTTTTGCTATGAGTGGCTGAGAAAAAACTCAATTAATATAACTAACAACGAAAGTTCTTCTTCAGTTTATTCCAGACTAATCACATGTGCAATGTCTGCTGCCACATCAGCTTCACAGTGGAGGTCTAGAGAAAACATCAAGGAATATGGTCAATGAGACCTTTGGGACTTCTGAAGTGGCCTTCATTTTTGTCAGCAAGCTTGAGAGCTGCACCACTGGCTGTTTTATTGGTTGGTTATGAAACTTCTGTTGCGTACTTTTGTTATTGTATTGTTGAATTTGCATTACTCCCAAGCTCCATGAATTTACTGAGTTGGAAGCCTGACCATTAATTCAAAACAAACCAGGAACGTAAGCACAGTTGTCAGTGTTACGCTATTTATTTGCATTTGGACCGTGCTGCATTAAGGCTCATTCCAGGTGTCCAGCTGCATTCGTGTTTTCGCTGCCCAACACAGGAGCTTTTAAATGTCAGAACAGTGTACATGTTGTCAAGGCTGAGCCTGTGTGAGGTTGATGTTGACGGGTGGCTGAGAGGCTCCAAAGTGGCCCGTGTTAAGGTCTGCGTTGTGTGGCCGCTGCCAATTACAAGTCTCAGAGCCCGAAACAAAATGTCTGCTGTGTGAACTGGTCAGCGGGGATAAATGAGGCAGTGTGTGCAGCTCCGTCAGGGATGCCTGCCTCTTATAATTAATGAGACGATTGACTTTGGCATGAAGTGTGGTGGCCTAGACTGATGGCCATATGATTTGTCAACATGCGTCCTTTCACCCCGTAATTTCATCCCCTCAAAACACACACACACACACACACACACACACACACACACACACACACATACACACACACACTGCCTGAAAACCAATCAGCAACTTTGTCTTGGAGCAGATTCACAATCCTGAACTTGACTATCTTGCTCTTGACACTAGCATGAAGAGAATTTACTCTCCTAATATGGAACTCATTACTGATATCAGCATCACTTATCCAAATGCGATAAACACCAGCAGACACAGCATAGATACATTCATCTTGGGTTCAAGGTTACAGCATATAGGACTTTGGCCTGAGGTTGGAATTGATTCTAATTATCTTTCAGCCTGAGGTGAAATTGCAACTCACTTGTAACCTAATTTTCCTGTATTTGTTAGCTCCTATTAGACTGGCGTGCTTTATATCCAATAATAACTCCGCCGCACGCAGACACACTGACCGAAATGCAGACAAGTCAGTTCAATATCCAATTTAACTTTCCAATCAACCTTTTGCACTCTCCCTCGCTGACATTTACTTCCCACCCGACTCTGCTGCTCAACTTAATTAGTTTGTATGCGTGTTTCACATGTTATACACAAGAATAGATGTACTAAACAGACCCAGCACAGTGCAGTAGATGACCAGAAAATGGTGCACACTTCATTCGTCTGGACAAAAAAGTTAAGTAAAGATCAGCAAACACACATGCTTGATGGCAATATATGTATAAATATATTTTTAAAGAAGATGGTGTATGCCTCTTTCTCGACGCCGTGGCTGTTCTGCCAAACAAGGCAGTAGTCACACCAGACCTCCTTCCTGCTGAGAGCCTCCAACCCCCGGATCCCCCACCTTCACATATTCACCTCGCTCACCCCTCCCACCAGGAAGAATCAGCGGTGGGTCCACAGCAGTGATAAAGAAAGCCCAGCTGTTCAAACAGTTGGAAGCAGCAGAGTGGGGGCGGCTGGTGGGATGCATCAGCATATTTATTTTATAGAAATCAAGCTGCGTGCACATCAACAGACCGCCAAAAAACATATGTCTGAGATATGACAGCTGAAATTTTAATTGAGACACTAAAACCCTGCAGTGATACTCAACTGATTTTTTTGGTGTTAGGACTTTGCACTAACACATTTTAACGAAGGGATCTACCAGACTCTGATAACATAATTTTTGATTAACAAAACTTCCTCTTGTTTCTACTGAAATGTACTTTGCTTTTTTCTTTTTGAAGAAGGTCTGTCAAATCTGATAGAAGTGTCTTAAATACATTCCTGAAAGAAACAGTTCCACAACTATTTAAAAAATGTGTGTCTATTTGACCTTGGTACTGCAACAACAAGACAAGTTGTTTAAAAAGAAGCACAGATAAGATTGCATAAATATCGATCTGGTCTTTATTTGCACAAATTAATTCAAGCAAAACTGCAGTGAAGAAAAAACTAAACAATGGTAAATTCAAAAAGTTTTGATTCATAGATATTGCACAAGAAAGAAGCTGCAGTGTCCCTCATTCCACTTTGGGCAAAGGCAAACTACATCACTACTTTAATTTAAAAAATCAATGAAATCCATCATGAATAAACAAAAAGCGAAATTAATCAGTGCATGTTTTTGAGCCTGTTGTGTGCAGCGGTGATCAGAAAGGGACCTTATTGGTCTCAATAAGAGACTTGTGTCAGCCTGATATAAATACATTACATCAGTCAAAATAAAACAAAGAAGCTCTCATTGCTTGTTGTTTGAAGCCTTTCAACCAAAAGTCAAATAAACATATATTTCACTATTGCTTAGTGGAGAATAAGTGAGAGAAAGGAAAAGAGTGGGGAGGCAAAGGGAAAGAAAAAAGATGGTGAGTGAGTCCCACACTAGGGGTTATGCATTTGATCCCCATAACCTGTTCAAATACAGCCTCAGGGCAAAACAGTTAAATGAATCCTGTTCGTAAAAGTTCCACAAAATATCCAACATGTCTGATTGTCCTCACCTGGCGGGTGGAGCGGATGCATGACTGCGCTGATAGGACTGTGATGTTTGTGCTTACGACGGGGGGCGTTACATTTGCATCTCAAAGAACAGTTGTTAGATTAAACCACAAAGCTGTCAGGTCAGTGATGGGTTAAAAGGGCCATTGCTGAAAACAATGTATTGTTAATAGGTGACTCATTTTTGAATAGACTAGAGGAAGTGAACATACCTGATGGGAGATAACTGGGAGAAAGCCTGCGGGGGAAATATGTTTTCAGTTTGAGCATGGACACCAAACTGCTAATTATTTTTATTCAGTGAAGTAATGGTACTTTTACTTCACTTTATAAACTGCACAAAGAACTGTGGGTTTGGATCAGACAGGCCAAATCAGCCTGATTATTTGTGGTGTTTGCTCAGCATTGTGGAAAGCAGGATGGGGTACCTTCACAGTACCCCAGGGACTCTGATGATTCAACCCAACCCTCCACCCAACTTTTATCCTCAACAAACCTCCCGCTGCTCGTCTCCTGAATGTGTGCCCTCCCCTTCTCACCTCCTCTGTTTCTCCAGCCTGACCCATTGTTAGATGGCCGACGATGCGTGGCATTCAGGCCCGGCTTGAGCTTTTTGTTTGCGGACCCGCAGGAGATACCAGGTCAGCCAACCTGAAAAAACAACTGTTACGCATGGAAGGGTAAGAAACTTTTAGGTTTAGATATCTGGTGTCTTGCTTTGATATTCAGTTACAAGTATTACATTTTTAGGCTTGACAAAAACATAACAAAGAGCGGTGAAAAGGATGAGAAATAATGGAAAATTTAGGGCAGCACAATCTATCATATCATAATTTAGGTCAATCATACAGTTGTATAAAGCCTTTACAGTTCAAACTGTCCATGTGTTTTTTTCTAAAGTACCTGCTAAAATTTGGTTGTGCACACAAACCGGAAAACCCTAAACAAAAATCAATTTTTGGATATTTACAAAGGCAGAATGGAGCACCGCATCTGGCCTTGACCTTTAAAGTTTGTACTCACCAGAACTGATGTTTTCACACAGCCTTGTTTACCCCCTCTCAGCTCAGCATTGCTTGTTATAGCTACTTTCTATGACAGTATGTGCTTACCTATATCAGTAGTTCCCTGCCACTTTGTCTGCCACACCACAGCCCTATCAGCTCAAACACCTATTCACTGACACCAACCGTTATGTTCATACATGTTAAAGAAATGTTGAATATTTTGGGAAATGTGTCTCTTTGCTGTCATGCCAAGAGTTAATAGGACTGATGCGACTCTAAAAGTCGAGCTGAAGGGAACAGCAGAGTTGGAGATAGTTCTCTGTGGGCATGTCGCTTTGTGCAACACCTTTCACATACAGTCACATGATCCATGGTCAATATAAAAAAGGTGATTAATGCAGCTTTAAAGTGTTGAGACGTCACATTTGAATGTCTACAATCACATGACACCTGGGTGAACTCCATCTGATGACAGTATGATATGATTGAAAGCTCCTTAACAACTAATAAATGGACCCTGAGGTGGGATTGTGTAGTCAATTGCTGTTTCTGCTGTTCCTTTTTTTCAGGAAAAATGGACTCAATAATAGACTGAATGGCTTGATAAAGCAGAGATTTGTGGCGGTGGATATAAAAAGCAGCATGAGACAGGTGGAGGGCATCCATGGCTACAGCTGTTGGATGTCTCCTTGCCCCATCACCCCCGCCCCACAGGGAGGTGTTGAGGTGAGAATGCAGCCCTCCCCGGCTGTACTCTCTCTGACCCAAACAGTCGGGGTCTTCGCTGCCTTTGTGGAAACAAGCTGACAGGAAAGGTAAACATCAAGGTGTGGAAAGAGCCTCTTCCTTCGGTGGTCTCATCAGTCACGCGGCCCTCCGTGGTTTGAATACGACATTAAATCAGGAACACAGGCTGTAAACTTAAACAATGGCCGGTAGAGAAGAGAAATTACGACGTGAGAGGCGATATGATGATGTGAGAGTGCAGCGCAGCTCGTCTCCCAGTGTGTGAAGGAGATTTCTGGTGCATTGTGACCTCTAGAGTTCAGAGGAGATAGTGGAGAAGAATTGGTTTGCTCACACTGAACCTCATTTGTGTGTCAGTCCCTGTCTGTACTAACTCAGAACTTCTAAATCCCTCTATGACCAGTGTTGTTGCATGTTTTGTGAATGATTCAAAGGAGCAATTTTTTTTGGGAAGAATTGAACTGAAACACTTCCTGGAACAATCCATTTCTCAATCAGGTCAGTTGAGCTCTCAGTCAGTAGGAAGCAAATGTGCAGGGAGTGTCACTAAGTGATTCAGTGAGTCAGTCCCTAAGTGAATGAAATCATTTGTTTGCAGGGATACTGTCACTCACTGAATGAGAATATTTGGAAAAATCTAGTTAGTGTTGATGCCTGGCTGAAGTTGAAGAGCAGGACTTTGCAGGACACTACTGCATTTGCAACAAAACCCATGGTCGTGTTTGATGCTCATTTTAGACTCGAGGACCATGTCAGCGGTGATACGATGGAGCTGAGGATGGGATAAGGAAACCACGACCTTGTGAGACTGACTGCTGCACTACAGCTGCTTCATCAGGTCTGCTGTCAGCAGGAGATTGGTACCATTACTTCCACCAGCGGAAATCGTGAACTGTGAGCCACAAGTTGTTTTCTAAGGCTCTCTCACTACCATATTTTTCAGCGTAATGATTGCAGTCATGAGAAGCAATATAAGCAAATATAATAAACAGAAAAAAAAAAATCAAAAATCAAGAGATTATATTTCTTAAGATTTACATGATGGAGGAAATTAGTTTTCAGGTGGTACTCAGTCTTCTACTGCAGATCTTCCACTATTAGATTGAATTTATTGCTCTGCCATCCAAGTGTACTGTTACTAGTACTAATGAATTATGTACCTAAGCCTATAAGATGTATCACATATTGGCATGATGAATTTTCATTTATTTATTTTTGGATTCTTGTCATCAATGCTCATAAGAGCTCTTGTACTTTTGCACACTCAGTTGAGATATTGATATGTTATTGCATGTGACAAATACCAATTTGTGTTTGGTGCACTTTGGTTGCTGATAACTGAAAATCCAGCTGATTTGCAGAACAGCTGTGAAACTGGGACGTCTTCAGGGACATGATTACCGGCTGCTTTCTTGGATTCATCTCTTGCAAACCACATTGGATAAATTCAAAACATAGAGCGGTTGCACAGCTGACAAAAACACCTTTCCCAGCTTCTGAGAAATCAAGATTTTGAACATCACGTGTTGCTACATACTTAGAAACAATTCTAAATCTAATATTGAAATGATTCAGACTTAACTAGGATGGAAAATGTGAAGCTATATGAGAGTGGCAAAGCTTTCTGCCCTCCTAAATGAATCAAACTCAACTGATTGTCCACTGTGGTTGGATCCAAGAACAACCTTAGCTCACTTGTGACCTTTTGGATTCATTTACCATACCACCCCCTGCTGGTAGGATATATCATGTCAACAAGTGGTTCCTCATCCATGTGTTGTCCTTGTCTAATCTATATTCAGGACATTTCTTGCAGCAAAAAAACATGGTAAAATGTACAGCTGGGAGGATCATTTAAAAGGTCATATTTCAAATCCAAATGGTGACTCCTGATATTGATATGAAATTTGATATTGATTGGTAATGGAGCTGTGTAATGTCTTCAAAAATGCAATGTGAGGCAACTCAGTTCCTTTGGAATAAATGAAAGGCTTAACAATCTTATATCTCTCACATCATCACAATATATTTGAAGGCTATTTCAGCCTTATGCATACATTTTAATGTGCTGAGACTCCTCCACTACGCCACGAAGTACAGCTTTTCTCACAATCACAATTTGCAGTTTGTCTATTCAATCTCCCTGAATACATGCATTTATGGGCAAGTTCTCCCTGATGCTTAATACACGCATTGTTCTCATTCATTCAAGCTCTGATGCTATTTGGTTTAAGCACAAATGGTTTGAAGTCAAATAACTACATATTGCTGTTTACTATAGGTAAAGATATACTATGAAATTTGAATTATAGTTCATTGTATGTATTTTAAAGATATTTGGTATTTTTGAAAACCAAATATCTGTCTCTTGATTAAACATATTGATGCTGGTTAACATAGTGTGAGTGAGTGAATTTCAAGCAGCAGGATTAAGAGCAAGTTTGAGGTTTTGTGGGCAGTGTTGAAAAATAAATATTTATTTGTATTGAACTGAAATTAATCACTGCTTCAGATTCTCTGCTGACCAGGACAGGACAGCCAGTCTGCCACAGTCTGATCCACTGCAGCGACTGGTTAGGCAATGCCTTCCTCCACGATGGACATCTCAACATGTCACACAGAAAAACAGTAAGAGCTTTTCTTATTAATTTTCCACAAAGTGGAATTGTTTTAAGCCTGTGATTATACTGGAATCAGACTGCTTGGAGCTCCAAGGGAATAAAGCATACTTGTAAACTGAATTGTGGATCGTTGGCAGAAAGCAACAAGATGCTAATGTATTGTTAGAATATTATCCCTATAAAGCCTGAACCATGAAATAATTTACAGAAAATTAAATTCTTTGAAACTGGAGCTGTTAATGGGCCTTCTGAACAAACAAACAACATTTTTTTCTAATATCAATTTCCATATATGAGTTTCAATTTTTATCACATTTGAGATTTCATCATCATTTGATGACAAAGTTTCATTTGATTTCATTCTACAGTAAAATATTAAAACAAAAAATGCAACAAATTGGTCATTCTAGTTCCAAACAAGAAAATATTTGTATTTTTATTCCTTGATCTATTATTGTTATTACTCTGTATAAGCTACTATCTGTATCCTGCAGCAATGAGAAATCCACCAGTGGAACTGGCAGGTGGAAGAGGAACACTTCATTCATTTTGGCTCATTTTGTGCTTCACAACCTTTCTATTTTGCACCCTGATGATGTAGGAGCCTCCAAAACTCATGGATCATATATGATACGTTCGGTGATGTAGGGTTAAAAACTGAAGAAATACTTTAAAGAGCTAAATTAAATTTTGTTCAAAGGTGACAATATCACATCATTTTGTGATAAAAGATGCAACTGATCTTTGTTCAGCAGCTAAAATATTATTCACAGACTTTTCTTACGGCCTCATAAGATGTTTGGAAGTTTTGTGTGGAAAAAATAACAAATGCTCATAAAACAATAGCACTGTCTGGACTGGATTGCAATATTTTTTATTTTCTCTCGTGGATCATATTCGCCCTAAAAGCTCCCTCCTGTCGCCCTCCACTATACTCTGCTGTGACACAAAAAAACGTATTTCTCTCAGCTTCCCCTGCGAGCCACACCTCGACCTTAACAGTGCAAACTTGTCTGGAGTTTCTGTTTGGATTATGGGAGCGCCATGCTTCCATAATCTGAGCTCTCCTGCTTGTGTTTTTATCTATGGCCTGAGAGCTCACTGTTTACACTTTCAAACGGCGAGGATCATGTGAATTCTCACACACCATTGCACACAATTTTCTTGAGATGAGAGTACCAACTGGAGGCCAGTGTTATGTAGCACCCAGTAACTTAATTTGGTACTGGAGAGCTTGTATGTATTGAAAGTCGTCACAAGACGGAAAGTCTTGAAATCCACATCTATACAGTTCCCTAAAAGATTTTAAAAACATTACCATAGGAACATAGTTATGGAGCTCAGAAACTGAGAAAGTCTAGTCAATAATATGACTGAATACATCAATGTTGTTGGTTAAATTACCAAAATGCAGTGTAAAAAGAAACTCTGGTGGCAAAATACACAGAGCACTGGACGTAATTTAATTTACCTCCTACCTCTTACCCTAGGTAATAACTTACTATAGTCTTCTTTATCTATAAACACATGATCTGGAGTTGGAGGAGAGTTGAGTCCATGAGACTTAATTGCAGCAGTGAAATCTGACCCACTTCTTATGTCAAACACCCCGGCTAGCTCAGTCGGTAGAGCATGAGATTCTTAATCTCAGGGTCATGGGTTCGAGCCCCACGTAGGGCGCTGTTCTTTTGTAGAACTCACTCAGTTCATCAGATGATGAGTCACAATGGATGGACACAGACTCAACTCTGTCAATGTCACCTGACCCCAGGAAATCTGATGTTGTTGGAGGGTGCTGAAGCCTGGTGGCTTTCAGTTGTCTGGATGGGTGAGTTGTCTAAGGCACTGATTTCTGAGATTTTATTCGGGTCGCCAAAATAATTTGCAATGTTACGTACAGTTTTGTAAGATTTACATTTGCAGTACACATTTGAGCCACATGAGGCGCCATACTACTACTCTACCACACTCATGGTTTCCGCCTTAACAGCTAACACATTGTGAGCCTGTTACATTAGCAGCAAGAAATGGATGGAGAAAGTTAGGGGTGAGGCCATAAAGTATTTACCATGTGTATATGTTTCACCTGTTCAAGATAAGATAAGGTGATGCAGAAATGGTGATGAAAATAGTCAGGAATCTTAATTTATGCAGAAATCCACTTCTCTCACAATTTATATACAAGGCCTATTGTAAATTGGGTCGCGATGGTTTGTCATTTTTAAAAAATGGGGTCAACAGAAAAAAAGCTTGGGAACCACTGGGCTAAGGTGCCAAATACAAGCATTGTCACCTTCACAATGAAGCTTCTGGTCTCCAAACAGGAGAGCATGAGCCTTTTAGGGCCTTTTCAGACACAACGTATCTATAAACTTATGATCTAGGGTTTGAGGAGTCCATCCAGAGATCCAACCTTTCACTCCTCTGATTGTTCTCAGGCCATGGGAGTTAATGCGGCCCCGAAACCTGACCCATTTCTTGTGTCAAACAGCCCGGCTAGCTCAGTCGGTAGAGCATGAGACTCTTAATCTCAGGGTCGTGGGTTCGAGCCCCACGTTGGGCGCCGCTGTTTTGTAGTACTTGGTCCGCTCACCAAATCACATTGGACTTGGATTGTGATGAATGTGCACAGAGTAAAGTATCTCAACTCCATCAATGTCACCCGAACACGTGATATCATTGGTTGTTGTAGGTTGTAGGGTGCTGAATTCTGGTGGCTTTCAGTTGTCAGCTAAAAGCCCTCAAGGTATCAGTTCGCACAGCCTAGAAATCTGACCCAATTCTTGTCTCATGCAAGCTGGCTAGCTCACACCACTTTACATTAAAGGTGTAATAACCTACTATAGTCTTCTTTATCTACAAACTTGTGATCTGGTGTTTGAGAAGAGAGATCCAATCCTTCACTGTCCTGAGTTTTCTCTGTCAATTGAAAATGTAGTGATTGAACTTACTCAGATTAACGTGTCCTTCAATGGCAGGAAACACCACAGAGGTCAAGTCCAACCAAGTTCTATATAAGCTCCTGAACCTACACAAACCATCTAAAAAAATTGGCAAACTAAGAGACAACAGTTTATGTATGCCTTTATTTATTTTGCTGTATGTCAGTTCTTGCTCTTGATCCAGGCTTACACAAACAGTAGATACAGCATAAGATTGAAAATGACTCACACAGGGAATTGAAGAAATGACTTGGCGGCTGTTCGGGCGATTATCTTGCAAATCCTCCTCAAAATGAATGATCACTGTTGTGATGTGAGTGAGTCACTCCCAAAACTCAAGACTTGACAGCAGAGAAAAGATTAACTGCAGCGGTGCAAGAAGTACTGGGATCCTTCACTTCAGTAAAAGTAGAAATAACATGGTCTAGAAATACTCCTTTACAAGTAGAATTCCTGAATTCAAAATGTACAGAAGAATTACCAACAAAATGTACTTAAAGTATCAAAAGTAAAAATACTCCTTTTTATTTGTGTTAGGTTAATATAGAATTATATGTGATTCAATGTGGAGCCAATTTTAGATACTTTGAGTACTAATTAGTAGTACTAGTTAGTATCAGTATAGTACTCCATCAAATCACATCAGCATATTATATATTTGCTTTATATAAAAAGAAACTACTAATTGGCAGTGCCAAATAATGTTTATCCCTCTGAATTGTAACAGAGTAGAAGTATAAAATAAAACAGCATGTAAAATACTCAAGCTAAGGATGTCAAAAGTAGCTGAGTAAATGAATCTCAGTTACATTCCACCTCTGACTAACAGATGATGCCGGAAAGAGGGGTGTACCGCAGAGAAGGTGTTTTCCAAAATGTCTTTCTTGTGAATCATCCTGAAAAAAATCCTTAACCAATTCCTCAAAAATGTATTTTCAAGACTTTTAATGAAGCACAACGCGTCACTGGCAACTAACTGTTAGCTTTAAATCAAGTTATTGAATGCTTAATCCCTTGAATTGATAAACACTATATTATTTCTTTAAAATAACAGATAAGTTTGGAGTCCCAGTAGATAAGGATCCAATATTGCTATCTCATGTCTGATGTATGTTCGTTACTTCATCTACCTCCCATTGTATTTTTGTTGCCCTCAGTTGCTCTTAAATGTCTTCCTCACATTTGGCAAGTGACTCTCACCATATGCACAGGCTTCGCTGTGACCCATTCACATTAATCCAGAGGATTGAGCTCAAATGACCCAGATTGAGTTTGCCGCTTGTGATGCCAGCGGCTTTATGCACGCAAAGTACATTTAGGAGAAAGACTACATCCAATACGATGCTGTAGAAGTACAAATCGATCTACACAAAATGAACTGTTTTGATTGACACAACTGATTAAATGATTTAAGTGCTTAAAAACATCAAGGGATGTTTCAGCTTCTTTCAGTGCTCAAGTTTAATCTTAGACTCTTTTCAGGCGTTTCACCTCAACTGACACTTCAACTTCCCTCAGCGCTCAGAGGGAGACAGACACGTCAGATTCTTTCAGTTTTATCAGTCAAACCATTCAACTCCTTATAGCTCCTTACAGCATGTTTAGCTTTTTAAAGCTTCTTTCTTTTAATATATTTCAACTGCCGGTTCAACATTTTTTATTATTGTCAATATTATTATTATTATTATAGTAGCCTTAGAATTGTCCAAAGCAAACTAAAAATATAATAGTTAAGATCTTTGATGATGAGAAATATTTTGTGTTTAAGAGTTGAAAGAATGATTCAATTAATTGATTAGATCGACAAAAAAATATTTCAAAAACACTTCAAATGAGAGCATTGATACTTCTTGTCTTGGCTTCAAAGACATTTTCAGTTGTAGAGCTTAAAAATCAATGGACAGAAAAATGGATAAGCAATGGTTTACCTAATTTACACTTAATCTGACACTTAAACTGCTTACATATCTTTGACTGACACTTTGAATGCTTACATATTTTTCCCTTAACCTCACACTTTAATTGCTTACATATATTACCCTTAAACAGACATTTCATCTCCTTTCATCTCCTACTCTTTAAATGACTGTTGACATGTTGACCGACATTCCAACTCCTTTTAGTTCTAAATTAGCTTCTCCTCATTACTATTGCTAGAAGTAGTAGCCAAGATAAGATAAGCTTTTATTGATCTCCCTCAGGGAAAATTCACTTGTGACAGCAGCTCACGGAACAGGCAAATGGAAGTACAGTAACTCAGAATAAATACAAATAAAGTTAGAAATGGTGCAGCAATAACAACAAAGTGGCAATAGAAGAAATTAGAAAAAGTATTTACACTATGTTGAGAGTTTGACATCTATATTCATCAGAGAATAAAGATGCTGTGAATGCAAAAGTAATAATGATTCATATAAAAAATAAGAATCTATACAAATAAACTTAAATTAGTAATTTGATGACAAAGGTTTTGGTGTGGTTCTCTGTCTTCTGTGACAGTAAATGAAACATGTTTGAGCCCTGGTAAGCTGTGATCACCATGCTTCACCAGGTTCTGACACACAGACCGAAGGAGCCGTCGGTTGCAGCCCTGGTGTTTCCTGCTGCACTATCAGCACTTATCAGATAACTGCCAGCCTTTTTCACAGCCTGCACGGGACTCATCGCAGGCGGAGGAAGGTGGATGCACACACACCGGCTGAGTCGAGCCTTCGGAGCGGCTCCGGTTTAAAATAGAAAAAGGGAGGCGGGCAGCGCCGCCCCCCTGCAGCCGGCGGCCGCTGCACGTCCTGCAGGAAGCTGAACAGAGAGGCGTCCAGCAGGCTCACATACACACATACACACACATACACACGCATCTCTGTGCTGCAAGGTCACCGAGCCTGCCGGAGCCACACACACCTTCACCTACCACAGAAAGGTAAAGTAACATTTCCTGGCTGTTTGTCGCTGAAACGCGGTGATCGGTAGGATTAACCGGAGCCGCAGAGATGAACATGTGCTGCGGATGAATGAGGAGAGGAAGACAAAAAAAAATGTGTGATTGCATGTTGTGATGCGTTCAGGGGCATTCGGAGAGAGGTGGGAAACCGGTGCGCGTGCGATCAGCAGAGGATTGATTTGCGTTATATGTTTGTTGTTGCGTTTTGTTTTGCATTTTCATGTGTGATAGGCTGGTTTGGTCCATGCAGGCCCTGAACATGTAAGACTGGCTTCATCCGGTCTCTGTCCTTACATCAGCAGCATCATATGATCAGGCTACAGAGAAGAAGAGTCGCTCTGCTGTTGCACTGTGAGCTCCAGCCTGTCTGATGGAGGGCTCTAAATTTTGCAGGTTTTCTCAGAATGACAGATCAGTGAGTCTATTAATACCCGTGGATGTGATGAGGAGTTTTTCCCTGGTCAGCTGGTGAGCTGTAAAAATAACTCCACATGTCACATTGTGCTGGTTTCCTCTTGTGGCTCTTTTTTTTTCATTTGTAGTGAGCAGATCTGTGAAGATCACACCTAGACGCAGATGTTGGAATTTAGGCAGTTTTCATTTTGCGTCTCTTGTAACTAGTTTGCTGTGGAAGAGCATCACAGCAACAGTGAGATAAGAGCAGGATAAAATGATAAAACAATGTAAAGAGGAGTCATAAAATCAGACAGCTATTACTACTACTACTGCTACTATTATGACCAGCTTTCATAAACTTGTGGTCATACCAGGTCATGTAAGCCTGTGTCAGCAAAAATGCCAGCGTACAGAAGCCCACAGTGGCCAGGCTTGCAATGATTTTTTTTTTCTTTGATGCTGTCATATCTTGAGATCACAAGTTCATTTTTCCGTTACCTCCAGATAACAAAGCTCTTTTTTCACACATGTTCATTTATCTCATTATCTTGAGAAAACAAAAAGCAGATTTGGAGACATAACGAGATAATGTATCATGAGGAAATGACTTCATAAGAATCATAAGAGTGGACTACATACACACACTGCTCTATAGGAGGAGTTGGGAGTTTCAGAGCAAACTATTTGAGCTTTTTGAGAACTTTTGGCAAATATCAGCTTATATGGGTCGACAAAATTTTGGAATCTCAGTGTGGAATTTTTTTTTCACTTTTGTTTCTGACTATTAATGATGTTCTTGACTTCACCCTGCAACACTGCTCAAGTCACTAGAATACATTTCTGTAGGTGTTGTATCTTCAGGACCAGATCAGGTTTCACGATCAGAACCTCTTTGCATGTTCCCTGGGGGAAGTTTGTTGTGGACACAAACCTGCTGTGTGCAAACAGAGCTGCCTGACATGGAGCAAGGCATTATACTCCACAATAAGAGCATGTGCTACCATTCAACACCTCAATAACCTAAACATCCAAGGTGGTTGTTAATATCACAATAAATGAGTTCATAATGGAGATGATTGGCAACCTTAAACCTACCTTACCATAAACTGTGATATTTTCAGCCATGTTTGCTCTTGAAGAACAGCGCCCTCTTCTTGTTGTGTAAAGATGTATTCAGCAGATTTCCCTCCAAATAGATTGAATATTTTAAGTAAATACAGAAACTGATGGAAGCTTACATTTTAAAATTGTACTTTTCATATAATATGTATTTTTATTTAGGGGAATTTGTGTAGAGACCATGTTTGAAATAGAGCTAGATCATCCAGGCAGTATAACATACAGTATAAGAGTGAATATTTATTGTCGATACATCAGTATATGTCAGCTGATAAGTAACAGGAAATTGCAGTACAGTCCACCAGAGAGAACTGACAAGTTGATTTCTCTCTCTTAGGATGCCTCAGTCACACAAATAAAAGCAAATAGGTATAATTAGAAGTCTAGGTTTGAATGGAAATCTGCACTCTAAAAGTCAGACCTCACTTTAAAATCAGTGAGAAGGTAGTAATTAATAAGTGATATGCTTTCAATGAAGCACTTCGCCACCCAGAAATCACATGTCAAACACATTTCAACAGTCTTCTTCACTGGATTCCCGGTCGACAAGGATGGTCTATTATTATATATCAGATTTGCTATACAATCAAACGTGCATGCTTTTTGTCATGAAATCCGACGGCTCACAATGTTGACACAGAGATGAAACAGAGATCAGGGCATTTGACCTTCATGACGTGTTCGGAGGAGTGGAGTGGGCAGCAGCTTCGGATTGGATGCTGAATGTGGGTGCTGGCAGCCCACATGGAAAAGTGAAATGAAAAGGCTTCCTTGCATGCTATTGTGTCCACAGAGGTGCAGTTGTGTGTGGGTAACAACTGACTCCTTTCACTTCCTTATTTCACAAATGCCTTGTCTTGGTGTGAAACTGCCATGGAGGGCTTCGAATGTGGTTTTTGTGTCAGAAAAGTAAACCTAGAAAAGAAACAATGGAGTGTGCAGCTTTGCCGGTCGGGAGAAAGCCTCAGTGTTGGTAGAGGTTTGACATCCATTTTTATTGGTTAAATATGTGTTGATGGATTTTAATTAAAGTTCATCCCCAAGATTGAAGTCAAGTCAAACTGCAGAGGCTGACAACTGATAGAAAGGCTCTTATAGTCAGAGGGTGACGCAGCGGCCAAGGGCAAGTGTGTTTGCTGGATCGTGCGGCGAGATTAGACGTCATGTTGATTAGAGGAAGGAAAACGCACAGCTCGGTCAACATTTAGAGAGTTGCTGATTGGGTTAATGATGAACTGTTTCTAAAAACAAAGCGAGCAGTGTTACTAGAAGGTTACCTCTCAGCTAATCTTACGTTGCCATAACTGTAAGTCCCATGACGCTGAGGTGAGGGCGGGGGCAGGTGTGGTGAGGGTCATGCTGGCAGCCGCGGACCGTGGAGGTCAAGTTTCTGTGAGTCTGACGGGGCTTACAGCTTTTTACCTGAGCAACACATAAGTAGAACTGCTGAATACTTGAGACGTTAACAAATATTCTTCTCAAGAAGCAGATTCCATTTTTTCAAAGATATATTGTGTATATTTCAAAGAGGGTAAAAAGGAATGTCTGTTCACCCCCTAAATCCGATGTAGTCATGTTCCCACTGCAGCACCTGTCAATCAGCTGACCTTCTGTTGTCCTTCTCTACAGTTCAAGTCCGACTGGGCCTCACAATAGCCCATAATAAAAGGCTATTATTAAGTGACCACTGCCCGACCTTTGACTATCAGTAAAAATGGAATCAAGTAATTCTGCCTCTCTGAATGGTGCCTTTGGTTTCTCTTTTCGTGAATACAGCTGAATTCTATGTAAAAGTTCCTATTTCTCTGAAAATACAATGTCACCTTCACACCCCAGGAATTTATAATGAACAATCTTATAGAAATAATAATTCATTTTTACAAATTTAAGTGGAATTTTTGCTTCATTTAAAGATACATTAAAGCTGTACGAGTCTGTATTTTTATATTAACAATAGATCAAATGACTATGTGTAATGTGAACAGGGTTGCTAGTAGTGATGAGCCAGCACATCCATTCACCTCTGTGGAGCGTTTTACTGTTTTTCAGCTTAGTGTTTTGATTTTGTGGCCCACAGCTGTACTGTTTTGGTTCAGTGTCACGCCTCTCGTATGTGTCGTTTCTAGAGGAAAGCAGCTGTTTTCAGCAAAAAAGCTCAGTTAAAGCCACTCAGCAATATCTGCCCACACAACAGAGAAAGTTACAGTAGCAGTCATAGCAGTTGTAGCACTTTGCAACTAAACGATCAGAGGTTTTGATCTTGGTGGAGAACTGAGCTGATAGGAGAGTGAAGCATGTCTCCAAATGAATGCTATTGTTGCTCATACAGCCTTAAGTGCAACACACACCAGCTGTGTAACATTGTGTCCACCAATGCTTGACACACCCAGGAGCCAAGTACAGTAGCTGGATTGTGCCAATTCAGGGAGCAGAGATTTGATTCATGGAAACAGGATCGAAGCTTCTCCTGATGTATGTTTCAGAAATCTACCAGTGACTTAACGTCTCTGTGTACGTTAGTTGAGGTTGCCTTTCACCTTGACAACCACACCCATCTGTGCCTCCATCACTGAAACTGACCCGAAACACAACACTGGGGTCCCTGCCTGGCCCTTGTTGTGAATTAAATCTGAGATCCTGTGTCTGCCTATGCTACAAAGACAGCAGTGTTTTAGGCTTCCTGCCAAGCTACAGAGCGAAGTCCTTGGAGGACATACGGACACACGCAGACACACAGTTGCATTCTTGCAGTTCAGTGCGATGTAACCCTGCAAGATGAGATTTTGCCAGTGGGATGATTTGATTACAGAAACACTGTTTTGGTTCCTGGACCCCCGCCTTGTCTCAGCTCCTCACTTACTCAGCCCTGTTGTTTCAGTGGGTTCACCAAGGTGACGGCAACGGGCCCTCTCCAGTGCGTGCAGGGGAAGAAGGACCAAAACAAACGATGTGCTCAGCCCAGCAACACACTAGGACAACTGTGTGTGTGTGTGTCTCCAGGTGTTTTTAACTGTGGTTCTTTGTCCCTGAGGATTCTCCCCAGCTTCTAAAATGTCCTTCATGCAGTGAATATGTGTAAGCAGTCACTCTGTACTCTTTTTGCTTGTGATGAGTTTTTTTTTTTTTTTTTTCACACTTGAGCAATAATTAATCAGATTAATTTATGTCTTTGTTTTTAGCTGTGATGGTTTTTTGTCAATCCACCACTTCCGTAAATTTCGTACACCCATTCATGGTTGATAAAAGATGACGATTACTGACCCTGACTTTTCTTCTAGTCCCACCATGAGGTCGACATATTTGTCCTTGAGTAAAATATCTCAACAACTATAGTTTTGGCATGAACAGACTTAAATGCCTCCCTCAGTTATCATGTTTTCATGCAGCATCATTATCAGGTCAAAATCCTGACTTCAGTAGATTAGGTTTAGACAATGAGTGCAGTTCTAACCAGAAGTACAAAAAAGTGAAGTGCAGTGTAATTTTCCTTTTTTAGACATGTATAGCGAGGGGTGCAATGTGAACAATCGCAACAGTATGAAAAGAGTGAAGTGAAGATATAAAGTGAGGGATATATATTTAAAGTAGCTGCCTGGACAGGTCATGCACCAACTAATGTTTCACCAAGTATAGTTTTATGCTTTTATGCTTTATTTTCCTTCCATTTTACATGCGTAACTACAGTCATAGTGTATTGGATTGACCTGCAGTCGTGAACTCACCCTGTGTAGCTATGGATTGAGCACTGAAGCTGCTAATGCTATGTAGATGCTTTAAGATGGAAAAATAAAGTTAGTCTGAGCCCTATTAATTATGGTAGGAAGTGATACAGTGAATACTCACAAGGGGTGGGATGAGAGTGTGCTGGCATGTAGCTGCTGACCTCTAATCTTTATGTGGAGAAGAAGAGGAAGAAGGAAAAGAATTTCCTTTCAGGGATCAATAAAATTGTATCATTACCGGACACCTTGACCATCAAATGGTTGCAGATTTGGAACATAGTCCACCTAAAATTGTCTTTAAATTCATGCTGCGTGCAAAAGTGTGGCTCCCATAAAAACTGCAGATGTAAGACCTTGAACTATAGTGACCTATAGTTCATTTGGCTTGGTCCTCATGTGTGTTTTAATACGGAACACGCCGGCTGCGAATGCAACCTGTCAGTCACTCCTGTCAGCTGCTCTTTCAGCTCTTTCAGTCAGCCGTGTCCGGTGAAGGACGCAGCATGATGAGGATCTGGGCTTGGAAAGCAAAGAGGAAATGTTGACATTGCAGTGACTGGAAAAGTGACTTTGCTTTGTTTGACTTATTATGTATTTATGTGGTTGATCATAAACCAAATTCTTCAAACTTTTCTCCAAGTTTGCCCCCCCCCTCGACTTAGCTGCTTCTTTATGGTCAATCAGTTTCGGAGCGTCATATTGGAAGCCATCAACTTAAGCTGCTTATGAGTTCGGAGGCTCTTTCGTGCATTGTCGTCACGTTCAATCAATCAAAACCAGTATCCACAGTGAGTGCTGCTGTGGACAGCCTGTAATCTGATTAGCGTGGCTTAGACCCACAGTAGAGAACTCTGGAAAAAAAAGGCACAGTCTTTAATTTTGATTAAAGGGAAAATACAAAGGATATGCAAAAAGGATTAACATATATCATTCATTCACCAGGCTGGTTTTAGCTGTTCGCTGAGAGATGTTGGTAAGTGTTTATTCATCCACCCAGTTAAAGACAATAATTATGTTCCTATATCCACCATTTAAAAATAAAAGACCGACATAAATTTAGTGTTCACAAATTATGTTGCACTTATATATGGTTAAACCTTGCATTGGTGTGAAAGTAACCTTATCATCGTGTTCATTGTTTTTTCAAATGTTTGTTTCATGTTGCAACACATTTTGTCCCAATTCTGTTCCTTTTTTGTTCATTCATAGATGACTCATTTATAATTAATTTTTATACACATAAACTCAAATATGGTGATTTGAGCAGAGATTTCAGATGTAGCACAAAATATTAACTACTTGCAGATTCATTTAAGCTGAACTCATAAATATTTGTGTCTTATTGCACAGTCATCTCAATAATGGGTTCCTGCTGACAGTTTGATATGTGTGACTCTCTACAACATCGCAACCCGATCCGGCGAGAGCGGCAACGAGGAACGAGAGCAACATGATTTATTGATGCCGGTAGCCAACGTTCACGTGTCATTTCACTCTGGAGACTGAAGTGGCCGTTTCCTTCCGTAAGGCTTTGACGTTCTCGAGTAAAAGTTGCTGCTGTAAAATGTAGACTTTGAACAGTAGTTCAAAAAATTCAAGCTGCTTTTTTTGCTGTCACAGATACTGCTGGGTTGATTCCTAAAGCAAAATGCAATAAAGAAAAGATTTCATTCCACTGGAAATACAGTAGTTGAAGAACTAATTTGAAGTATGAATCATTTTATTTTCAATAAGGATGTTGCCATGGGAGGAATTACTCCAAAGTGTAATCCAATGAAGATGTGGTTTCTCTGAGAACTCTGAGAGGCTGGGGGAGGGATGTTGTGTGGTTGTTGGACAGTGTTTGAGGTTCTAAGACCTGTCCAGAGAGTTGTTGCCACAGATGAATAGCAGAGGCTTGAGGTATGCATGCCTGCAGGCGATAGTGCTGAGAGCTTCGTTTAGCTTGACCAGTTAATGGCCACGGGGAAGATGTTATCAGAGGGAGTGGTCCCTGAACTGTTGACTTGTACCAGCAGACCGTCAGAGTCTCAGACTGCTTAGCTTTTGAATGATTAATAACCATAAACAACAGGAACCCACTACTCTGTTGACCAATCACAGTCGGCATTTTGCTCACTTGTTTTTACCTTAATTTATCTTGTGTGTGTCTTCTGCATGATCACTTTTCTTGTGTTTGTGTTTGAATGCAGCAAGGCTCCTGATTTGTTATTTTAATGTATATTATTTATGTGTTAGCGCTATAAACATAAACATTAATCAGCAACAATTTAGAACCATTTTAGTCATTTTCTGTAAAAAGACACTTGCTGGTTCCAGCTTCCGATGAGTGAGGACGTGATGCGTCTCTTATCGGTTTTATATGACTGTAAACCTTTTTATATGACAATAAACCTATCTATATACCTATAATATCTTTGGGCTTTGGAATGTTGTAATGTTGGTCGAATAAAACAAGAAATTTATATAAACCTTCGTTGACTATATGTGAGACATTTTCCTTAATTTTGTGACATTTTAAACGTTTAAATGAGAAAAATGATAATTGGTTGCTGTCCTTGTAAAATGCATTTTCAGTGTCCAAACTGCAACTGTATATAGGCATTGTATCGTCTTTGAGAACACTGGCTTACTCTGATTGGAGCCCAAGAGAAGAAAATATGCTTTTTCAAAAATAGCTGCATTTGGATGGATAAGAAATTCTGATGCACATTGTCTCTGCTGGAAATTAATATACTTAAGGGGAAGTGCAGTGTTTCCAGGGAATGGTATTGAAAAAAGAATTGAGGCAGCAAAGGCCCAGATATCCTGACTTTTAGACCCTGATATGGCTCAAGATACCAAAAAGAGCAATCCTCAAATTCCCATAATGCATCAGGCTGCAACTGAAGAAAAGCTCCCTCCAGAGCCTCAAACACAT
Source organism: Centropyge bicolor (assembly GCA_037975185.1). Lineage (NCBI taxonomy): Eukaryota > Metazoa > Chordata > Actinopteri > Pomacanthidae > Centropyge > Centropyge bicolor. The sequence goes on along the minus strand of JBBMOC010000004.1, from coordinate 526,051 downwards.
TGTACTGTACTGTATGTATTATAAAGTTTTTACAGGTTGAGTGCTACAACCATGTCAGGTGACCTTGATGTTTAAAAATCAGTGCAGTGCCCTTTAACTTTTCTCTGCCCTGATAGCTGTTGCAATCACCGGTGGCAGTTATTTCACAGCCTCATTCCATGAACCACGTCTAGCCATGTTAATTAGGGATGAGCGAGTACACCACTATCTGTATCTGTATTCGTATCTGTTTAACCATCTACATTATCTGTATCTGTATCTGTATTCGGAGTGGGCGGGGCCTAAACCGGAAGTGAGTGCAGAAATGGGTGAGGCTTAAAACTGTACATTATTTTAAGTCTGAAATTGATATGGATTGATCAGAAGTTGCTAATCTACTGTATTCAAAGCCTATATACAGTATATCTCAATAATATTTATAATATTATTTTCATGAACTGCAGAGAGAAAGTGTCAGATACTGCATGCAGCCACATACAATAAAAATATTAATATAGGCTACTTTGTGTGTTCAGCTACAGCTATATGTGTGTATGTGTGTAAATGGTCTGTGAGACTGTTTATTTTTTAATGATCTGTGTGAACTTCATGATTCATGCAAACATCCAGTGATGGCAAACAGGGAAATAATATGTCAGCCTTGTTCACTTCTTCTCAAAAGCGCCGCGTTCAGTACGAGCAAAGTTTTTCAACTGACTTCATATCACCAGCCAAACTAAGAGCAAGAAGACGGTTAAAAAAAAAATTAAAATAAAAATCGCAGCGGAGCGGAGGCATTTACCGACGCGACGCGAGCCGTTTTCAGCTCTGTCTTGTCAAATGCACAGCAGGTATGTTGGGAGAGACGTGCAGAGACCATACAGTCTATGGCAGAGACGTGTCTGTGTAGGGAGGGGCGGGCGCTGTGTGTGACTGGCCAATCACAGAGCGCGAAGACAGTCAGTTCCACAATGAGGATTTTCCTTCAGCACGAACACAGATATTAACATATTTTACTCGTATCATAATCGTATTCGTCAAACATGCTTTATCCGTAACGGATACTCGTCTGAAACGAGTATCCGGCTCATCCCTAATGTTAATCTCAAATAATTGCCGCTGTGCAAACATGAGGAAACGTGTTGACTCTTCCACCGGCTTTTCCTATCTGTGAAAAAACCCCACCTGGCTGCTGTCATCTCAGTGTGCACGGTGAGATAATTATACAGCTGTAAATTATTCCTGGCTGATTAGAAAGGTGAAGCTAATGAGGTTAGACGGGGGCTGAAACACACGGGTGCTTATCTTGCCCGATGATGAGTCAGTTAAAGAGAATTGACAGAGTGAAGTGTGGGTGTGTGTTTTTTTCTTTTTGCAATGAGGGTGTGTTTGCTATGTACACCAGCAGCACCTGGTTTTACTACTATGCCTCTCTCAGTTGACAGCCTCCTCCCTGTTTCCATAACTGTGTGAGGGCTGGAGGGGGGTGGGCCCAAGGTGAATACAGGACGAGGCAGGTGTGGTCTCTCAGGTAGAGTGAGTGCATACCCTCTGGATAATTTATTGTGTGTGTGTGTGTGGTGTGTGTGTGTTTGCACATGTCCTCTCCAGGATACGGACCTCTGGTATGTCCTTCTCCTTTACGTGTCACATTACTGCTGGCAGTTGTTCGTGTAAATGAGAGAGAGGACAAAGCTTTTGACCTCTTTTATGATCCCATAGCAGTCTGTATACTGTCAATATGAGCTGCAGCTGGTGAGCTTATTTATCTATATTTTGTTGGTAATGATCTGTGACATTTTTCTACAAACAACTGCTCGTGGTTCGGGTTAATGTATTTCTAACCCTGAAGGACTTTAGAGTGAGGAAAAAGTAGATCTGACTAATCAATAATCAATCACAGGACTAAATGTAATAAAAACACAAAACTAGAAAGAAGTTGAATTTTAATTCTCTCTCTCGCTTCTTTTCTGTCATTGCAGTGAATAGTCAGTGTTGAGGTGGGCCAGCCATGCCGCCCCCGGCCACTAGTCCCCCCGCCATGCCCCCACCAGACGGCGGTTGGGGGTGGGCTGTGGTGTTCGCATCTTTCATCTCCATTGGCTTCTCGTATGCTTTCCCCAAGGCCACCACGGTCTTCTTCAAAGACATCCAGGTCATCTTCAATGCCTCCTACAGTCAGATCGCGTGGATCTCCTCCATCATGCTCGCCGTCATGTACGCTGCAGGTGAGTCATTGGTCGGGTTCACCTTTGGGTCATTATGTGCAAAGTCACAGAGTAACATGAGGAAGTGTTCAAATCACAGGTGGGTCTATAACCGTGGCCTAACAGCACCGGTCCACTGGCTGGTTAACTACCTGTGAAGCCATTGGAATTCTAATAAAGTGATATTATAATAAAATGTTAGTGCCCATCCACGCAGATAACACAGCCATAAAATAACCTGAAAACACTAAAGTAGATGGCACTGTTATGGCAGAAAAATGAATTTAAATGTACCTTTTGGTGATCACTCAGTTTCACTCAATCAGTACACACTTTAATACTTAAATCAATATGGTTGGCTGATGCAGCTTCATATCTTATAATAACAATTACTATGGTGTTGCTTACCCCAGTGGGGCAGAGCACCTTGAATCCACTTATTTTAGCTATGATCCTCCAAATCGCAGTGTCAACCTGGTTTTAGTGGAATCTCTTAAGGATTTCATTTTGTCACTCGTTGTCATTTGTTAAGGATTGTCTTTGCTGCAAGGAGGTGGTGCGTTGTTTCCCGCTCCATTCAATGAGGCCAGAAGGAATAATAAGACAAACTCACATCGGATTCATCTTACAGTGATTTATTCAAGTGTTTGGAGCTCTCGCTGGACTCACATGTTTATGTGGTTGTGGTTCTTTCTGCCTCAAGATGCAGCAGGAAATAACGGGATAGAGATTGAAGTAGGTTGTGTCATCAGATCATGACCTGGATTTTAAAGCGCGGTGTCACAGAGAGTGGGCACAGCGTCACATGCTGAGCCTCCAGACAGGCTGAAAACCCTCAGGGTGTGCCAAGCTAAAGGTACAAATATGAATTCATTTGAGTTTGAACTACAGATTTATAATCTAGCGTTATATTGACTTGGGGAAATGATGGCAGCTACAGTAAATCAAGGTAAATCTTTTATCATCTACATTTGAAAGGGTCAGAGTGTGTTTTTTGCAGCCCGTTTCCTCCACCGTATTGCTCTCATCACCTTCTGCATTTCTCACTTTGGCTTCAGCCCCGCAGCCTTCTGCTTGGCAGTGCCACGGCTGCCATCTGTCCACGCTGTAATCCTCCTGTCACTCGATCTACTGCTGTTGTCACCATCTGTACCGGTCAACAGCAGGCCTGGAAACTCATTTCCTGTGTTGTGTAGTTCTACCAAGAGCAGCAGAAGAATTTGGTAAATGCTTCATTCAGATCGTCATATACAACCACGATGCCAAAAAAAGATAGGATGCTGTGTAAAAGACAATGTATTTTATGCTTTACTCATCAGCTTCAGTGATCTTTGCAAATGAATCTGAAGGCGGCAACACGTTTCAAACAAGTCGGGACAGGAGCAACAAAAGACTGTGAAAGTTGTGGACTGATCCAAAAAAACCTGTTTGGATCAGTCCACAGGTTAACAGAGTCATTGGTAACGTGTGATTAGGCATCATGGGAAGATACTTGATTGAACTAAGTAATCAAATACAAAGATTTTACAAAAGTAAAATATTGTGACTTTTTTTTTTTTTTTTTAGATTTGTATTGTGGACTCTATATGAGGAATTACAGCAGCAGACACAAGTAAAGTTTTTATATATACACTCTCTGAACAGGAGCTCATTCAATCAAACTCCTAAAACTCCCCTGCCAATATTAGCTTGTTGGAGATATGGTGGCATCAGAACACACGTTGACCGACGAGATTCACATTCATTAATTTTCCTGTGGTGCCGGCATCTGTGAAGTTCCTCTTTTCACTCTCAGTGTCAAAGAAATGGAGCGGAACAGGCAGCTTTAAATAATAGTTTGACGCATTGATTATGAAAATGAACATGTGGCATTCATCAAGTTTGAACAAGGTGATTTACGACAAGTCTGTGTAGTTCAATTTTCTTGGGATTCTGTTGCACCACATAAGACATGATTAGATCAATATGCATAAATGTGGTCTCCATTGCTCGAACAAGTTTATTTTGTAACTCTAAATTTTCTGGGTCAGTTCCTGTCTTGGTAACAGTTCTTTCACATAGATAATAATGGGATCCTTTTCAAAAATGTTTTTTTATGTGTTAGTGAAAAAACTTTCAATCCCAATATCAGACAGGCTTCAGCTCTATGTCAGCCCTGTGAACAGTAACTGGCTTGGCTTTTATTGAGGCTTGAGGCTGTTTCATCTCAAAACAAGTATGTTTTCTTACTACAAGTGGAACATGTTTGTCGACCAACGAGAGAGTTTGCTCATTATGATGATATCAAAAAGAGCATTGCAGTTAATAACTTGACTCGATGCCTCCTTGTCATAATGAGGTGCAGCAACTCGTAACAAAGCGACTGACTGTTTGTTATTGTAATGTGTAATTTGCTCTTGTATTGTCTGTTTATTTTTATGGTTCACGCTGTTCACATCTGCTTCTGTGCTGAAAATGAGAAGTCAAATGATCTCCCTAAATATTTTTTTTTCCACGTTTAGCAAAATATTCTGTCATGGGAGACATAAAAAATATTATTCCTGTTGACCTCTGACCTCTGAGGGAGGCCAACACTTACCATGTGCGTGTTGGCCGTGACAGTTTTGACCGGTTACCACCTGCTGTCTTACAATGACTGTATGTCGTTATCATGTGGTGATGTTGTCAATATGTGCAGTTACTAAGCAATCGGCTCTTGTTACTCATTCATGCCCATTGATTGCTCTCATCAGCTATTCATTAAACATCTGCTCCCTTGTTCTACCTCGAACGCCGAAGAAGCAATTGAACGTTTAACACCTTTCTTATTTCCCACTGCTTTGCGTGTGTGGAAGTGTGTGTGTGTGTGTGTGTGTGTGTGTGTGTGTGTGTGTGTGTGTGTACATGTGTTGGTGCGTACACAGCTCTGTCATTGTTGTGAAGCTGCCTGATCATGATAAGACATCCAGAAATATGAATCTATCTATGTGATGTCATTTGAGCTTTTGCTTGTCGTAACGTGTTGTAGCTTGACAGAGTTTCATAAGAGGTTGGACCAATGAAAGGAGAATGTCAATTTTTCAGTTTTAATAATGAAATGACAATCATCCAACACAGAGATGCAAGGTTTCCGAAATTAGATAGAATATGTACAAAATTTGATTATTTTCTATAAGAGAAAATAATCAAAAAAAAAACAGTAAACCAAAATAATTTGGTTTACTGTTCTTTATCAGTCAAGTAAGCACTTAAATTCATTTTAATGCTCCATCAAGCAGAAAAGTATCACACCTGTGCTTGTCTGAGCCGAACTAATATAAAGCTAAACATATTTTTTTTGTGTGTTTGATCAAATTCTTTCTGTTTTTTGCCATGAAAAATAGAGCTGGGTTCCGTATGGATGCCATCCATAAAGTGACATAGCGACCACTTTGGCCCAGACCGAAATATCTGTTATATGTCCGATATATAGATAATCCCTTGATTCTTCCTCTAACACAGCCAGAGCGACATGTTTTTATATCATTAGCTTGACTACTTCTTTCTTGATATTTTGTTGATATTTTGTGGAATAAATAATCTTCTATTCAAAATGTATAGATTGGTCACTAATGATGATTATAATGAACTCCTGTACTCTTGATTTAGCTTCTGGACAAAAGCCATCACAACTGCTCAATTAAGATAAGAGCTTTAGCTTCTGTGTGACACACCTGCCTCGACAGGACTGTCAGAAGTCATCCAGTATGTTCCCTCCTTGCAAGTCTGTATCACCTGTCGGTATAAAGTGGAAATGTGTAAAAGGTTTCACAGAGGCAAAAACGTGTTCCAACCAAGATTTAAGAGATTGTAAACTAACTGGTCTCCTCAGACTCTGAACTTTTGCTTTACCTTTATAGCTTTATGCAGTGACTTTACAATTCCTGCGAGGAAACTGCTCAGCCTTATGTTCACCTCAGCATGTTCCCACCAATAAGAAATGTTGGTGGGATAACAGCCTTGATTCTCTGAAGCATGTAGCATCACTGTTTTGAAAGAGGGGAAAGCAGGTGACCTATTTTCTGATTTAGGTGTAAGCTTATAAGTGGAGGTGGGTGTGGTTCAAATTATACGTGGGAAATTTCTGACAAGTCTATGGAGGAAATTCACTCTCTGTCTGTCCCGTGTAATAAAAACAGGGTTGGGCACGTTTGAGCTCTGCGGCGCAATCCTTCACGGCATTACATCAGACAGCTGTGAGGCAACACATCTCTCATCCCCTCGGTGACGGCCAGCGTCGCCCCGTGATGACGTTTCTAAGCTGCAGGCCGTGTGTCCCTGTTGGATCAGTGTGCTAATCCCAGACATGGAGAGAGAGACTTGACCTTGAGAGAGGCAGCGTGGAAACGACCCGTGTTACGTTCACTGTCAGTCATAAAGACAGGGAGATGGCAGGTTGCCAGATAGACGAGTAAACACGCTCACCGGTTAAGTGGTTTATCTTCTTTGAAACATTGAGGGAGTTTTTTATAATATCATACACGAATGTATATTTTTATGGTTGCTTTTATATAGTTCCAATTAGATTTAATTTCCACCCAGATGAAAATCAATCTGTCCTTCAGGCCATTATGCTTCACTATGTAAAAGATTGTAAGAGATTTTTTTTTCTCACCATAGAAATTAATATATATATATATTTTTTTTTACATATGAAAAATCTTTTCCACTTCAAGAGCACCTTGAGGTTTCCCCTGGATTTACTGCATCTGAGACTGATTGAGCGCTCGGCCCCTGCAGTCTTTTAGTGTGCATGTTACAGTAGATTGGATAATCCATAGAGCATGCTGTGAACAGTTTGCACAGGCTCCATTTCTTAAGTAGAGAGTCATTCAGAGGAAAAATGTTGTCAGTGAGTTCTGTGAATTTTCCAGAGTAATGGAAAGATTGTTCCCAGAAAAACCATTTGAAGCCGCACTGCCCCTCATTTATATGGGCTCTTTCAGTATCGTGTCCAAACATTGATGTTTCGATTCACCCTCGAAGCTTTTTTGGCTGCAGCAGTTTGCAGTGAAAAAGCTCTAAAAGCTCAATGTACACTACCTGCACACTACAAAATGACTAACAAAGTTATCGACTAGCTGGTGAAGAAAGTGGAACATTTCGGAGCTATACAGAGAGAATTTTCCCTCAGGAGTGGGCAGAGAGCAAATCTGAGCTAAAAGGGGAGTGAATGTTGGACTTACATTCCAACATGGCTCCAAATGAAGGCTGATGTTGCTCCGTGTCTGCTGCATGTGTGAATGAGCAGCTGTTGGCAAACAAGTCCATATCAACTCCAAAGGTGGTAATGTGTTGTTTACAACTTGTTTACACTGCCTCCAAGTGTCCAAAAAGTCTGTTAATGCAAGTTGAAATATCGTTTTACCGATATCTCAAAACAAGTGCACATCAAACAGAATTGAGAAATGATTTGTTATTTTCTTTAAGTATACATTCACTGTGCTGATGTGCAACATCCTCTTACAGCTAACATTGGAAAATAGAAGTTTTGAGTTGTCGAAATCTTGTTAATACTTACTTGTAACCACTAGGGTTCTTTTATTACGCGGCTTTAGAAGGATAGAGACTGTTTCAGAATCATAATCTCTTTTCACATGCAAGAATTGCAATTGATTGCAATTGAAAAGATTGCAGCCTTATTTGTTTCGTTGAGAGCATTACTCTCTGTTTCAGGAACGCCCCATCTGCATCCACTCAGATTCACACATTCACACTTGGAAGCGGCCCAGTACAACCACAGCTCCACTGGAAAGGTCCTTACTCAGGCGTCTCAGTGGTAGTAACATTTCTCACCCTGATTTATCCCGCCAGTCTGGAATATCAAACTGGCAACCTTGACTCCTACATTTAGTGAACATCTCTTGATTTCTTGTGAACAGCCTCCACTTTCATGCTGCTTTCTATGACACAGCTCTGTAGTACCTCAGAGTCTCATGTCCACCTGAAGATATTTATAATAAGTTCTATCACATGAACAAACCTGGTTTACCCTCCATTGTGCCCCTGTAAATATCTGTGTAATGGGTGGGCAGCCAGATGTGCAGTCCTTCCAGAAAACCATGTCTGTCCTCTTCCAAAAGAACAGCTTTTAAAAGTTGTTTGCTTCCGTTTCTGTCGACTTTATCCCATTGGAAGTGTGATGGATAGTCGCATCCTCACATCATTAGCTGCAGCAGCCTCTTTCGCTGCAGCTCGCATTAAAGGGTCGCGGAAAAAAACGGTTAGACACATTTCTATATGTGTCATTCCCTTTTGGGATCTAGGTGGTTATATTTAGTTGGGGGTTTTGTCCACTGTGTAATGAAGTCCACGCTGCGTCTGGCCAGGAGATGATAAGCCTTTTTCAAGGGAGGTAATGTGCTGGCTCAGGGGCTTCCTCATCTTGGCCGATTCGAGTCCCGTCGAGCCCCCGAGAATACTGATCACTGCTGTGGATGCAAATGAGGGGAACTTTCCTCAAGGTCGAAAAAAGATTCATGCAGAGCAAATTAAGTCAGATGACTCCTCGCCCGTTGTGGCTTTTTAAATTGCACTGGGCCTGGCAGAAATATGATACATGTTCTGGCTGGTAATGAGAACATTATTTCAGAAAAAATACATCTTTCATTACTTTTCTCTCTCCCCATTCGATTCACACCTCCTGTACTTAAAATTCAGCAAAGGGATAGTGGACGGTCGATTGCAAGACAGATTCCAAAAAAGTGCTGTGAGCAGCCGCAGTATTCAAAAGACGTTGTGTATCAGGATATATAAAACAGATCATGTAGTGAAAATGCTCACTGAATAGACTGAGGCCCCTACAATCAAACATTCATCATTTACCTGAAAACTATAAACAATAAACTCGAATACAAATTAACACAGAATCAAGACACAAACTCCCACAGGTCAATATATATTGTAAGAGCCATATTCACTATAGTTTTGAGTGTTGTTGTCCTCCGAGCCACCAGGGGTTGGTGTGTGTCATGTGGTGCAGGTGGCTCCAGGTGTTTTAAGTTGGAGCCAATTATGTACATGTGGCTGAAGTGGAAGGAGGAACGTTTTATAGGTTAAACCATGACAACTTCTGTCATCGATTTATTTTCTTTATCTTAACCGTCCAAGCCCACTATCAGACGGTAGCGGATAGTACAGAACTAGTCGTTATATATATGATCAATAAAACTCAAAACTCAAACTGTGTTCTACTGCACTTAGCCACAAAATACTAAAGGTTTAGTTCTACTATTCTGGTGCTAAAATCAGTGTAATGGAGTGCAGGTTGGTCTTGCAGAAGAAGATGCCTATCCAATGGGATTTCTCCTATGGGTGGCTCACAACTAAAGCCTGGACATACATACAGATATTTTATTGTATTTTAACTAGCAATGTAGTCTAAGGTTAAGCACAACATCCTCCAAAAATGAAAAAAAATAAACATCTCTCCTGACACATTTTTAACTCCTGTCACTCGTCTACTACAATTGATGCTTCTCTCTGTTTTTTCTGATTGGTTGTTACCCACAGCTTTGCAGTTCCCTAAATATGAACACAGCATACTCAGCAAATGACAGAAATAAGAAAGTGCTTTGTCATTTGATTTTATGGCTTGTGAATAAAATGCATTGTGATTCTTGCATGTTCTACAACTGAAAACACTTACTGGAGAATAAAACCTTACATTGTGCCCCTGACCTTTTTTTGTGCAACATATACACTTTCTGTTTAAAAGCATTCTATATAAAACAGAAAATGACACTCTTCTCTCAATCTTTTCTCATTCTCCGCACTGTCAGTTACAGTTAAACTGACTTGACAAGAGGAGATGGGAGTGCTGCGTTTAAAAATTGAAGCAGCCTTGTTCCTGCTATTAATAGAAGCTGGGCCTCCCGCTGGTGTGCAGCACTAACCAGATTAAACCATTATGCGCTCACTTTCAGTGATCCCCACTACTGTAAACATCCATCATGTGCCGGCTGATTTTAATGTTTCTTCTTTGTTCAGGTCCGATCAGCAGCATTCTGGTCAACACATACGGCTGCAGGCCCATCGTCATGATGGGGGGCTGCCTCTGTGCAGCAGGCATGATCTTGGCTTCCTTGTGCACCAGCGTAGTGCAGCTTTACCTCTGCATTGGAGTTATCGGTGGTAAGTCTGTCTAAATCCACTCAAGTCCATTTTGAGTTAATTTGATTAGCCTGGACTTCTAAGTAGCAGGTTAAAAATAAAACTGTTGTTGCGGGAAGAACATTAGCTGAGTTAATTCAGTCTATTTTGGTTCTTCCTTTTATATTATCATGCTGTGTTTTAACATCATTTTATGTGCTAGTTTGCAACTTACTCATAGGTAGGTGTAGGAAATTGGCAGGCTACCTCCACCGAAATAAATGTGTTTATATAAAGGCTGACATTTTTCTTCATTGGGTTTCATCAAACCTTTTAGGCATATTTCAGGGATCTACTGTGGATACAGTATAACTATCAATCCAAAGCCTCTTTAAATCCCCATAAAATCACATGAATCTACCATCTAATAATCAACAACAACATGTAGAGCTCAAACAGTGTCCTGTTCTTTACCAAGCCACTTTAATAGATCTCTGCAATTTCACATTAAAGGACCTCAGATATCAATATTCAATAATATAAGCAATGTTGCTTGATGGAAATAATTATCATTTGAAAGGAAGAATGTGTGCACACAGCTTTTTGCTGACACTGACTACATGATTGGGAAGTGCATAATGTTAATTTAAAAATTACTCCTAGATTTACACAGATTTATTGTTGTAACAACTCTATGCATTGTAAATTTCAATTCTTATCGTTCCAACTTCATAAAATCAAATTATGAAAAATAACTTGGTACTTTAAAACATCACCCGTGTTGGTAGTTTGTTCTTAAACTAAGTAGCTCATAGGTGCTCAGTAACTTCTAAGAAAGTGTAATTTTTGAATTGGTTTATTTTTAGTTTGGTACGAAGTAAAATAGATCTTTTTTCTTTATCAGCATTCCTGAGCACCAATACACTAACAGTTGTTAGCAATTGTCTAATATGCCTCTGTCATCTTACCTTGCAGGACTTGGACTAGCCTTCAACCTGCAGCCAGCGCTGACTATGATAGGCAAATACTTCTATAAGAAGCGTCCCATTGCTAATGGTCTGGCAATGGCAGGCAGTCCGGTGTTCCTCAGCACCCTGGCTCCTCTCAACCAGTATCTCTTCAATCACTTTGGCTGGAGAGGCAGTTTCCTCATCCTGGGCGGCCTGCTACTGAACTGCTGCGTGGCTGGTTCCCTCATGAGGCCTCTGGGACCACCACCAGGCAAGATCAAGAAGGATGAAGAGTTGGCCATTGCCACCAAAACAAAAGAGAAGCGCACTGCCTGGGATATTGTCAACAAGTACTTGGACCTGACGCTCTTCAAGCATCGTGGTTTCCTCATTTACCTGTCAGGAAATGTCATTATGTTCCTGGGCTTCTTTGCACCCATTGTCTTCCTTGCGGCCTATGCTAAGGACATGGGTGTAGATGAGTACTCCGCTGCCTTCCTCCTCTCAATTCTGGCTTTTGTCGATATGTTTGCCAGGCCCTCCATGGGGCTGCTGGCCAACTCGCGCTGGATCCGGCCCAGGATCCAGTACTTCTTTAGCTTTGCAGTGCTGTACAATGGGGTGTGCCACATCCTCTGCCCACTGGTGGAAAGCTACAACGGTCTGGTGGTGTATTCAGTATTTTTCGGCTTTGCCTTTGGCATGGTCAGTTCAGTGCTGTTTGAAACACTGATGGACCTGGTCGGGCCTCAGAGGTTCTCCAGTGCTGTGGGACTCACCACCATTGTGGAGTGCTGCCCAGTCCTCATTGGTCCACCTCTAGCAGGTAAGATTTTTCTCTCTGTGAGAGCATATTTCATTCACTTACATGTGTGGTTTTTACTGCCATAACTTTGCAAAACCTTCTGCTCTCTTGCAGGGAAACTGGTTGATGTCACAAAAAACTACAAGTACATGTATTTTTGCTGTGGAGCTATTGTGATTTTGGCAAGTATTTGGCTCTTCATTGGAAACTTCATTAACTACAGACTCTTGGAGCGCGAGCGCAAGGCTGCAGAGATGTACAAACGGACGGAGACGGAAGATCCAGACCAAGTTCAAGAGCAGAAGGATGCTGATGGTCAAGCCCAGGCATCAGAGGAGCTGGTAGACAGTTCTCAAAAAGATGACGAACCAGTGCAGCGGGAAACCAACATCTAGATCCTTCTGCCAGCAGCTTACCCTCACCTCTGTGGCAACCTCGCAATACCCACCACTATGATCAAACTGAGCTCCAAGCCAAGAGGTGCCTCTCAGTGTTCCACCAGGCTCTACTCTGGGTCCTCTGCACTTCTCTAAAACTAACTGCCAAAGCAACAACTGTGTTGTAAGAAGCTCTGAGATGTTTGTCAAAGAGCATCAGCTGTGACTATAACAGAAATGTCAAGAGAAAAGTGTAAGATAGTGTTTGCATGTCAAGAGGCTAAAATCAGAAAATGGGCTGGAACATGGAAAACAGTCTACAACTAACTGTATTTTCTTTTTTGCCACGTTCACCTCATATCGGATTTACTGTAAATACAAGACTGCAACTGGGGTGGGGCAAAGTACATTCACGATACCAAGTAGCTGGATGTGGGATTATAGGTTGAAGAATATAGTATGTATCCAAAATTGTGTCAACTGAGAGCTAACATAACAGGAAGTCCACACATACCACAGCAGATAATTAGACAGTAAAATTCACAGTCAGACAATCAGCTCTGCTTAAGGAAATCATTATCTGCTACAGTTTGTTTGTGGTTGACATTAGTTATTTTTTGTTTAAAATATTCCAAGCTGTAGCGACAAGCGTCATTCCGTCCTTCCCTCTGTGTCTTCCGATATGACGTGAATGCAGCAGTGTTGCAACACTTCCAACAGCACCAGCAAACTGAAACGAAATGAAATCTGCCATACTCACAACAAAAATGAGCTCCTGCTAAATGAGGAAAGGTTAAATTAAGAGGAAGAAGTGAAAGGATTTCTTGGTAGTTGGAAGGATCTTTCGGTGAGTGAAGGGTCATTGGTTTCCATTCTTGGTGTTTTGAGGAACATTGGTTTCTAACTGTGCTTTCACACCACGAGTAACTTGTTGTATAAGTTGCATTTTTGAAAATGTGGACAGTCAGACGTGCTTCAATCAGAGTCCCTAATTTGTTAACATAGAAAACTAACATAAAACTAGAGAAGAAATTGTCATTGGCCATAATGTCGAATACACCCATTCTCCAGGCATTGAACTATGAGTCTTTCACAACAAAACAGATTTGAAAGGCTGGAATCAATCACTCCTATCACATGCTAATGTTTGTGAAGTCGTGTCAAATAGAAACAAAAGAGCAGCTGAAATGTGGCAGCTGTTAAACCTAAAAAGTCGAAAAGGTTTGGCTGATTTTCCCTGGTTGGTCAGCACTGCAGGGCCCAAAAACTCTTGATGACTTGTTGATTGTGTTGAGTGTGAATGCAGTGTCGGCAATCCCAGTGCACCGGAAATGGTTGATCCATCTGGTGATACGTGTCAACACAAAATCGTAATTTCACTGTGTTTAATATGGCAATTGGGTGCCCTAAAATTCCTACTTCCATAAATAAAGAACAGATGTGTTCACAGCTGGCGACGCTGGTCCCCGTGTATTACGCCGCCTGCCTGAGCACTGCAATGCTGTGTAGTGAAATCTGCACAAATGCTCCACTTTAATACTTTCGATCAAGTCGTAAAATTCTTCCTGTAATTCGTCGATTGTTCCATATTGCACTCGTACACAGTATGCTGCACTAAAAGTGACCATACTTCACCCCAAACATCTTTTTAAAACTGCTATTAAAATTGCAATTCAGTTTAATCATGGTTGAATGTAATTTCCTCTGTGGGCCTTAATTAGGTATTAATGACCAAAAACCATCTGCATAATGGAGGTTTTTCTACACATCGAGCCCATGAGCAATATAATCTCTCATATTTTAATGCAGACACGCATGGAAATGTATGTCCCGTGGTCAGTGTGACAGTCTGTGATACATTGCCTTAAATGTAATGTAAGGAATGCAGGGGAGCTGTACAGTGAATACTTGATAGTATTATACGAAGCTGATAAACATTTGTGTTGTATGTGACACTTTTTTTTTGCTGTGATTAACTTTAAAACTCACCTGCTCCATTTGTCTGTATTGAAACGTTAAAGCTATGAGATTAACTAATGTTGTTCTGTGTTGTCTTTCCATGATCTAATCCACTAACAGCATCCATACCAGTATGTTAAGTCATCTGAAGAAAACTACTGATACTACTAATGAGCAAATGCTAATCGAGTCTACCTTTCGTATTGTGTGCAAACAAATGTACTGGATGATCATATCCTCTAACTAAATGTTGCTGTAAATGTCACTGTTGCTCAATATTCTATCCATTCCATGTGTTCGTTTTTGTAAATGTCATTGCGCGTCTCAAGCTTTGGTCTCAAACGCCGACCAAATGGTGTCTTTGTCTCAGATGTCCTAACGAAGCCAAACACATTTTAATATCAAATGTGATTTTTTTTTTAAAGCAATCATGAACAAAGAGCGATGTTATTGTCCTATTTTTGAAGAGCTGATTGTGTATTCAGAATCATGAAAATGGATGTCCAGCTGTGTGGCTCTCAACCATGTACCGTTTTCACCACAGACTCATTATAACCAAACGCTGCATTACTGTGAAAGCCTCTCTAGTTTGTGGTGAAATCAGAGGCATCAGCTTTGTTGTTCTGGCCTGGATGAATTCTGAGGAACACTGTTGAGAATATCTGCAATGCCATTTATTGTAAATAAGATAATTTTGAATGATTTGCACACTTCCGTTCTCAGTTTAACAAAGCACTTGACTTCCCTGAGCTCGATGGCCCATTTTGAGATGAGCTAGTGTTGGTTTCACTCCAGCAACATGTGGACAATCCCAACTTTTTCATTCTTTAACACACATCACTTGTGTTGAGGTTGGCTCTCCTAAGAGTTTGTCTGTTAGCTTAGATTCATTTTCCCATAATGCACTTAGTTCACCAGCATTTCACGCCGATATTAGATAGTATTTTTATATTGCCATGTCTGTACCTTTCATTCTAGCTTTGATTAATGAATATATATAACATAATTTATGAATGTTAACTTATCCTGCTTGTACTGAATTAGTGTGAAGAGGGACAACTTCCATTCACTGAAATCAGATGTCACTATGCTCACTGTACATGATGACTCTCAAAGAGAGATAGACTGCTGTACAATCACTTTCTACCAAATAACACTGCCCCCTGCTGGTTTCAAACCACCTAGACCAAAAGGTAAAGAAAGTCCAGCTTCCGTTGCAACAGGAGAACCCACTCATTTCCATAATTACTTTTTGAAATTTTTCAGTTTCATGGGTAATATCAGTACTTTTTCTTGTGCTTTGGTGGAGGATTTTGTGAGAATGAATAGAATTTCTTTGTATTTATATGTTAAAGTATACAGTTATGAACAAAACACAACCTTGTAATGGTTTGATGGACCTAAGGGGATGACCATTGAATTTCTAATTTTTTTTTCATCCTTGTAGAGTTTATGAATTATTCTCCATGTTCTCTAGAGCCTGTGAAAAGAAGCAGGTTATTCATCCTGTACATGGTGCAGAGATATCAGCAATATTGCAGGAAGCAGGAAGCATGCTGCAGTGCTCAACTTGGGGGGGGTCAGAGGATAAATCTAAGAGGTCATGAGATGATAAACACAATGACAAAAACTCAAAAATATGATCTATATAATATTGTTTCATTGAAGGGAACTGCTGGTCTAAAGGTCAACAGGGTTCTTTGCCAATAGGGAGTCTAGTCATGGCATATGGTAAATAACACATGCTTGAAATGTTGTGGTATTCTCCTTAATGTGCTCCAAAGCCATGATGTTAATTGTTCAAATTTAAGCAATAATTTTTTATATATTTTGGTTCATATTGTATAGGGGTAAATTATAATGATTTAATCCAAATAGATTGAATTTATTGAATTTCACATGCACCAATAGCCTTATCAATCACACTGCTTAGAATCTCATATATTTAGTGTTTCTTTCTTTTTATGTGTGCATTATTTGTAGAAATAGGGGTTTATGTCTTATGACTTTTGCTTAAGACCAAATTTAGCCGGGAGGTGAAATTGAAATGAATATGAAAAACTTTCGCTGGAACCCTCGTGAATTATTTCTGTAAGCGCACATAACTGTTGTTCACTTTAGGAAATGAGCTGGCTGAAAATAGTTTAATTTACTACTGTATAGCAGGTTTCTTTTGTTTGTTTGTTTTCTTGTGTCTGGAATCACTTTGCGGAATGTAATGGATTTAAAGTTTATGAGACTGAATGAGAGAAGTAATTCACACTTTTGTTAACACAGTGGTTAGCTGATTGAAATGACAGCAGATCAGAGTTTCAAACATTCATGAAGTGTCAGTCAGAGTCGAGAAAGTGTAGTTTTCATAGCTGTGGAGTGAAATGCAGTGGATTACATGTGGTTTCTAGCCACTAGCTGAATTAATCTTAATTATGTGTTCTGAATGACAATTTTGTTTTGACTCTGAATTGTGTGCTCTAGACTGAATATTTTGTTTGTATCAGAATTTCTGAGCAGTTAACTTTATTTTCAATTCAGAAATTTCACAACCAAAACTCCGTGTTTGAAATCCTTGATTTTTAAATGAGCAAATCTTTGCCAATCTCTTGCCTCCATTGAGTGTTTTATCACTTTACAAAATTTCAATCTGCAGAACTAAATCACACAATTTCTTGAACAATCTTCCATTATTGTTTCGTCACATTGATTTGATGAGAGGATCAGCATGTGATGATGGTGAATGTATACGAGGTGGTTTACTACTGGAAGGCTGAGGGACTCTTGCTGTTCAGCTAACTGTGCCTTATTGTGCTATACTGACCACTATAAATGTCTTTTAGTAAACACAGTCAAATAGCAGTGTTGCTCTAACCTTTAGGACATTTAAGTGAAATTACTTTTCTTGCTTCTACTGTTTGAATGTTTACAAATGATTGCAGTCTTTCAGTTTTTGTAAATAATCAAACGATGTAGTTACTCATCAAAAAATCCACTCCTGTCTGTGACTGACACCATATTAACACAAACTGTATGAACAAATAGGCTGTAACATCAGTTATAGTCTAAATCTTTGGGATTTATTTTGCTATGTCAATATTTGCTATATTGTGTCTACAGGGCTTTGTACACATAGTGAAGGCTGCAAATATTTTTGTGTGTGAACGCATTTGGACCTCAGTATTGTTTCAGTGAACTCAGTCCATTATGTCCTTCCAGTAGCAGACGCACTGTGTGCTTTCTCATCAGGGTGACAATACTGTATGACTTTTTTTTTTTTTTTTTTTTTTTCAGATTTTGTCAGTCTTTTCACTACCTCTGCAGCTGTCATGTCAGAGTAATGAAAAGTACCACACGGGTATAGAAAACTGACTTATGCTTTTGTAATTCTAATAGAGTGTTATCACCTATCACAGTAGCAAAATAAAGTATATATCCAAATGAGCCTCATGACTCTGCTTATTATTTAATAGTTTGACCATTATTATTTCAGTATATTGAGTATAATGTGATGTTAAGCTGTACTGTCAGAGAGGAAAAGCTGCTAGTATTCAAAGGCAGCCTGATGATAATGAGATTACAAATAAATGGAAAACGAAATGAGTAAAATGCCCAAAGAAAAATTAATAAATCAGTTTGATCAATAAATAATTTTTGATTAAACAAAGACAATTACCTTTTAGTCCCGCCAGGTTTCTGTATGTTTGAACGTATATCTGATGTCCTGTGGTGATAATAAATTCATAACAATCAATTCTCAAAGGATGATGTAAAATTCTGTCAATTCTTTGAAGAGAAAATGGCCACATACTAAGCTTCAGTGATTTTATTACAGCATTAATATATCTAGTAATGCACACACACAATCACTGAAATTGTCAACAAATCAGTGAGCTGAAAACATGTATATAGCAGAGCATCGAATTCCAATTTCCATTATTAGCAAATGATCAGGTGGATCAAAAGGAGGCGAGATCAAGATAATCTGCAGATGAAACAGAAATCATCTTGGATGTACTGATTAAAAACCAAGCTTTTGAATTTGTTGTTGCGTGTTTTTGTTAACATAATATATGAACTGATTGATTTTGGACTGATTCTTACAGCAATGGTTAATGATTATATCTCAGAATAACATGTGATATGATGTATAGGTAGTTGCATACATTTTCCTGCAGTCTTGTGTTTTTCCCTATGGATGAAAATATCTCTTGATGTTGTTTGTTATTCATTCATTGTTCTTTGTGTTGTTTGGAGCTGGGCAGGTCTACTGCCTACTGCAGCTGGAAACGACCCTGAAGAGAACAGAAAGACTGAACCAAAACCAAAACAAAAATCTGAGGAGAACTGGATTAAATGGTGATCATTTTCTGTGGGTCCGTGACCACAACAAAACCCTTTAGCATTACTCAAAATCATTAGAGCTGCTGTACAAACATTTTGCTCAGTGCAGCTTTAATGTTTCAATTGGTTTCAATGCAGATTTCTTTAAAGCCACACTGTGGCGAATTTGTATTTTTGAATTACTATCTCTTCAATGTATAATACTGGCTGTTTTTGATACAACCACATGGTGGCACCAAAGTTGGACATTTTCAATTTCTACACTTAGTGGCTTTAATTAGGATTAAGTTTGAAGTTAAGATTTTTCAATCCCAGAGAGTGACTTTAGGGCCACACAGAGCTCAAATATACTCTGTCTCTATTCAAGTATATTATTATAGTGTCTCATATAAAACAATGCACTATGGACAAATGTGGGTACCATCAGTCAAAGATACCGTGTGTGTCCAGGTTCATCACCACAGAAGCTGTTATCGTAGTGGCTGACCTCCCCATCAAATTTCAGGTCTACAGATTTTCCTGACATCCTGCCAACAGAAAAACAAATTAATAAACTGCCAGGTGAAAGCAGAACTTTCACAGCGGAGGTAATAATCCTTCAGCGAGTCAGCACAATGAATAATAATATCTGTGTGTGTGTGAGTGTTTCCATTAACAGTCAGCACATGAGATCACCTGGATGGAACCAGCAGCTCTCATTAGACTCAAAGTGCAACTCCTCCCGCATCAGACCCACTAATAATCATGCACGAGCCTGTCATTACTTCTGCCTGGTAACCGATCCAGCCCACATTTTAAAGATGCAAAACCCCCGTCCACCGCTCTTAACCTCCTCCTCTCCACCTCATTAGTATGCGGCGCTTCGGCCAGGCTGCACGTGACGATGATGGCTGAAGACCCTCAGGCAGAGTTTCGGGCTAGATTTTAATGGGGCGGTGAGGGTCAACAGGAGAGGAGAGAACAATGAGCCTCTCCCGTTTCCTGTGATAGCAGTTTCAGCAAGACTGGGCACCCTGGGGGGGGGGGGGGGACCTGTTGGGGTTTGAATGCAGAAGAAGTTGACCTTCAAAACAGTGTCAAAGTCTATTCCTTGTAAAGCTGCGGAGTTTCAGGTCGGCCGCCTTTGAGTCCTGGCGGTTGGCAATTAGCTGTCACATTGGCATACAGGCCAACCGCACTTCACTAACAATGTTGTGATAATAGGTTAAATACTGAAGGGATGCAGGCGTCCCAGCGGAGACATTACCATTCTTTTGATGTGGCATTGAACTGGTAATTGCCTTACATCTACCTGCTTCCGAATCGTTCCCGTTCCTCTGATTTCCCGTCCTCGCTCTTTTTCTTTTACACAGGCTGCATAAACATGAAAACAGCACTATTTCATTTCTCACTCTCCAGAGTAGAAGAAGCTTATTTCCATACTGCTCTGACTGGAAACGTGTATCTCGGATGGAGCAGCCAAATATAAAAAAAGATGGGAAATTAAAATTACTGATTGTGTTTGTTATTGCTTTGAAGGTTTCATGATTTATGCATGGATACACTTAAATATGCATGCAATTGTTGAACTATACTTGAAATTGCGTTAATTCTGAGAAAGTTTTACCTGTTAATAAAATAAATGGAGTATCAGGTCAGGCAGAGAATTTTTTTTTTTATCTTCTATGAGGTGATTGGCATCAGCTGTTTCAGTCATGCTTCACAATCACTGGCTCATCCACAGCTCTGTGACTGCTGACTTGTAGAGAGCACCACAACAACCTCCTCCTTTTCTGCTATGTTTTTCATTTAACCAAGTATTTTTTGTAAAGTCACCAGTTTGCTTCATATACATGTCAGACTGTCCAACTGCATCTTTTCAACTTCATCTACATCCAAGAGTTTTTCCAGAAAGTGGCCAGGCGTGTGGCGGTGGGTCCCAATGGCTTTTTTCAAGCTCTCGCTTTTAATTCCACAGCTACATCCATCAGTTTTTGTGTGTACACATGCCTGCAACACTGTGAATGCCTCAAAGAGAGACTGTCCGAAGTGTGTGATGGTAGCTCTGCTTGAATGATTTATCAAGGCTATGAGACTTTTCAGCAGACCTTGGAGTGTAGCTGTTCAAAACGGCTATAGACAATTTTGCCTTTAGATGTGGTCGGACAACAATTTGGCTTAAAAGTGAAGGTTTGCTTTACATTTCTCAGTCACATCCAATTATTGTTTCAACAGAATATCAATACCTATATTCAATGTTGCATTCTTACCTGCTACACATTGAAATAGATACAAAATTAGGTTGTTCTTTTTTGTCCTAAACATCTGAACTTGCTGTCTTGCTGAAAGTTGGATGAGAACATTGGTAGCTATCTTCTGTTTTTCTATTGAATGTAAGGTTGCAGCCAGCAGTAGTTGGAAATTGCTCGCTTGACTTCCTTAACCTGCAAATAAGCAGTCAGTCATCATGTTTCCCCATAATGCACAACTAATGAAGTATTTAAGAAATGAAGATTTTCTGGAGCATTTTCAATCTGTGTCTCTGTATCACTGAGGAGCATCCATCAGCATGCATGAATGGAATATCTTCTGCCTCTCCTGTTACAGAATATATACTGGAGGTATAATAGAGGAGAATCCGGCTCAGAATAAAAATGCTCTCCAAGCATCAGTTTAAAACCTCGTTGTCACGCTGCATACAGCCACTGTGCAAATGAAACCAATAAACGGCGCCCCCAAGGCGTTCTGACCCAAACTGGACCTCAAACCGTCATGCCCAAAAGCTACAAGCTGCTCTGGTGTCTCAACAAGACACACATTAACCTTTCCTCCGTTATTTTTCTGCGGAGATCTCCCACTTTGAAGTGCTTCCATTTAACCTTCATTTAACTTTTGTGTCATGCACTCCCAGGCGCCCCACTTTGACAGCGGAAGCCTTTAGAAGTCAGAAAAGGCCCGCGGCTATAGATGGCATATCAGCACATCTGTCTGCTCCAGTGCCAGGTTGTGGAGTGAAGAACTGGCTGCTCATTCTCCTGCGGGTTGTTCTGCCACTTACCGGCTGGATCTCGCTGCAGCTCAGTGTGAGGAAGGCACTTTAAAAAGACATTATCCTGATCATTAAGGGACAATGAGTCTGATTTTTACTGGAGATTATTCAGGCGCCAATAAAAAAAAACACTAACCCGTCAAAATTTTGAGCTATAAATATGAGTAAGCTGGCATTCCTTCTAATATGTGTCGATTGTTTAACTATTTCAGTCTGTGTTAATTGATTCTTTGACCACTTGGGGGCAGCGTACCAAAAGAGAGAAAACAGTTGCCTGTTTGCACATCCAGCAAGTTCTGAAAAGCTGAAATGATCCTGATGACAGCAGTGAAACTAAATAAAAGCAGCAAAGACATTAAAACCAAAACAATGAGCTGAAAGATGCTAAAACGCTCCGTAAAGCTGAGGGGAGCTGAAGGGTTAGTGGATTCTTTTCTGTGGGTTTGTCACTGTCAGACAACTATCACAGTAAACAAAGTACTATGACTGATTGTTGATAGATAGATAGTGATCGCTGCAGCATTAAGAATGATAGGAACAATATTAACTTACATGAGGTTGTGTAAAACTTTCCAGGTTTGACAGCAAAATCCAGACATAAGCACAGAAATCAAACAGTCAAATTAGATATTTTTGACTTTATCTGGTCAATTTTAGGACATTTTTTGAGAGATTTCTGTATGTTTTGTTTTTATCTTTTTATCTAAAAAAAGTGATGTCTCATTCTTCAATGCACCAATCAGCATTAAGTGACATTATGATCATAATCTGCCGTGTGGTTGTTTGTTTATGTTGCAAACCAACTGTCAATCAAATCTCATCTCACACGCACACAGTCGTGATGAAGCAGATTATTAGAGTTTCTAAATGTCAAACTCTTAATAAATGATCCTTCCAAGCATTTTTTAATTTTAACTTGAGCTTTAACTCTAACTAAAGTTCTCAAGGGCTTTCAAGATGCCACATACAGACACAGATACACAGCTGCTCAGTGATGACAATAAAGGCCATTCTGAATCTTATTCTGATGGCCAGCTACACATTTCACAATATCAACCACAAAACCAACCAATGAAGAAGCCCTATTATAGACGTTATTAGGCTAATGAGACACTATATTCTCGTTGATGATTCTTTGGGCGGGCTGTGACTTCTACATTCACCCCAGCTATAGGCCACAGACCGATTCGTCAGGTTGAGAAAAGTCGGCGATGCCACTTTAACTCACAGTTTTAGAAATGCCCATACGACTTTTGTTCACGCCGGCCTTCCAAATATTTTAACAAGATATTTCCTACTTTATGGCTTTGAAAGCATTTGGCCTTCACCACGCTATTTAAGATTTTCTCTACTATGTTTTTATCTCCAATGTCTATTTTCTGTAAAGCACCAACGTTTTTAATTTTTTATACAATATTATGAACTTTCTTGTTGTACAAATGCATAATAATTCTATAAATTATGGAGGGCAGAATATGCCAAAATGAAATAAATAAATACACAATTAATTAATTAATTAATTAAATGTTTCAATAATTATTTAAAATTGGAAATAAATAAATAAATGTTTCATTAAATAATTGAAATGTAAATTCATTTCATTTAAAACATATATATATATTTATTTCACTATTTATTTAATTATTTCATGGTCGCAGTGTTGCAGCACATCATGAATTTATTTTATCTGTCAACCTGACCCATCAAACTCAGTGGGCGGGAGTACTGCGGCTTTAACATCTGATTGGTTACTCAGCACAGCAAGTCATGACTGATCGATCCCAGAAAATTGATTGCTGCAGACCATAGACTGTATAAAACATATACATAGTTTCCGTGACATCACCCATAGATTTCTGAAGAGCAAAAATGAAGCAAATCGTAGGGCGCAGCCCTCTTGGTAGCATTACTCCGGCTACTCCAAATGTGGACAAAGAGGTGGAGCGAGGGCGGGTCTGAATGAAGTCTGCTTAATGAAACATGCTCACCGAGCTAGCCGGTTAACCCGGTGGTACCGGCCGGCTTCGCCACCGTTACGGTACTTTAATAAGCCGGCGTAACGTTATATGTGAACATTTCAGCCTCCAGTCGATCACAATCAGTCAGTTTCTGGAGTGTAATAAACTTAAAATTTATGCTTTAACAATAATATAAACATAAATAATTACGTTTGAGTTCATGGACCGTCAAATTTTAATTTTATTGTTTAGCTTCAATAACCCACTCCAGCTTAACCTATGACAACATCTGGGTTAAAATTATTTCTGGAAACATTCAGAAATGAAACGTTAACATTTTGAAATTACAAAAACTTTATTGCATGTACACACCGTTCAGTTTAAAACCACATAACATTAGTTAACAAACGTGCAGGATCTTTATTTTCCAACCTCACACAGATGCCTTTTATTCTAAAGTATGAACATCATAAACTATTGTTAATAACACTTGTTATTACGTTTTGACTTCAGCAGGTTTAATAACTGAAGCAACCAGACGCTCCCGTTAGCATCGTTAGCTTAGCTCAATCTCCGCCGTCTCCCCCATGGAGACACTCGTCCTGGACACCCGAGAGAAACACAGTCAACACAGCAGCACAGTCAAACTCCAGCCAACAAGCAGCTCCACAAACACCAGATCAAACACAGTGAGAAAACAGCTCCAAGAACTTCCATTAATTCCTCCACTTGACTTGCCATGCTCTGATTGAGCAACTCCTGCTTCTATTCTCTGCAGGGTCTAACATATCTCTTACTAACTCACGAGAGAGTTCATGAAGATCCTCCATGATGGCTGCCATGTTTGGAAAGCAGTGACAGACTAAAGCAATGGTTTGTGACTCGATTAGCGTTAGTCCCGCCCACTGAGTTTGATGGGTCAGGTTGACAGATAAAATAAATTCATGACGTGCTGCAACACTGCAACCATGAAATAATTAAATAAATAGTGAAATAAATACATATATGTTTTAAATGAAATGAATTTACATTTCATTTATTTAATGACACATTTAATTAATTAATGATGTTTTTAATGAAACATTTATTTATTTATTTATTTATGTATTTATATATGTAATTATTTATTTCCAATTTTAAATAATTAATGGTACATTGAAGTAATTAATTGTGTATTTAATTAAATATTTATTTATTTATTTCCAATTTTAAATAATTATTTAAACATTTAATTAATTAATTAATTGTGTATTTATTTATTTCATTTTGGCACATTCTGCCCTCCATAATAAATATTGAACATGAACTTGAATTCAAAAGACTCATATAAGCTATAACATGCAACCATTTGATTGTACACATACTGATCTACCCTCTATTCACATACTGTTTGCTCATGTATATGCATCCCTATATGTGTATGTTAATGCAGCTCTTTTCCCATGACGCTTCTAATTGTATGTTATGACTGTTAATTCATTCAGTTCATCAGTATGAGTCACCACAGGTGACCCTGCCTTTGCATAATCTGAGTGGAGAAAATCAGCTGGGATTTTGACACTGACTCCAGATTTTCCATATAATTGCAGTTTTTATAGCTCCGTAATAGACTTATTAACCAAACAAGTCTTCAAACGGAGCGCTTTGATTTAGGTTACACAAGCGTGACTGCCGTGCGTAGCATCACCCCGGCGCTGGAGGGAATAATGAGTCCAGAAGGAAAATCGTTTTTTTTGAGCATCTGAGGTTGTGACAGGGTTTCTCGGGCTTTAGCAGAGATGAAGTGAGACAGTGAAGATCTGCTTTGCCGCTTTGATCTGGCCCGTCTTTCCACTTAACTTCTGATGACACTGCACTTAGAAAGGGCAGCGGGAACGTGAAGCTTTCCTTCTGACTTTCACCTTACGTGCTCTTAATATTGAGCCCATATGGAGAAACGCAGCGTCTCGGCCATGAAAAGGATGATGGAGGAAAATGTTTTACCGACCGATTGGAGCCGAGTCATCGTGTGCGAAAGCAGCTCAATATCTGTGAGATGCGCCTGGTTCTGTGTGAGTCTGTGTTGAGATGTTTGCATGAGTGCATGGCACATTTGCAGGCACAGAGCTTCAGCCTGCACGTAGAGGGCACTCTTAGCTCGGTTTTCTCTGCAGTCCCACCATGTAATACCACTGGGAAGTTATTTATAGAGGCTGGCTTCAAAGGAGGAGAGGGAGCAAGTTTTATTGAGGTGATTCTGCTTTTCTACGAAGCAGAAAGGACAGCTCGGTGTCTTTTGTCTTCAACTTTACAGACTGCCTTCACATTCTCCTAATCTCTATCATTTAGGAAAAGGAAATTATAGCAAATTAAGGCCTGAAGCGTCTCTGTTGCAGCGACAGCAGTGGTCTTTCAAAGTGAAAGCCCCCCTCCTTGATTGAGGATTCTTGTTTGATTTTGGACAGTTTTTAGATGAAGAGACTCCAAAATGTGCTGTCATCACACACACACACTTTCTCTGGCTTTATTGACAGTGAGTGGGTGGCCAAATTTGTGGACTCCTGTCAGTGCTGAGGGTGAATTTTCTGGTTTATGGGCAGGTTTTGTGCTGCACAACTGTCAGGCTGACTATGAAATAAGCTGTGGGTGTAAAAGCTCAAAAACAAGCAAATAAACTCTTTGGAATCAATCATCGTCAGCCTCGCCGCCGTCGCCGCTGTCCGGAGTAGGCTTTTCCAATTATTTATCAGGCTGATCAAATTTATCAATTCAGGAAAGAGTCAGCCAGATGTTGTTCCCAATGAAATTCTGCATCTATAAATAATCACCGCATTCATTTTTAGACGAGTGCACAAACCACAAACAAACAAGGCCATTGGCGAGAAGACTGGCAGCTTCCACCAGTGAAACACCAAAATTTATGTCTCGCAAACATGGCCCTTCCTTGGCAGCGTGTCCTTGTTTTGTCCTCAGCGTGCATTGTTTATCTGCTTCTCAAGGAAATTACAGACTTTAATAACCAACAAACAGGCTTTACATCCAGTCCAACACGTTTCTCTTAAACTCATAGGAATCTTGTGTTGTGAAAAATTAAGGTTACAAATGAGTTTGATCTCTGGTAATTATGTAGAGGCAAACAAAGTTGCTTTCAGTTGTTTGTTGTCAGATGAAATGTTTTTCTTCTTTAATCCATTTACTCATGTGCTGTACTAAAGTGCAATTTAAGGCACTTGTGCTTTGCTTCAGTAATTTTGATTTTATAGAAATTCTCCTCCACTATGTTTCACTCTATGTGTCACCTTAGTCACTTTGGTTATATGGATCGATCAGGTGTACAGTGTAGCTTTTTTACTAAACAACAGCTGCTTGCTTTGGCATAAAAACATGGTGAGATAAGAGCCATGAGACTGAACCAAAATATTGAGCTGAAAGACACTAAAATGCTTCGCAAAACATGGGCAACTGCAAATTCATAACTCTCGTCGTTCGTCACTACATCTGACCCCTTGCACGTTGCACATGGCCGTTTGATTTATTGTCCATATGAAAACATTGATTATAGCAGCTTTAAGTACATGATCTGAATACACCACCAATTTTAGCCAAGTTATCTTAATAAAAAAGTAGGAAGGTAAGTAGTAGCTTCTTTTTGACAGAAGGAAAATGTGCTCATTTTGCTGATTTTAGTTCATTCTTATTTGCAAAAATGGCACGGCAATAGGCCAAAAAAAAAAAAAACGCAAGGAGGCTAGACAGCTCTGTGGCAATATAATAAATCAATCATAATATTGAAGGAGACAGTAAAGTAGGACAGGCAGAAGCTGGCGAGACACACACTGAGAACTGTGGAGAGCATCAGCATAACAGATAAGACCAGAAACAACAAGGATGCCACAAACACACCATTAAGCATAAAGCTACACTATCTGCTGACATCAGAACATCAGACAACAGAACAAGTTCTGCAGATTCGGCAGCCGGAATTCATTCATCACTGACACTGCATCACAGAGGCGTTTTTTACTTTTACTATTTAAATGGTATTTTAGTCTGAATACAGTTTTGCAATGACATGACAGCAAAGCAGAAGGAAAGGGAATAATTGCATTAGAGACCAAATAGAGTGAAAAATAAAATACAGTACTCCCCATGTTGTAGTTTGTGTTACTCCACTATTTCCTTCTTCTTTTAAAAAAAATTCCATCCCTGAAATTAATTTTAGACCATCGTGCAAAACACACACACACACAACTGGGAGATAAATCACAGCTGAGACGAGTGTTTAAAAAAGCTCCCCCCCCACTACCTCATGCACAGAGGAAGGGAAGGGGGGGTGGTTGAAAAAAAATCAACAAACAAACAAAAACAATAGATGACACAGACTTTTGTCTCGGTTTCACACGCCGATGTCATTAATCACGTCCTTCAACCCGCCGGTGCTGAGATTATGTGCTCGGCTGCCAACGTTGGGCAAAAGTAGGCCACCAGTTTGGTATTTAATTACAATCAAAGTGCTGACATCCAAACTAATATGCTGCAAGTCACAGCAGTTTCTCTGACGCCTCTCACGCTTGTCTCAATCTCAGCAGCAGCTCTGCAGAAAGTACCTCGCAATGTCTGTCTCTGCTGTAATTTATTACTCAAATCCAACATTCAGCACAAGCTCGATCCAGAGCGTCCCATGCATGCGAATGAATGGAATTATTCGAGATATTAATTGGGAGTGGATGTGCAAATATTGACACATAAGTTTGTCTGAGCTGAATTCTGATCTGTCCGTCATGTGATTACGCTGCCCTGCAGGAGCGTCGCCA
The DNA here is from genome assembly GCA_037975185.1 of Centropyge bicolor. Taxonomy (NCBI): domain Eukaryota; kingdom Metazoa; phylum Chordata; class Actinopteri; family Pomacanthidae; genus Centropyge; species Centropyge bicolor. The sequence continues at coordinate 497,551 of JBBMOC010000004.1, read as the reverse complement.
CGGGAAGGGTTCACTTCAGGCTCAGGTGCCAGCACGTCTCCGGCTCTTTCCATATCTCGTCTCTCCACCTCTCAGCTTGCTAAAAAACCCCATCCAGCTTCACTTAACGTCACATCACATCATCATAGTGATTCCTGACCGTCCTTTTTTGCACGAATTAAGGATGTTTTTTTTTGACTGACGGTTCCCACGTGTCTCCTTAAAATGCAAACACGGGCTCGAGCGAGGATGCTTTAATCACAGAGTCGTTTTTTTCCTGACAAGCTCACAGCCTCCTGACCTATCGCACTATGGGCAGCTATACTTAGGCATGTCCTACCTACGGGGGCAAGGTTACCCAGAATTCATCCAGCAGCAGGTTGCATCTTTCATGCCATGACGTGAGGTAAAAAGGTCACCTGTCTGGGCAGTGTGTCAGACTGCGGGTGAACAAACACATCCTCTCTCTCGCTCTGTGAAGTGAAACTACACTAGATACTAACAGGCCTGTGAGGTTGTAATTCATCACACGCCTGTTTTTTTTTTTTTGTTGGGTTTTTTTCCTCTGTTTTTTCTTCGTCATATAAGGGATCTGCACAGGTTAACAATATTTTGATCACAGCCTACAAGAGAAAATGCTTGCAGCCCTTGAAAACTCAGTTTCAGATCCGAAGCATTTCTAACTTACATCAGTTTGGTGTTATATATTATTTAATACAGTAAATCTCATCAGGACTGTGTGAATGTGTCTAGTGAGATTTGATTTACAATGGCAGCAAATGGAAACACTGTGGTTGGTGCTCAGTGCGCACTTTAACCTTCCTCCTGTGTTATGCCCGTTTTAGATTTTAAATGCATAAAAGAACCACATAAATTTGTTACATCAAGGCTTTTTGACTTTTCACTAAATTATAAAATGCTCTGCTTGAAATGATGACCTTTGTGTTGTTAGGGTCTATTTCCACCAAGCAATAACTGGAGCCAAAACTAAAATCATAAGAGCACTATCAGCCAACACACTGACAGCCAGCTCCTCTCCCACGGCCACAACCCCACTCAGGCCACCTGATTCCAAAAGAAAGAGGTGTCAGTTCACAGAGAGAAAGGACAGAAAGACCAACGTATTGTGCTTCAACTGCAAGAAATATCTCGGCAAAGAACACAGGGTCACACATGCATCTGAACACACACACATACACACGCATGATCTTGCACACAGAGGCTTTTAATCTGTTTTTGTTTTCTAGTAATTTTGGAACTAGTAATTGATTTCTATTGGTTTGATTTGCTTGATTGGTTAATCCTGTAAAGCCTGAACCATGAAATAATTGACAGAAAATTCCAAATCTTTGAAACTGGGACCTTTAATGGTCCTTCTGAACAAACAAACAAACAAAATTTCAAATATCAATTTCCATATATGAGTTTCAATTTTTGTCATATTTGAGACTTCATCATCATTTGAGACTCAAAATTTAATTTAATTTCATTCAATAAAAACATATTAAAACCAAAATATGTAACAAATTGGTCATTCTAGTTCCAAACAAGAACTCTGTATTAGCTACTATCACAAGGGATGGTAACAGAGAGCTAACACAGGAGGAAGGTTAAACCAATGGAGAGGCCATATGAAAAACATACAAACATAGCAAAATAAAAGCGACCAAAACTCTCTTTGGCCGAAAATTGTGTGTTCCTGTAGGAATACATCGCTCATTGTAAGCAGCTGATTGAAAAATAGGTTTTCAGGGACTTTAAGGTACACAGTAATGAAAATTCTGCAAAAAAAAAAAAAAGAAAAAAAAAAACTCATCCTGACCTCCTTCCTACCTGGTGCAGAATGAAAACTGTCAATCTGAGCGATTTGGAGCTTCAATACGAAATGTTCGCTCACATTCAACACAAAAAAACAAACAAGTAATTGGTTTTAGATTTTCTTTGTTTGCCGGCTTTTCAATCAATCAGCTTTTTCAGGTCTTGCAGCAGGTGTTATGTGATTAGCAACGTAACGCAATGTTATCACTGTGATGTTGGGCAACTCTGCAAACCCCAAGATTACGTTCAAAGGCAGCACTTTTCATTTCATGTTCAACGATAACCCCTTTAAAATTCTTTCTTTCGATATCCTGGCATGTAACTGTAGGATGGTTGTGGATGGGACAGATTTTTGGAAATATATGATTGGACGGTTCAGGTTAGACAACTCAAACACTTAAGGTGACAGATCTGTGATCAGGCTTGAGCTCTGGTCTCCTACATGAACCTAACTATTGCATTACTCAGGTACTTACACAGAACTTTTTATATTTATTGCACCTCAACAGACCACAACTGGTAGACATACTGTACTTCAAGTACTTTCTTAACAATACAAGCAAACAGTTTAACTTTATGAAGGGCTTTTAACTGTTTGAGAGATGCGTCATTAGATTAGAGTTGCTAATAACAGACATAGACAAACACTTCGCTCCGGGACATAATGCACACATCACATGGGCGTTCTTGCCTTTTACCTCAAGGAGAATAAAGCAATGTCCGTACTTAAACTTTGGAAACTTTGCCTCTTATTGGCTAACCATGAAAGCTAACTTGACCTTAGCCAATCATCATCACATATGTGGTTGTCTCGTCCCTCCCTCCTCCTTCACCAAACAAACCAAACAGTTTTGCAGCACCTGTGGCTGAGAGAGCCCAGTCAGATGACAGGAGTTCCAATGAGTAGCTTTAGTTTGTATTGTGCCCCATTTAAATGGTAACGGGCTTATAACGTTGGAAATAGTAATTAGTTAGATTACCCGTTACTGAAAAAAAAAACGCAGTTTATATTAATGCTGTTATTCCCATCACTCATGTTTAAACTGGACATAGATCATGAGGTGTGGAAGCGTCCGATATGGTAAGGAGACAGGGCCGGACTCGGTGTCCAACTTGCAGTCTAGAGATGGAAGAACTAAACTAAAGCTTTAGGGAAAGTGGTTTAGCTTAGCCTCTGGGAAAAAATGACATCAAGAGCAAACGTTGGTGTGGGACTCATACAGTGAGAGGGGTAGTACTATCAATACACTTCCTGTTCCAGAGAGAATTGGATTTGCAATTTCAGCATATATCTGCTAATCATCTAGCCCTAATTGGCAGAAGTACAAGCCATTTACCCTGAACTGAACACCTCTCTGCTCATTATATAAAGAACAATAGGGCATAAAAATGAATCACTTTCAATGTATTCTCCAAATTAACACACACGTAGAGCTCCTTCTCTGCTGCTGCACTTTCTGTGGCAACATGGCTGCGTAGCATTGACTTCCCCTCCTCAAGTTTACTCCCTGGGAAGAGGACCAACTCTTCCCTCGCACCTCTTTGCCTTTTATAGATCCCACGTGTTCTCCCTCACCCATTAGCTTGCCTGACGGTCACATGGCCTCCTCGCAGACCCGCTAGCCATCCGCTCAGCTCTGCAGTGTTTAGCACAGGTGGGAAAACTTCATATTCGCCTGCAGGATGTGGTAGATGGCAAGTCAGGGTGTAAATGCAGTGCTCACAGAATATTTAAAACAGTTTGACAGTAATGTTGCATTAGTTGAATCACATACACTGAAGCTTATTAAAGCTTAAAAGGGTTACGTGAGTGAAGTTTCTTCTCCAGCCCTAGTACAGAGTGAGTTAATATTGGGTCATCAAGGCAAAGGCAAAGAAACATACAGGACATTTTTAACATTATTAAAAGTCTAGAAATTGTAAAAAAAGAATACATTTTGAAATGCAGATAATATAGGCAATAAAGGTGATATTTGATATTTGCTATTGTTACACTATAAACTGTCCAATGTTAAATAACAGTAAACTCATTAAAAGGTCAGTTAGTCCCAGATTGTTCATCAGACAAATACTCAGGTCAGAGGTTAATCAGCTGGTGATGACAGACAGAGTACTTTATTAATCCCTTTGGGAGGTTCCCTCCGGGAAATTGACAGTGCAGTGTTAGCAGGCACTCAATGGCCACAGAAAAACTGAAGTAAAATCTCAAGACACCTGCAATACTTTCGACAGTTACCAGACAGGAACAACATGTTCACTCTTAAATAATTTGAACTGCCACAACAACTGGTTGTTGGTCCAAGCTGAAATTGCCTGACATGGAATTCCTGTAAGTCACCGTGACATTGGATCCATTTTTCTCTTGATACAAGTGTCCAAACGGCCTTGTTTGTGCAGCTCTTCCGAACCGCCTCTGAAAAAGTGCGACTCGACTCAGGCAGGAAGTTACAACGCGCCGCTATTGTGGCCGGTGTATTTACATTCCTCCGCCGAGCGCCGAGCCGCAGTGACAGTGCGGTAAATACAGTGTGACCGGAGACCATAGCAGGGAGCCTTGTTAGCGCCATAGCCCGCGGACGCGAGACAAACTCAAAGGACGGGCAACACAGAAGGTGAAATAGGCAAAAGAAGACATTTAATATATGCCGTTTGAAACGCGCCTCTCTCATCCCTTGGAATGAGTGTCCTTTTGTAGTGGCAGAACTCGATGTGTCCACGGGCCAGAATAACATTACACTACAAACAGGTTCCCCGAAGCAAGCCAAAGCAGAGGTCTCAGAAAATCTCTCCTCCGTCCTGAAAAGCTTTAGCTCTGTATGCAAGATGGAAATGTACCTTCCCTGCCTCTTTAACTGCCAATTTCCATCTCGCTGGGAAAAAAAAGTTGCACAATAGAGTCCCTTCTACTCAGCTCTATCTTTCCCGAGTCCTATCCTCATCGACAAACACCCCGAACTGCAACTATCCTCTTATTATATCTCATCAATAATTTAGGTGCGAGCGCTTTGTTTTCCAACACACAACTGTTGCCGTGCAGCTGCGCAATAAATCATCTTTCCCCATTAATTCATGCTTATGTTTTGCTGGTGTTGTTCAGGCGAGATTTGCATCTGGACAAACTTAACAGGCGTCCACACTTCTGCAAGTCTGATCTGAGAGATTACTGGATTACCCACAAACACGTCAAATTTGATATATTCTTTTCATGTTTTCGTCATGTGACGGAAGGGTGTACAGCAGGATTACTTTTTAAAGAATAGAAACTAGAATAGAATCATGCTCCAACAAATAATTTTAGATACTTTTATTGACTCAGAGCAATTCTAGGAAAGATGTATGTAATTAAGACAGCCATGCTCTCATCGAGAACCAAAGTGGATCCTGTTCAGAAGTGAATTTCAATTCTGAAAAGCTAGATTATTAGATATCACTTTGTCCCTTTGGCACTTCTGGAAATTCAGGTTCAAACTCTTTCTTCTCGCTGCCATTTGGAGTCACTTGAAAGTGCTGCAACCCCCAAATTCCAGAGAGATTCAAGTGGTTTCAATCATCACTTCTTCTGTGAAGATTTCCCCCTCTGTTTCTTAAAAGATTAATCAAAGCAACCAAGATGAATTTCACAATTAGCTGAGATGTGGCAGCACCTCTTTGTCATTTACAGCCGCTTCATTCTGATGCCAGGCTCTTACAGACTGAAGTTGCCGCAGGGTTTCTGGTGTCTGTGAAATAATGCTGTACAGTGAATGTATCAGGATTATTATAGCCGAACGTGTCAGACAGCACAGGTGTGCACAAACACAATGTGCAGATATGCATGTGCACACACACACACACACACACTCAGGTATCATTTAATAATACAACACCTGGGAGAACTTCATATTTTATTTTGTCTGCTCAAGCCTACATTTTTCATTCAGCATTAGCCGTCTTGCCGCCGCTTCCCTCTGGTGATCGCTAAATCAGACATCAATCAATGTAGCTCAATAGCGGCGGAAACACGGAAAGAAGCTCTCTTAATTAAGGGATTCAATTTAAACCGTGAAAATTGATTTTACCGAAGGGCATGCAAAGCAATCAGATAAACAAGGTGACATATTCATGTAATCATTGTAATTAGTTTTGTTCTGAGCATTTGTAATAAAATTTGACCTCATCACGGAAAGTATTTCAACCCTGCACTTGAGTTGTTTTTGGTGCCATTTGAGTACTAGAAATGGAGTCTCTGGCAGAGTGGCCGCTCTCCTTCTTCTTTATCTATGAAGCAAAGTTACATTTATGCTACTGCTAAAGTTTGTATTTGTGACAAGCGCAAGACAAGTAGGGTACAAAGAGGGATGTGGGGCCGTGCTGCAGGTGGCACTGATGCCCTTGACGAGCTTCAGACGACAGATTTCCTCACAACTGGACCAGGACACAGAGGGCAGCGCCGTCACAGGGTGGCCGAACGCCTGATGTAAAGGGACAGCTGGCAATAACACACTAAGTGCATATATTAGCCAGGTGGGGACTGTCACCATGACCAGCAATTAGGAAGAGAACATGTTAACTTTTTATTTTCTCTGTTCATCCAAGAAAAGATTCTGGTGTGAAGCTGCGTAGTCTCCCTTTAATGTGGCTCAGTGAATTTGAACCATAGGTGACAAAAACAAGTTGAGTATGTGAGTAAAAATGTGTGTAAATGCTATTGAAATCAATGGATTAAATTTTACTTGATTTTTAATTGTAGTTCAATTTGACTTGTTTTTAAATTGTTAATATAGGATTCAACATTACATCATCCACAGGAACAAATTTTACACAGCAAAAAAGTATATATCAAAGTAAGAGACAATCATATATTTATATTATTTTATTTATTTTATCGTTTATTTGATGTGGACATCACAATTACATTGGGCAAACCAGATGTATTGTTTGAGTGTATTACCATACATGCTAATTTGCAACACTTGTCCACAGGAGGCTTTTAAAATAGTAAAAACAGTAAGAGTTATAAGAACAGAAAGACAAAAAAGAAAAAAGAACAAAGGAATGCGGTATAGAATAATTTTACAACAGTAAAAGAGTAAAAGAGAGGCAGTTTTCCAGATTAAATAAGTACATGAGCTATAATGCAAAGGCAACATGGTCAAGCAATCAACCAGTTAAAACTATTCATGTGTGCACTGTTGGTTTAATTTTAGCCATTGTTTGAATCCTTTCTTAAAGTCATTACTGTTAGTCTCTAATTTTAGATTAGTGGGCAAAGAATTCCAATGTTTTGCCCCCTATTTTTATTTATTTGAATATATTTGTTGTCTGATTTGTTTTGAGTAAAGATTAAATGATCTAGCGCTGACGATGCAAGGCTGGCTTAATTCATGTCCATAATTACCAATTTTATCTTACTTGGAATTTTTCGCTAGATACAAGGAACATGCCAGTTACAGATCATCCACCTTCAAGGCAAAAACATCTTATTTCAGGTTGCCTTTTGGATTGAGTAAAGTAGACAATGAACATCTGAACTAAATGTTCTCCCAATCCGTCTTGTAGATGTTGACAATATAGACTGGATAAGTAAAATCTCTGACCTGCTACTGTCCTTAGAGAGAAAGTCAGGGATCATCAAAGTCAAGATTCATCCTCTTGGAACGATTTGTTCCAGTTTTATCAAACAGTTGGTGAAACATTTCAAAAACTTTGACAAGATATTTCAGTCTGAACTAAAGTGGTGGATGGACCAGTGGACATAGCAGTGGCTAGAGTCACCTTATCAGATGTCAGGTGTTATCAATGGCTCGGTGGTTTGCACACACTCCTCCCAACGTGAAGGTCATAGATTTCAAATCAACTTGTGCCAGATAGTACTGAGGTCTCGTCTGTGTGGAATATTGTTACCTGCAAACAATTATTGTAAGTAATTTAATCATTTTGTATTGAGCATTAATTGGCTTTTGATCTGTCTGGTAGCATCATGTGAAAACCTTATGACGCTTGCAGCCAAAATTGCCTGTTTCAAAAGAAAAGAATGTTCATATCTAAATGAGTCCCTTAAATTTGATGGAGCATTTTTACCTCCGCCAAGGAGGTTATGTTTTTGCCAGCGTTGTTTTTTTGTTTGTTTGTTTGTCTGTTTATTTGCAACATAAATCAAAAAGTTATGGACAGATTTTGATGAAATTTTCAGGAAATGTCCTTTCTGGGACAAGGAACAAATGATTACATTTTGGAGGTGATCCAGAAAACTGCCATTACGGAAATGTTGATTTTCTTGTATAACTATTAAACTAAAAATGATATCAATGTGATTACAATTGCTAAGGGTAAGTTTTTATGGTCCAGGAATCCGTTGAAATAGATAACTCAAAGGTAGGACTAATATTTTCGGGTGTAAGTCACAATAAGCTGGGGGAACTGTGCTGCTTGGCAGAGGTCTGCGCTCTCCGAGTTCTAGTTGTGACTGTAATTGAAGACAAAAGAGAAAAAAAACAACACATGCAGAGTAAGATTCCTCACTAAATCCTCAACTGATGTTTGATTGAAATCTGACAATGATCTTGTCAATGAGTCACCACGTGATGGACAACGGCAAGGTCACAGGCTTGCGTCGGTAACTAAATCTGGTTCGGCCCTCGGCGCGCAAAGACGAACACTCAGCCCGTCCATTAACGGTGCTGCGTTTCATAATCCGATCTAGTCACAACTTAACATGTCAAGACAAATTGGCGTCTCAGTCATTCTCAGCCCGCTGCGATCTCTGTGATGTACAGGTAGCTCTGCCACAGGAATCCGAGACTCTAATGAGCAGGACTGAGGTCTGCTTTGATTTCCTGAGCGGACGGGTTTGTGCTCATACGTTTATTCATCCTTATTCACGTCAGTTTTCTGTGGCTGGTCTGGGTCTGTGTCTGTTCATGTAAGATGTTTTAGGCGGCCTCTTAGAAATTTGCTCACACAATCTGTTTGGTTGTTGTTTCTCTTCTATTAAAAAAAAAAAAACTTTCTAGTTGGTCTCAGAAACTGTTTTTGATGGAGTGAGTGGCTCATTTCGCTCTGATGATTAAGTCCACAAAACAACACCGAGACACTGACAACATCAGACGAGGACCTCACATTCATATTGGTTGATAACAAGCCACATTCAGCTTCGAGGGCTCTTTGAGAAAACACTGTGGAGCAGGTCTGGAGGGCACCAACTCAGGCTTCATGTTAAAATTTTGTTTTACTGTTGGCCTGATGAAATGCCACATGAAATGAGACATGTCAGTTTCTGTTTGTAACAAGTCAGTTCAAACCTGATTTGTGAAAACTGGTTTAGAGAAATTCCTCAAAATAGTCGAGCAGAGACATTTTCACTTTTAATGTCTTGGTTAGGTTTAGTCCATCATTTGTGAATCTGTTATATGAAGCAAAGTATATTGATATATTGTGTTTTTATATATTCTCATTTTACTGTAATTTCAGTTGCAGTGAACTGAAATGCTTTGGGTTTTTTGCACGTTGTTGTGACTGTTCATCTTCTGGAGGCTTGATTGATAAATGAAAATCAGATATTCAAGCCTGATATAAATTCAAAGCTGCATGTTCACACTTGACCAAACTGGTTCTATGGTTCAGGAGCCCCATTTATAAAGCTTGCGTACGCACAAAACGGGCCTTGAAAGTAGCACACGTGTCTTCCTACGCAAAGGTTGTGATTTATAAAAATAAACTTGGTGTGAGAATGAGAATATGCGCACCGGTACGCCAACTTTGATGCTGCCATACGAACAGGAGGAGACAGGGGAAACTGGCGGTGCACATGGTGAGGTGGTGAATTGAAGCCAGATTTAAGTCATACATTTAATGTTATCACATATCAGACTTATAGACCCACGGAATCATAAACACACAAATCTGCAGTGTTACACATGTGTTCCATTGCCTTTCACAAGTCTCTGTTGAAGTATTTAAGTTATACATTTAATAAACAGACAAAAGCTGTACTTTACCGGTTTCCCCTGTGGCCTCTGCCAAATCTGCGTCTCTTTCCTTCTCCGACACTATGCCACACACGCTAGCCGTCCCAAGAATGGAGGCGATTTGACTGTCCAGTGGTGTGGGCTCATGTGTGCCCTTACCGCCACCGGCAGCAGACACGCTGAGACGGTGCCGTGCCACTCTCCTCTTGGCCTCCACCTTAAGATTCGACCACTTTTTTTTCTTTTTTTTTGACTTCTGGGCTGCATGGTGGCTCAGTGGTTGTGGCACTCACACTCTTAACTGCGGTGAGGACGTGCTGCCACTCAGTTTTTTTCTTTTTATTAGTAACGCCACCACGGTGACCACCAAACAAAATATGGCCGTGGAAAGGGCGGGATGTGAGGTGAATCCAGCTGCGCAATCTTCCAGGCGGATTCGGATTTATAAAGGGAAAATTGCCTGCAGGAGTGTGTACGGACGGTTTTATAAATCAGGATATTTCTTTGGCGCACGCCATTTTCAGCTTTTGGGCGTACGCAAACTTTTAGTGTGAATCCTACGCAATGTTTTATAAATGAGGCCCCTGGTCCCTTGCTACTATCCTTTTTACATATTGTACTTAATAGCCTGTCAACTGATCACAAGTCAGACATGTTGTCCTCTTCTAAAACAACCTGGTGGATGACCTCAGCAACTGGTCAGAAGTGGTGCAGCATGTAGAGAGGATTTCCCACTAATCCCATGTTTGATGGTTCATGACTCTTAAACACAACAGATGTAATGAGTAAAACAAAGTGCAGGATTTCACAGTTTGGGGGCTGCATCTCTCATTGGCTCGTCTCCAGCCAACTGGCTTCAATAAATCTAAAAGGATATTCTAAATTTAAGAAGAGCCCAGTGGTGCAGGGAGTTGGTGTTTAGCGTTTCTGGGAAATTCTATTTGTCCCAAAAGCTCCAGGCCACATCCTTCACCCAGTGTTGGCCTTGAAGGAAGCTCTCCAGTGTGACCATTTCAGTTCCATCAAACACTGCGGACAGTTTGCGTCTAGATCGTGTCCTTGGTGGCAGCTGAAAGCTAGCCTGACAAATGAATCTCTGGGGGCCATGTTCACGAGAAAGAAAGAAGTAAACGACATTTAAGTTACAATCAGGTGTTGACCAGTCTAAATTATAATGTGTAGGGGACATGCAGCCAAATGTTCCAAAAGCCTCACTTACACATATAGATGTACAGTATCTAATGGTGAAACTGCACTTGAGTAAATCTCCTTCATTACGAAGGAGATTTACTCAAGTGCAGTACTTCCATACACATTTACTGTACTGTACACTGTATTTGAGTATTTACATTTCATCCTATTTTGAAAACATGAGGAGATTATAAGATGTTTTGTTTAAAATTAAGCTTTATTGACAAGCAGAGCTGAAACAATCGAGTTGAGTAATTGATTAGTCAATTGACTGCCAATTATATTGTCCTTTTTTTATGCACAGATCATTTTAATACTTTCAATTTTTTTTTCAGTCCTAGGTTTGTTTGAGAAAACAAGGATTGTGAAGGTGTCGCTTTGGTTGTTGTGACAATATTTCTCCCTTTTTTCACAGTCTTTACAAACCAAACCACCAGTTGATTAATGGATTAATCAGCAGATGAGGCCATAATGAAAATAATCATTAGCTACAGTCCTATACAAAATAGGTTTAAAAAACAAGGTTCACCAAATAAGACAGTTGAATGCTGCTTAGACATTGATGTCTGAGTAAAGATAGTATAATGACATAATAGTAAAACAGTCACTTTCAGGACACTGTCTTGCGAATTTACCTACCTACCTAATTATACTTACACACTTTTACTTTTCAATCAGGAATTGTACGTGTAATGGAATATTTTTACAGTGTAGTATTAATACTTTTACATAAGTCAAGTCTCTGAATAGTTCTTTCACCACCGACTGCATGATTGAAAAACAACTTCTTTAAACATCCCCATATACACACACATGCACTCTTTTCATAATGAGGTAAAACCTGTGGAGCGAAACTACCATTTTCACATCAGACATTGCGATTTGTCAAACACAGGTGCAGCTGATTGCCTTATTAATTCCTTCACCGCGATAATAGCAGGAACAGCGGCACGGTTAATGTTGTTAACTCCACCTGTGATTTTCCTACAGTGATGCATCAATAGTCAAAACGAACAAAGGTCTAGGAGTCTGATGGATTTGGAAATGAGTCAAAACAGATTTGAGATTTTCAATTAATAATAATAAAAAAAAGTACAAGCTGTACAGACTTTTGACAGAGAAAGAAAAGCACAAATGGTGATTCACATCTTGCATATTTTTCAGTCAATACAGCAGGAGAGGCTTGTGTCATTTTAAAGCCTGGTTTGGGCAAAGTTTGACAGAAACCAATGAGAAACACGCATGAAGACAAACATGCAGTTCATGCATTTGATTGCTATATATTTCATCTCGGCTCGGCTCATCTTGTATGATTTGTTTCCCCATCGCAAACAAAAGGCTGTGGGCTGTGCTACAAGCAGCTGAACAGAGCAGTTAAACAAATGCATCGATATAAAAATGCCAGTGATTATTACTTTTAGATAAAAGCAGCGCACGCTCTCCCTGTGATATTATTTGTAATAGAGGGGAGGAAGTTGTCCCCTGCAGTGTGGCTGAAGAATGAGGACAGCGTTGCCAAGTAATCTGCCATCCACCCCCAGTATCTGCTGTCCACTTCAGACGATAACCTTTCTCCCGGGCGGGCAGAGGGTTAGAGCTTCATTATCTCTGTGTCACATTAAAGCTCATACACCAGAGCCTTTCCAGGGCCCCTTGGGTGACCTGGGCCGTGTGGCTTCACCTGCCACTGATAGAAGAACACACACAGGCCCAGATGCACAAAAAACACACAGCCATAAACACCATTGCATGCACAAGTTCACGCCCACCTAGATGTAAATACACAGCATAAATGAGCTCGCTGACTGGCCACACACACACACACACACGATCAAGCACACACACACACACAAACTGACATACTAAATTGCACACATGCTCAAGTTGTAACCTGTCCTATTTGTCCTCTCTCATTTTTCCTTTTCACATACTGTACCATCGCTCTCTCTCCTCCACACGCACACACAAAAGCACTGCGCCACTCTCCCTGGCACTGACAAGATACATGATGAACGCATCCACAGTGATTTATAATAACTCACTTCAGAGCGATGCCATTGCAAAGGAGGAAATTGAACAAACAGGCCATGTTATCTGTCACCAGATGACCCGGTTCAAGTTCAAGAAGCTGCCTGTCAAGTACAATTGACTGCACAACTGATATATTAGACCTTAATGGCAGCAGAAAAAAGAAGCTCTTAACGATTGCCTTTGCTGGGCATGTGAAGGTCCTGCGGAGGGGTGGATTGCAAAAAGGAAACAAATGATTTCCTGAAGCAGCATCTTCTTTGCAGAAAAAAAAAATCCATCTGATACAGATGCCAGTATGGCATTTTGATAGTGAGTGAGCTTCTAGTGGATTAAAGGACATCTTTTGATGACAGGTGGGGAAACGGGTTTGTCGCCTCAACATCTATTTAAACATCCAGCAGACAGGGGGAAACTAGGGATGAGCGAGTACACCACTATTTGTAGCTGTATCTGTTCAACCATCTATATTATCTGTATCTGTATTTGTACTCAGAGTGGGCGGGGCCTGGACCGGAAGTGGAAATGGGTCGGGCTTAAAAACAGTACATTATTTTAAGTCTGAAATTGATATGGATTGATCAGCAGTTGCTAATCTACTGTATTCAAAGCATCTATACAGTATATAAAGCTTAATTTGTAATATTTATAATATTAGATTTATTTTTATGAACTGCAGTGAGAAAGTTTCAGATACTACATGCAGCAATATGGATACAGGCTACTTTGTGTGTTCAGTTATATGTGTGCATGTGTGTAAGTGGTCTGTAAGACTGTTTATTTTTCAATTATCTGTGTGAACTTGGTGATTCATGCAAACATCCAGTGATGGCAAACAGGGAATTAATGTCAGCCTTGTTCACTGTATTCTTCTCAAAAGCACCGCGTTCAGTACGAGCAAAGTTTTCCTACTGATTTATATCACCATCCAAACTAAGAACAAGCAGACGGTCAAAAATACAAACAAACAAAAAAAAAACAACCGGACTGGAGGCAGTGACCGACGCGACACGAGCCGTTTTCAGCTCTGTCTTGTCAAATCCACCGCATACGTTACGAGAGATGTGTCTGTGTAGGGAGGGGCGGGCACTGTGTGTGACCAATCACAGAGCGCGAAGACAGTCAGTTACACATTACTCGTCTGAAACGAGTATCCGGCTCATCCCTAGGGGAAACATTCACATCATTCATATATTTACCCTCCTTTTAGCTCTGGTTTGGTCTCCACCACCTCCTGAAGGAAATATGTGACTCTTCAGTGGCAGGTGTTAACTGTGTCTGTTTAGTGTTTGGTTGAGCAGATTTCTGAGATGAAAATCGGGAACAGTTTCAGTGCGGCCGTGAAAAACAATTAAAAGTTATCATTCTAAAATAAAAGATGCGGACAAATTCGTTTTTATAGATCTATATATATATAATTTGTATTGTTATCTCATGGTAATCCAATATAACAAGTCACACATTCACTAACAACAGTGACATACAAACAGTGACTTCGGGCATCATGTAATAGGATGGTCTGCATTGATAACTACTCAAGTCATTGGTTAACCACACAGCACTGTCTGGTGCCAGACAGAACATACCAAATACAAGAGTTAACACACAACTAGTAACTGCTGTGTGTTAACGTTAACATCATTAAACCTAATGTTAAAGCTCATTGACTTTCATCACATTACATTAGGTCTTCATTTCAGATACACAGATGCATTACATGTTACAATCATACTTACTTTACCTCACTTCACACACACACTGAAAAGTCTACTGCCAGCTCAAGTTCATACACAACTGAACATACTATTTAATGCGGCCGCTGCTCACCTCCGTTTCTTTCCTTTTCCCGCCTCTAGATTGTTGTTGTTGACGATGCTGCATCTGTTTGTGCTCCCTGATAACGTGCGTACGTCACATGACGTCTTCTCTGGCGATGCGTGTACTGACTGCCGTAATAACTGCTGTCTGAGTCTGCTCGCATGTTTCCCCCCATTCAGTGTCAAAATCAAGGACATTTTCTTGGACAGCTTTTACCGGGACAGGTCACTCAGATCGGGAGACGTCTGGTCACTGTAGTGTTTAGAGCAGAACATGCAGCAGACAGGAAACCTTTCACTGAGAACGGGTAACTAAGTTGAACAAGAGCAAAAAAAAGTCAAGTTGTTACACAGAAACAAAGAGCTGAAAGTCACTGCAGAGGAAAGCATAAGTAGCTGTGTACATCATTAACAAATACCACATTGATGACGACACCTTTCTTATTACATGCAGTGATTCACAGGTAATGAAAAGGTTTTGACCAGTGAAGCTTTGTTAAATTAACAGAAAAAAACATGCTTATATTAGTCAAAGAACATGATCAGGCTTCATATTGGCTCCAGTGATCTAATACCAGACCCTCCTGCTAAAGAATGAAACTGGAGGTATATTCCATCAACTCATGTGCCGTCATGTTGAGTGGAGTTTCTGACAGTTGGTGGTTGTTACATTTGAGTGAAATCACTGCTCCTTTGTATTTTAAGCAGCAGTCAGTTTTTTCTGTTGAGCTTCTGTTGAGCTGAGACGTCTTCACTTGTATATAAAAAGGTCTTTATTACAAAAAAGAACAGTGTCAAAAACTGCAGAATCTCTGAGAGCCTCTGGTGCCAATTGTGAGATCTCTCTCTTTCAGCCCAAACTGCTGTCCTTATATGTGGCTTCTTGTCCTTCAGAACCCCACCTTCTACATACAGATGGTCAGTCAGACATCTGCTTAAGCTATAGAAAACAACATCTAAACCATAAAACCCCATTTGGCTGATGCCCCCCAATCTCTAACTTAGAGACAAATATAGGTTTATAATCCATAACACCATTAAACACCACATTCCAAAGAGAAGTGGAGGGTAAGACACTACACTTACAAAGACCACAGTTTATTCCTGTGTTTCTAAGGGCCACAGTACTGACTGAGGGTTTTGGTTCATGGGAGGAAAATTTAATTTCAGATCCCACCGCTCTTCACAAAGTGTTCGAATGACCAAATCTGAGCCTCGCAAGTAAAGTGCTCGTGAAAGGGGATGCTGTGTTTTCCACAAAAAAAAGAAAAAAAATCATAATGTATTCGATCTAGTGTTAGATATTTTGCGCTCGTCACCGACAATTTCTCACGCGCTGACTGAGAAGAAGAGGGCCGGCTGATAAGATGACAGCAACAAAAACAAAACACAGCGCATTGCCGTTATCAAGACGCCTGTGAAACATATGTTGCAGCATATGGCCCCAAAGAGGAGATCAGGATCTGATTTGCCGTCAGACAGTTTAACTCAGTGTAAGAAAAGTTTCAAAAACATCCCAGCACACGGCCGCTTTTGGGAAAACACATTAACCTTTTCGCAGAGTGAAAAGGAACTGAAGGCACAGCTGTGAGGGCGAAGTGGAAGCAGTGGAGGTGCATTCAGATTTGCAGCGTTGCACATCACCCCACCACTGACGTGACTCCAACGGGCCTCATGTTTTTTTTCCCCTTTTTTTTCTTTTTCTTTTCATCACAGCCAACCTAATCATAGACAAGCATATCCACAGTGGAGGCAATCTACAGAATCCTACAATTGCAGGGGAGGTAAAATTGCAATGAATCGACATGACAGGCGATCCCCAGGGGTCAGCTTACAGTTTCATTAAAGGAGCAGCAGAAAAGCTTCACTGTGGCCTGATGGACTGTGAATCTCACACCACTAAATTATCTCCTGTTTAGCTGACAAAACATACTTTGGGCTATCGCTTATGGGGCTGAGCTTCAAATACTGTTCGGTGTCAGTGCAGTTAAGACAGTTGCTCACGACTCTGCCACTGGGTACTCACATACCCTGACAGAAAACTGATGTTCAATCCACTTCTTTGCAAAAACAGTAACTACTTTTATTAGAAACACATACAAGCTTGGCAATAGTGTGACAAAATAATGTGAACTCAAGGTCCACTTACAAGCTTTTTGATGAGCTTCAGCTCATCAGCAACTTGAAGGTGGCTGAATTGTCATCATGTGACCTATGTGACTTGAGAGAATGATCCTAACAACTCCAACATCTGTGAAGCTAAGCCAACTTCAGTTTGCTCCTCAAACATCTAGGACCCTGAGTTAAAATTCTTTTTGTCAAGTTTTTTTCTTAAAAAAAAAAATCTGATTTCAAATATCTGGTTTGAGAATATTTTTTTAAGATATAGAAAGTAGTTTAACTAATAGAACTAAACTAGTTTACTTTTACTGAACAGTTAATCAAACAAACCCTGGTGAGCTTTAAGCCTTTTTTCTCTCTTTTGTTTCCACTTGGGGGCAGCACAATAATCTGTATTTAATAATAATAATAATAATAATAATAATAATAATAATAATAATGATGATGATGATGATGATGATGATAACAACAACAACAACAATAATAATAATAATAAACTGTATAATCTGTATCTGTATCTCAATGTTGACATTTTATCCCTAATTTATTCCCAAATAGTTATGGCTTCCAGCTGATACCAAGCAACATTACCATTTATTTGGAGTCATGGCTCCCCAGCATATATAAGTCCAATATTCATGCTCCTTTTAGCTTTGTTTTAGTCTCCACCAACTCCTGAAGGAAGGAGGGAGTTATGCTACATTGCACATAGTCAATAATTTAAGATAAACCTTTATTCGTCCCACAGTGTCGAAATTCACAGTACAGTAGTAGTCAAGTACAACAGCAAAGGGTATAGAAGCAATTAAATGGTAAAAAAAAAAAAAAAAAAAAAGTAATTTAAACAGGCTAACAAGACGATATTAACAAATTTACATTAGAAATTCACACGAGACTTACATTATTGGATTAAATATGAGACCTCAACTGGGTCCTTTGATCAATTGTTGATATAACAGTATTGATAAAGCAGTTTTTAACTAAAACAATTGTTAAAAACAAGTGCTCGCTCTGCTATGTGTATACTAGAAGCAGATAACCATAGTCTCAGCTAGGAATAGATATTTCAGGGTACGTCATGGCATCAGTATTTTTTAAACAGTAGATTTCACATTGCCGATGTCTCTTTGACAAGAGTTCTTTTTGTCCTCCTTTGCTGATGATGTGTTTTTCAGATACTTTTCAGCTCATTAACACCTCTCTTGTCAATGTGTCACCTGATATTTAAGGATGGAAATATGACGCGGGGTGATTAGGCAATGTCACGGCATTAAGGTAAACCTCTGTAATTAATAATAACTGCACTAACATTAGAGAACAACACTCTAGAGCTGTGACTGGGTGTTAATCGAACCTTTTGGGGATCTGCGAACACAGCAGTCAACGAGGCCACGTTTCAGTTTCTGACACGATAAAAATAAAGATCCAACATTAAGCCTTTTTTTTTTTTTTTTCACATTTAAAGCTTTCCAAAGTGGGATCAATAATACGCTTAAAAATGAGAAGAGCTCTCCGCAGTCAGCTCTCATCTCGTCTCTAAGCTGTCGAGAAAATAAATACACGAGCCCGATGCCAGTGTCTGTCAGGATGTTGGGATCACATGCGATAGGCAAAAGATATCCCTCTTACATTGTTTTACAGTAACACTGCTATTATTGCAGTCATTAGTCTGAATTACTGACTCATAATGCAGCTTTTCCACACAGCCATCGCTGGGTTTAGGGTTTAATTTATATGTAAATGCATTTGTACCCTGTGTATTATTTTGTCGGCACATCATTTGTCGAAATGAGATGTGGGATGTTTGGTTTGGAGGGATGTTGATTACAGCTCAGATGGTTGAACTCCAAAGGATAAGTCCAATTTCTTTAAGTTGGAACAAGGTTTTCGGTGGAATAAAGGGAAGATTTCTTGCCTGAAACATTTATTCTCACAGTGTTAACCTGTGGAGATGGCCTGAAAATGCCCTTACTGTCTGTGCAGCAGATTTTTTTTCTCCAGAAAGGAGCAACATACTTACAAATGCAAAAGCTTTCTTAAACATGATATATTATAATTACTGAGGAGAACAAGTCAGCAGCTAAGTGAACATTTATTTTTAATAATGGCAATACATTATCTTCCATTTGTAAGGCTGAGAAAGACGTATTTATCTAAAATTTCAATACTCAATCATAAATCTAATGAAGCAATCTCGTATGGCATTATTTCTGATTTTCGACATAAAGAGTCCAGAGGGATCGTGATTACACTGAGCTAACCGTTGACAGCACTTGTGACAGACCTGTTGCTGTTTGCAATTAAGGATTTTTGAGAGTAAGCGTTCTTCCGAACTTGGCAGCAGAAGTGGGTTTAGAATTTCCAAACAAAGAAAACAAAGCCGTCAAAGCTGCACCGGCTTGATAAAAGATTGAAAAACAGGTGAAGGTCACGAGCAGCCGTGTCTTCATCTAGACTTATTTAGTTATTAGATTCACAAAACCGCCCACAATAAAGCCAGAATTAGCTTTCTCTTCCTCTGAAAGTATAATTTCAAATTGAGCACAAGCACATAGTGAGGATTATAATGTTCCGTGTGACCTTTAATCAGACTTGAGTTATCATATTCAGAATATTACAATGTTGAAAATAAATAAAAATTAACAGACAAGAACAGCTAATTTTAGTAGATATGAGAAATTATTTAAGTTTTATACCTGTGAACTATAGTGTAAAAAACATACATTATATATCGACATTGACTCCTTTAAAAACCTTGTGATGTTCTTGTTACTAAGGGCTTCATTTACAGTTCTTGATCGAGCTGCTCTTATCAGCCTTCATTCATGGCCAAACAGCAAAAAACTGCATGGGATCTCGTGCATTAATTCCAACTGTTTTCTATGGCCAAGACGTTTAAATGTAAGTACAGAGCGCTTTTTATAATGTGACAGAGCACAGGGAAAGAAATCCTATAAAATAGCACTCGCCCGTTCCGTCCAGCATGTTCAGATTGCAGCAGAAATTGAAATACAACATGCATGATTTAAAAAAAAAAAAAGGAATTGCACAGTACAAGCGCTTTGAATAATTCAGTTCTTTAGTAGTGACAGTTGTGGTCTGTGCTCTTGTGTGAACAGACAGTGCCAAGTGTTTGTCCATGACTCAGACTGTGGTATGAATAGTCAAAAGCAGGCACAGAACGTGTGCTCGTTATTCAGCTGTGTGTGAAAGAGGCAGAGCTGAAAGGAAAAGAGAACATTCAGGTGAAGGGAATAATTGGTTCACAAAAAGCATAATTTAATCACTTTATCAGCAAACCCCTAGATACAAATGACATCTAAGCCGCACTCACACATAACCTGGATGGCAGTTTTACACATCTGTCTCTTGTCTGCAGAAGCACTTGAGTCACTCTAACATTAAAGTCACAACACCAACCGTACTGAGTTGTAACATTTCTCTGACCAATGTTGGGCAATAGTGAAGCAAGTTACATTGCAGTTAAAGGACCAGTATGTATGATCTAGTGGTTACAGATGGACAGATTCCAGATTGCAACTGAAAACCGTTCAGCTCACCCTCCCCTTCTAAGCACATGGGAGAACCTATGGTAGCCACTGAAATCATGAATGACCCTCTTTCGAGCCTGTGTTCGGTTTGTCCATTCTGGGCTATTGTAGATACAAGGCAGTGCAATATGGTGGATTTCATGGAAGAGGACCAGCTCCCTCTCCATAATATGTATAATATGAATGCTCATTCTGAGGTAACAGTAACTAAAACTGAAAACAGAATTATGACTACAGATCCCCCCGAAATTGTATAATGTCAGTCATGCTAATTCACTGAGGGTTTGCTTGTGAGCTGTCTTACTAAGATTTTGATGGAGGATTGATTTCAGTTCGGTCTCTCTGCTTTCAGTAACATGACGCCTCAGCTTGGTGATGTCAGGCTAGGTGTCAGGAGGTTAGCGGAAACGCTGCTTGGGTAATATCAAAGTTGTCTCTTTTATACGCTATGTCGTCTTAGCTGGCTTGAAGTCACCTGGTTTGGTTCAGAGTGGAGGAGTGTAAGGATGGGACTACCCATGCGTTGTGTATGTCGCATATAGGAAAAAATGCATTCCACCAAAAATCCTCAGTTTATTAATTGTTTAATTTCTTTTTATTGTTTTTTTGTCTTTTGGCTTTGTATTATTGCTTTGTATTTATTTTGTATGGATGAAAAGTAATTTGCAAGTATTTAACTTTATTTTGGGTTATTGTGACCTTTGGCCCGATGACACTAAGCCACTTTAGGTTCCACTTGTACTTTTTTTTTATACAGTTTTTCTTATAGTTTTTTTTTTTTATTTTGTAGACTTTATACTTCTACCTGATTGTATGCTTGTGCTGCTGCAACACCCAAATTTCCCCTATGGAGGATCAATAAAGAATTATCTTATCTTATCTTATCTTATCTTATCTTATCTTATCTTATCGTCTTCGCAGGCCACGCTTCCCTTCCTGAGTCCATTTTTGGCTATGAATGAGGAGGGTGAGTCTGTTCTCTTGTTAGCTAGCATTTTAAGAGTTGTTATGAGTTCATAAAAAGTGTTAAGAAATATGAAATAGTGTTGAAATGTTGCTTATGAATTAGTTATTTTTAAGTTTAGTTAAGAATGGAGTGAAGTTTTTTGCACTTTAGTGTGTGTATTTTGCAGGCCGATTTCTATTACACCGTGGCAGTGTGGCAGTATTTTCTTATGAGTTTCTTTTCACTGATGGCTGGTGTATTTGGTCCTGCACATTTGTACATGCTGTTGCATTGTCCTCCATTTTGTGCAGTCTGTTCCTGGGACATGGAGAAATAAATATGCCACCTCTTTAGCTGAACCACAACTTCAGTGATTGATTCTTCACACAACTCAGAGCAGTAGCTAGGTGGATCAGAGTTAGTCCAGATCGGCTACTTCTACAGTTAACAAAATGGTGATAAAAAATTGGCTGCTTGTTAAACCACATGAAACTATCCCTAGTACAATAAAGGTTAAATATCATGGAATTGAATGAAGCTGATGACTGAGTAACAAAAGTAATGTGACAAGTGTAATTACTTGCTGTTTAGTAATCAGCGAAGCACAGTAATGTACAGCATTTACTGCTCAAAAAGAGTGTCTTGTCCAGCACTCATCAGAAACATCTGTAATAACACTGTGTGATAGAGGATTTCCTCTTTTCATGGTTTTGTAAAGTGGACTTCTCTGCTGTGCCCGGTGCAGACGTGCAGTGAAGGATGTATGCACAGAATAATTGAAGGTCTACACAGTTTTTTTTTTCTCCCAGAAATCTGATGGGTGTGATTATTGATATGGACTGTCTGTGATTTACCATAAAGAAAAGCCCTCTAACAGCAGCCTGTTCCTAAGTAGCCCCCTGGCAGCGAACCAAAGCTGGCAGTCCACTGTTATCTGCACTGACTCTGCGGCTGCAACTCCAGTGCACTTTGATCTCAGACACAGCAAACGCTGCAGCTAATGCAAAAGTTGTGGATCTTGTTTGTGCATTAGAGTTCAGCTAATGTCTTCTTAAAGGCGAGTAAAGACGTTGTCGGTGTGCTGCGAGCGTTTAATGGCTCAACTGCTGTTCACTACAATAATCCTTTACAGTATGGGGATAATACAACACAGACAGACGGCGAGTTAAGACGACTTCAATTACATGAAATAAAAGGAAATGACTGTGAGCAACTTGATGTGATGAATAAAAACCAATAAAAGTTACTCCATTAAGCAAAATAAATCAGGCAATCAAAGGATGAAAGACAAAAAGCTGAAGAAAAAATCCAATATCTATAAAAGGGGCCATTTTATGCCTAAAAGCTAAAGTCATAAGCATCTGAATTACAGAATCAAAACATCAAAAACAACAATAATCATCTAGGGACACTGAAACTTTTCTTGAAGAGCTGATGAGATATTGAATTACTTCCTTTTAAATGACTCATTAAAGACCAAAGATAATTATTAAACAACACACTTACACACTACTGCAGGCTTTTCTAATTTAGCCGTACCACTCGAGTCTAGTGTACAATTTTCTGCTCACATGCATATTATATTTTTTTTTTATTTCCGGGTGATAAAAAGGCAAGACATTCTCACCCAGACAAGTAAATATGGAGGGAAGTCCTTCCCACCGGCAGTCTTCTTTCCCTCCATCTTCCAACCTCGCTGCCCTGTTGTTGTTGTTTTTTTACTGTGTCTGCGAGGCTCAATATTCAGCCCTCATATCTAACCTTTCAGATGTCGATAAACGTTGAGGGCGTAACGGGCCAGATCAGGACAGAGAGCACATTGGGATAGAGGAGATGACCTGCACTTGCTCCAAAAGTTGCGAGGCTAGCTGCTGCAACTTTAACCCTTGCAAAACTCAAACCTTTTGCTTGGTCACCGGTCACCACACACTAGCTTTACCCCCATAAAGAAACATACAATTAGCTGAAGCTAAAAAAGGTCTAAGGGGCTTTCATAATCAATTCCTTATTGTTTCCTCCCCGGCATAAAATCAATGGATGGCCCATCATGAAAGCTGTAACATCGGGGCATGACATGGAGAACATTGGATTATCAGCCACCATGTGAAGGACCTTCAGAAGGCTTCTTGAAGGATGGAGGTGTTTTTTTAAAGCGTCCCATTGTCTGAAAGGATGAGACAGCAGCTCAGAGCATGGAGCGTGTGGTGAGGCTGCGTTCACTGCCAGCACGATCTAAGAGATTTATTTATCAATTTAACACCTTGTTTTAGCTCAAATGCATCACATATTTTCACATATTTCATATTATGAGACGATGCGTTAGAATCCAGAGCGACTGCAAGGAAGAATGAAATGGAACACCACAAAGAGCTGATACAGGGGTTTTCTCACATATGTAATATTTTCTGTGGGAAAATAAAAACTGTTTTGCAAAGAATGATACAGAGCAGGACTGATTGAATAACAAAGTAAATGTATGCAATTGATTTCTCTTAAACCAGTGTATTTAAACTCAGTCTGCTCGTTCAGGTGAGAATGCTGCAATCTGAATTCTGGCGGCTCCTCGTGATGACACTTCTGAAAATATGAATCTGTGGTTTACTGTGATGTGCTCTGCTTTTGAGATATGCCTTTCTGAAATTCCTGCCTTCACGCGAATACAGTGGAGGTGAATCAATTTTTTGTTTGTTGTGCTCACAGCATTGCGAAATTAAATTTAAAAAAGTATTTCTAGAATCACTTTACTGATTTCTCGACACTGTGAACAGTTGTTATTGCAACAATTTTTCCCTGAAGAAAAACTGCCAGCAGCTGTTTTTCTCTGTTCTGTTTTTTTATATGTAAACTACAATAGGACAGAAGTTTTTTTCTATTTTGGTGCCCATCAGTTTTTGTTTATGTATATCCATATTATGAATAATACACTGGGTATTATCCAGTAAGTTCTTCTCATCTCTATTGGATAAGAGTGGTGGCAGAAATTTCAGATATAGATGTCACAAAACCTCAAGGGAAAAACCTAAAACTACAGCATATGCATGACTAGATACCACTTGATGTGGAAGCTAAAAAAAAAAGAGCTATCAAACTCAGATTTGACTTAAACATCAAAAATTGAGTTCTTGAGATAATTTTGACTTGACAAAAGTAATTTTATCGTGCCAACCTTTTTTTGTTTTCTTATATTTTTTTCTTGGTAGAAATAGACGAAATGGGCTTTTCTTTTCTTTTTTTCTTTTTTTTTCTACCAGTACATAGTCTTTTGTGTCAGCAGGACCTGTCATTGGCTGGCTACATAGCTGAATCACAGCACAGGTTTTTTCCAACTGCAAGCCATGCAACCCAAACCAGTGACTCCAAAGGCAAAGCGGCACAGCAACAGCTATTGTTTTGTATTTATTTTAAATGGGATTAAATTACTGTTTGACTCCCACTTTGGTTTGTGGTTTGCAGTATGTTTCAGCCGTATGTATCAACCTCTGAAAACAATGTTATAAAACAGGAGGAGAAAGATGCAGATTCTCCCTCATGCAGTCATCATGCAGAAAATATTTTTTGTTTTTGAATCTTTAAGCAGCAGGATGAAGGGTGTCCAAAAAACAAGCTGCTTGTGATCAGTGTCCTCAGGCTGGGCTCTACAGCCAGAGCAGATTTTACAGGACTTCCCAGCTCTGAGCATGACTCTGGCTCTGACTGAAGTTACCCAACTGTGCTGGAAGTGTGACTGCACCTCAAATTGCTCTTTCCACACTTGCGCTGGCCCGTTCCTGAAAAACCACTGGCCCAGTTTATTCTTTTCTCCAACACTCAGACTGTAATAACTGATGGAGTTTTGGCTTGAAAGGTGCGGCTCCGCTTTGCTGAGGCCGGTTTGGGTTTTACTCCGAGTCCAACACAAAAACAAAAAAAAAACCTCTAACAGACTTTATCGTCCTCCATGGCTGCTTGCTGCCAGACAGTCCCTGACTGTCCCTGACCTGCACCAGGCTCTTGTCACATCTCTCTTTCAGCCCAGAGAAATAGAGTTTGACTCAGGCTGTTCTTGCCCTGAATCCTCCAGGGACTGTATTAAAAAGGCATCGCAGCAATGTTGACAGGAATACATTTATCGGGATTGTGTCTCCTTTCAAGAGGCGGCTGGGGGTGGCGCTGGCTGCCACAGGTCGCCTTGGCTGTCTGGCAGGCCATTTGATCTCCATATCACCTGCACTGGATAGTCCCACACCAGGCTGGCGCTTCAGACGGAGCCTCACATCGTGGAGTAGACGGCAATCAGATGGACGCCTCTTTTCTTTTTTTTTATTCTTTTAAATCATTGAGTACAAAGCTGATATTTTTGGCAAGTAAATCTGTGAGCAGCAGTTAATGTTTCTCCTCTCGCTTTTTGTCAAGCTTGGCAGTAATTGCCCGGCTGCGAGGCTTTTGGAATATGAATGCGGACGCTAATGACATCAGTAGCTTCATAGCTCCTGCACTCAAGCGCCGCGCTGTGTTTTCAAGTATTAAAAACAGCGGCGTGGGCTCTCATTTGAGCTTTCTGCATCGGTTAGCAGTGTGACATTTCGCTCCTCTGTGTATCTACACCACCAAACTTTGTCATGGTTTACAGCACCTGCTATACCTCATAAAATGTGAGAAGCATTATTGAGACAGTAGAACTATCAATCTTTTTTTTTTTTTACTGCAAATGAACACCTTACTATCCCCATCTAGAAAATAAGGATTATATGGTTTGGAGGAGTGTATGTAACATACATAATTTAGACTTTCCAGTCCAAGAAACTCCTCTCCCTTCAGATCTTTCAGCTCGGACAAACTGTTCAGTAATGTCTTTAACCCTGTTTTTGTCTCCTCAGTATCGATCTGACAGCATCACATCCTGTGCATCCAGGTGACAACATCACTCCACTCTCTCCCAACCATCTAGTAACATAGAGTAAAAGCTGTGATGCATGTGTTTGTGAAGTATCGTGCCTTAAAAAATCCCTCTGTCAGCAGACTCTCACAGCTGGCGGACTGAAACGTCTGACAGCGTTTTGTGGTGTGATGATGAAAACAAAACTTCCAGTGTTAATGATGGCCTCATGAGGACTCCCTGGGCTGCTGCGAAAAAAAGTGTTTGCGTGACTTAGATGCGTGGGTGTGTGCGCCTGGTCACATGTTTAAGCACACATCTCTATGTGTAATATGTGGTTGTAAAGGTTTTTAGGTACAGTCTGACTCAGGCAAACTGCACAGCAATTAGTTCCATTTCTTACTTCCAGTCAATATCCATTGAAAGAGCACTTCTGAGTGTGTGGAAAACTCTTAGTTGTTTTTGATGGCTCATCGATGAAACACTGCTTTAATCCTTTGCTTTAACTATAGATAATAATGAGAATACATTGAAAGTACAGTTTATATATGAGTATTTGTAGACAGGCGACAAACCAAATGATTAATCTAAAGGAGCAAAAATACGTGGTTCCACACTGATTTTATAGACAGAATAAAGGTTTTATTAATCATATGCCACAACCCTTGCAGTCGCTTCCTAAATTAATTACCTCCATATGCTACTAAATGAATACATTTTCAAAGGAACATAATGCTTTCCAAGTTATGTTGTTAATCAACATAATGAGGAAAGGTTGTTAATTGGCCAGTTACAAAATGTTAATACTGAATGTACTATGATGCAGACTCATAGTAACTAAAGCACACTGCATTAATGTTCTTAATGCTATGTTTCCTGCAGCTACAACAGCTGCAAATTTGAAAAACACGCTCAAGAGGCTCCGTGTAATATTAGCACACTAACATGATCCCAATGGCAATGCGAACATGTTGATGCTGAGAAGGTCTCCATACACACCATTACCACATTTACACTGGTGTAACGTGTTGGGTGCTAAGATTCTAGATACTGACGCTGACATATCACAAAATACAGCTGAGGCTGAGGGGGATGTGGTTAGTTCAGCAGGATATTTGTTATTAAATTAAACAAAGTGACGTTTTGCCCTGTTGCACTGTTGTTGGCATTAGATGAAAAGTTAAGGGATAATCAAAGTGATTACAATTCATCCTGAGGGGGGCATGAATGTCTGCAGCAAGTGTCATGGCAATCCACCGACTGATTGCTGGGACGTTTCAGTACAAATGGTGGCGCTGCAGGAAAAGTCAGGACATCGAGATTCTGTCTCATCTGAATCTGTCAGATAGTTGTTGAGATAACTGACCCACAAACCAACATTACCGTCCCTAGAGTCAATTAACCACAGACTCATTAGCAGGGTGGTATCAAAGAAGACTTTTATTTTGGAAGGAGGTAGAGCGGTCGTCCATCCATCTGAAGGTTTGTCGTTCGATCCCTGGCCCCTGCAGTCTGTATGGTCGATGGCCGACAGCTGTTCCATTGGCATGCAAATGTAACTCTCAGACGTATGTCCCTTTGGATAAAAGTACTAAATGAAATCGTAGAATTGTATTAGATAATTAATCAGTAAATCACCATGTGAACCCTGTGAATGTTGTGAGAATAGAAGGAAGAGTGAGTCACAAGACTGAAGTGAAGAAGAGGCAAGCTGTGAGTACTAGAGGCAATAGTTCCTGCTTTTTCTGGGATCCTTGCTGCTGCCACTGGAGCTTTAATGTCAGCTGGTGTCATCCACACACACACAGCCAAACTAGGAAACGCAGCAGGATTCAGGTAAACAGCTTTAGAACCTGCTGGTTGCCACATAAGTCATTCCTTAAATAATGCAATTCCAGAGTGAATTTTTGCCGTTGGAAGCATAATGGCTCTTTACGGGTTTTTGTCACCACGTTTTACCTTAAAGGCCCCGCAGCATTGTGCAGACAAGGTTAGGATGAAATCTGACTCTGACACTTCTTCTGACAGCAAAGTCATTACTAGGAGATTATGAATCAAACATTTAGTCCACAGTCAGGTTTATGAGATGGATTGGTAAGGGCTCCTGGGCTCTTTTGCATTTAAATAACCTCTCGTGGCCCACTCGAACACTCCGCTTTATTAATGCTCACCCAGACTAATGATGTAGAACGCCCTATTAATTGCCGAAAAACGCCGGCTTCTGATCCCTGTGTCGCTCTTCCTCCCTACCTTCGCCTCTTGCGAGGGAGAAGATATATCTGTTGACATCATGATCAAAGCCGCGAGCCGGTATCACGACAAGGGTTCGGCGCAGAGGGATCAAGGGTCTTTATCGCAGAGGAAGCAGCTGAATCCAAAGCGATGAATCAATCAAGCCGAGTTTCTTTTCTCTCGTTCTGCTCAGCGTTTTGGCTTTTGAATCAAATATTCAAACACAACATGAGATCCCATAAAAATGTATTGATCTCTGTGGGGGAATCGGGCTGCTGCAGCGACAAGAGTGACGGTATTCAGCACAAAGAAAACGATTAGTGGAGCATAAATACGAAAGTGACACTTAGATACACAATAAACGCAAGTAATAAGAAACAGAGCCCAAGCTGTTGTGTGGTTATAATTTTTTTTTTTTTATTATATTTCCACTCCAATTTATTTTCTCCTTTAGATCAATTCATAATATACACACAGGTCCAGCTATACATGGAACCCTAAAGTCTTTAAACAAACAATCAAGCAAATAAATCCTTCTTTCTAAGTTGCCACCATGAAATAAAAACACACTTTTGTAAAAGTTAATTTGGGTGTAATAATTTCCTTATTTTTTATTGTTCATACATTTTAGACAAATTGCAAAAAAATATTTATATATCTAACATTGACCCCTTTAGGGCTCCATACTACTAAAGCTCACACTGTCCTAAACCAAATCAGATACTATTTGAAGCTGTGACCCGGTCGAATATTTGAAATCAATATGAAGGAGAAAATGTTACCGAGGCGCTGTATGATCTCAGTCCGCATCCTGATCAATATTACAGCCTCGTTAGCGAGACAAATTATCCCCGGTCTCGGAGTACAGCTCACTCTGTGTCCTGCTGCTGGAGCGCTCGTCCTCTCTCCTCCTTGGTCCAGCTCGTTTCTAATCACACCTAAAGGGGGGGGGGGGGTTGATTGAGATTAATTGCATCCCTTGAAACCCTGGCTCCCACCTGCCAGTTTGGGCCCTCGCCACCCAGCCTGCCCCTGAGAGTATCAGTTTAACCCGGGTAAAACAGCGAGCTGGCTGCCAGGGAGGAGGAATGATTCAAGCCCAGAGTGGTGCGACAGTAATGCAGCATGGATTGCACTGATGGATTTTGGGAACTTGAGTGAACATGTGTGTGCGTCGGTGGCTCTGTGTGTGTGTGTTGCTTTTTTTTTCCACCCCTGCTTCTTCATTCGCTACGCCTGAGTAGCTGCCGGATCTGACAGCCCAGCTTCCCAGGATTCCCACGAGGTCGACCTCTTGAGGTTGGAGGGTCTTGTTGCCATGTGAACCGCACAGAGGAGGATGCAACCGCACCAGGAGCCCTTTTCCCCATCTGAGCGGCGAGGGTGCAATCACACCTGCTGCTCGTTTACTCGTGTCCAGAGGAGAAAAAGTTCACTTCGGTGCATTTGTGCTTTTTGGGTTCTGATTTCGTTTGACACTGATCAATTAGAAGCCAAGAGGAGCTCACAAGCAGCACGACTCCAGCTCATTTATTGGACAGTTTTAGTCACAGATGGGCTGTATTTTAATTAAATAAACTTGAAATTTATTCTTAGATTTGCATATTGTGTCATTTAGCATGAAGCAGGAAAGTAGGACTTTTAAGGACTGATCAGATTTCTGATTCAGATATTGTATTGCTTTCTTCTGGCCACTGCAGAG
This sequence comes from Centropyge bicolor, assembly GCA_037975185.1. Classification (NCBI taxonomy): domain Eukaryota; kingdom Metazoa; phylum Chordata; class Actinopteri; family Pomacanthidae; genus Centropyge; species Centropyge bicolor. The sequence continues at coordinate 467,365 of JBBMOC010000004.1, read as the reverse complement.
CGGTGATATGCTGCCAAGACACGAATCCTGACTGAGGAAGAACTAATTAACTCCTGAAGTGAAAGTAAACTTTGACAAATCAAGGTTTGCTGTGATTTTATAAAGCCTTATTTGGGTCGGTTATTTTCTTGGCGTGTCATTGTGCTTAATTTATTTGTTCATTTGTTTGGGATATTTCTCTTTTAATTCGGTTTGATCGCAGTTTTTTTTTTTAATTTAGCTGTGTTTATTTATGTTTTCATTTGGATGTAACTTTTCTGTTTTTCCTGTTTAACCCACTCCCTTTTGTGTTGCTGGATCTCATGCGAATTGAATTACAGGCCTCCAGGCTTCCATGTGGCTCCAGAGTGAAGACTCTTAACCACAGTTGTGTCTCTGGGCACCGCGGATTGATGAATCTGTAACAAATTAAAAATGCAAATGCAGTTTTCTGTGCCAAACACTAATTTACTCAGCGGCATATCATCAGAGCAATTCATACCTCTGCAAGATTCCATGTGTCCAATTACACTTTACTGGATCCATTCCATTTATTTTGATAGTACGTGTGGCTTTGTTTGCTGTCCCTTGTTTAGTTATTATGATTCCCAATTCACACAGTTTGATAGCTGAACTCAGATCCAATGTGTTTATCCATCCTAGCTTTGATGGTTAGACATTGTACTGTAAAGGCAACAACTAACCAGGTTCAAGTACTTGTTGGGCTGAAAGATGCTAAAAGAGCTGGGCGATAATTCTCCATTGGTTTCTCATCACGAACTACCCCTTTCACATTACACGTTTCATCCATTTATATGCAAGATCTTTTCTAAAAACCTTTCTGCTCAAGTACTTTTTTCTCCTAAAATCTAGCTGTTAGACAGTGTGTGTTTGGCCAATGAAGCAGGAGTTCTGCATCATTTATCAACCTGCCTTTTGTGTTTTGACAAAAGCTATCAAATAAAGGGTAAATAACCAAAAACAGGACACCATCCTCTTTTGGAAAACAAATGAAAACATCATGATCCTACTTCAAACACAGCGCCTGTCAGTGAAGCTCATTCTCTCCGCCGTGCGGCGTCTCACCAAGATTGGGTTTTTCCAGCGCTTCTTTTGCTTCTGTTAAGAAGCATGAAAAGCAAACTATCACCATGACTGCTGGAGCTCAGAGTCTCCATCACTGATCAACTGTGTTAAAAGAAATTGAAATTGCAATTTAATCTCAGGCTGGGTTCCTGTGCAAATTTCTTTTTTTTAATTTTATTTTGTATTTTTTTCATTTTGTTCAATTTCAGTCTGAACAACTTTTTACGGTTTCTCGATGTTACACATGCAAACTACTGAAATGTAGAGCTCTGTTAAACAAAAACCTGTAAGGTGAAAACAAATCTGATTTCACTTCCTATTACCTGTAATTCCTTGCAAATTGGGATCATTTGATTCAGTCGGTTGGGAGTCTCACTCTTCATTACCCACATCACAGTTCTTAGAGAAGTGAAACCCTTATTTTCAATCCTCTTTGTGTAGCCATTTTGTGGAAATTGCCACATCCTCAGCTGGACGAAGTAAAGTAGGAAAGAGTTCAGACGACATCCTGGCTGCGAAGTGAGGTGTTAAAAACATACCCACCAAAATAGACTTGCTGAACCCTGACTGATGCTTGCAAACACGTTCTCCCGCAGGAGTGAGATAAAGGGACGGGGTGGGAAACTAATATGAGATATATCCTCCGCTCAGACTGTTGTTCACGTCTCAGTTACTTGTCACAGTCTTTGCAACCTCTGACCGGCATAATCTTTTAATATCTGAAGATGTGTCTGTTGTGGCGAAGCTGGGGGTCAGTCCCATTGCGATGGGAAAATGTGAGATACCAGAGACGCTATTCCTCCTCGCAGCCTTATCAACGGCCTCATTTCACCCTCAGAGAATGAAGCGCAGGCGAGGACGACAGCACACAACTGTACATTGAATGATGCGCAAAATCATCAGTCCAGCTAAAAAAGAATCCCCACACATTTCTTAATTCTTCTATTTTCTTTCACTGTACTACAAAGTGCTCCTGAAAACATGAAGTAATTTGCATGTAAAGTGTTTTGACTTCTAAACCACCCACTGGGTTTTTATTTTGGCTGCAGGGCAGATAGACAATATCGCTCTCGTCCTTTCACAAAGAGATGAATGAAGTTGCCCATCTGGAAATTCAGACTGCTTCTTAGAATTTGCACATGTTTCTCTCAAACCTCTGGTGTGGGACGGAGAGGAGATAGCCAGGCGTCTCTCAGCAGGAGGGCTTTAGAGGCTGACGCTGCTCACTCTAAGCCCTCATTCACACTGTTCGTATTTACTCTGGGAGGAAACCAGTTTGCCAGTATGTGCAGAACAATGTGAGAATGATTCACATGAGAAATTACAGTGAAATGTGTTGTTGTGGAAATTTTGCTCCGCTGCTGGTGAAGAATGAAATAGAGACATGTGCCGGCCAACATGGTTTTTATTTTCTTTGCAAAGAAAAGGTCAGTCAACACACGAGCGGTCAAGGTGAAGAAAGACCCCGAACATGGGGAAAACCTAAACATTTATACCATAGGGAACGCCCCCCTAAGGTGTGCCTCCCACCTCTCTGTCTGCTACCTGTGTCGGTATCTCACAAGAGTGTTTTCACACTCCCTTGTCTGCTCCTGGAACAAGATCAACAGGTCTAGATATCATGCTTTACAAGACAAAGGAGTCTGGTGAGGAGGCAGGAGGTGGGGTATTTTACTACAATCAAGGCAGGAGATGGGGCGTCCCAGACAGCCGAATAAGCAAGAGTTGAAATTGCCATTACAGTGTCATTTCCATTTTGGAGCTGTGATGTATCCAGTCAAACACCTACTGTCACTTTTAACTGTCGTCCCATTTTCCCAAGGATCCCTCCAGTTTATTAGAGCTTGGACCTTTTTGCCATCATCACTTTTATTCTGTGACATCGTGGAAATTCAGACATCAGAAGGCCAAACAGGCTGTTGTCTGGCCAGCAAGTCAAGAGTTTAACTGGATTATATGTGACTTTATTTGGAGGTAAAACTAGCCTGTAGCTGTAGTGATGATAATCTCTGTGTCTGTTAGTCTGTGTACAACCAGGACAGAAAGTTCAACAAGGAGGTTTGTGAGATGGACGTTCGACAGTTTTGGTTATGATTTCAAAATCATCTTCATTTTCTCTTTTGAATACATTTGGTACATTACTAACCTGAGGTTTGTTCATTTATCATTCATTCACATTACAATTCATCTTGGTTTGTGTGACTGGCCAAATGAAAATGATATTCCTGTATGCCACCTATATGTCACCTTTAAGAATCAGCCATATGGTGCAGGGCAGATAATGCACAATAGCTTTATTGAGCTTTGCTTTGCTGCTGCAGTTGAACACAAGCTTGATGAGAACGGTGAAACTAAACCAATGAGCTGAAAAATGCTAAAACGGCGAAGCCAAATTGAGTGAGTTCTTTGTGCTTTTGTCTCTAAGTGTCAGTTTTCGCTTTACAGTCATTTGATAAATTGCTATCATGAGAATATTGATTAGCTTTGAGTTCATGCTCTTCCAAGTTATTTTCTGCTGTGGCACCAAAACTGTGGAAACTATCTCAGTTCACTGAAGATGGAGGGAGAAGCAAGCAGAGCAGATCGGGTGAGGACTATCGCCTATGACATTTTTCCTTCTCCCCTGCACTATCATCTGCTGATGCAGTCATTATGGACTTGCAGAAAAAAAATGATTCAGGGAGCAGAGGCCCACAGCAGGGCAATGTTAAGGTTTCAGTCGAGCCACAGTGGGAGAGGAGGAACGTTTTTCACACTTCAGCACCAGAATGCATCACTCTGGTGCAGTCTTACATGACTGAACAGCACTGGACAATGTTTGTGATGTGCTGTTGTCTGCTGTCTCCAGAGCTTCTGCGATTTATAGCACAAAGATTTAAAGGACAGAATACGTATGTTTATCGCTCCCTATACGTCTTCTTTAATAAAGACAGACCAAATCCAAATCCACGTGTGTGTCACTGACAGTAGTCTGAGTGTGAACTCGAACCACAGCAGATTAATTTTTACATTCCCCAATGGATAGAAAATCCAAGGCCTGCGGTCACGTCCACTGAGATTTGTTTACGTCAGGTGTAACGCCGTCCTATTGAACCGGCCGAGATTTGTTATTAAGACACCCCCACCATCAGTTATTTAGATTTAAGCCTCCCTTGTGTTTTCACTCCACCTCACACGGCTAACCTAGGCATCAGCAAAAAAAGCACATTTTATCAGTTGCCAGGAAATCATTCACCTATATAATTACAAATCGACAAAAGGCAATTTGTACAGTGTCTGATTGCAGGTGAAAGACGCACAGGAATCAATATCCCCATCCATCTTTTCTTGTGGAATTAAGGTCTGCGCTCTCTTTGTCTCGCGTCAGAAACCCATGTGTTCACTCCATATATTTGGTCATACTTTGTCCTGTTTTCAATTCATTCAGCTTGTTCATCAGATTCTATCCGTGCCCACACTCTCTATTACATTCCATCAATCCAACCAATCAAATTACACATTTTTTTAAGATAACTGAAGGAAATCTGGTCAGCTATGATTGAAAAAAATATTGTGTAATTGACAAAGGTTTCTTTTTCTGTGCATGATGTTGGAAAGCAGCACACTTTTCATGTTTATAACAACAATAATTTACATTCTTCCTATTAATTTTATTCCTTTAATTAGTCATAGAAACTGCGTTGATAAAAAATAGTCTCAACTCGCTGTCCATTAGATAGCTTTTTCCAGAGCTTTCAACCATAAGTTATGGGTGAATCTTTTGATATGGATGCTTGGTGACTGTTGTGACTTTGTGGTCACGTAACAGACGGAGGCAGCACCTTAAATATTGATCTGTTTTCAGAGAATTTCCTGTCAAATTCTTAATTAAATATGTGGATCTTCCAGCCATAGACTAGCATCATCAAATACACAGCCATGGATTATAATAGTATCTGCTACTATAATAATAGTACCCACAGCCAGGGGCAGGAAACATGCTCCCATTAACTGGCTCCTGGTGATCCCCTAAGTGTTTGTTCTCGTCCATGGTGGCTTAAAAAGTTCATGAACAAAATTCAAGGTTCCTAGATTTTAGATTTTCAGTCGCGTTATATAGTTCAAAGTTCCGGGAGAAAGCCAGCAAGAGGACCTTGATTTTGATTTTGTAATTACTTCCAAGGCCGCGAATGAACTTTAAGTGTTAAAAAAAAGAGAGAGAGTGAATCCACCCACTGAGATTTATCTCATTTATGCCTCGAAATATTTTCATGACTGAAACATCCAGCCAGTAATGAACTCTAATTAGTGAGAATCATTAGTTGGCATGTATTACAGCAAAGCTGAATGATATCAGGATGTTGATGTTAATGAAAAAAAGCCCACACTTCATTAGAATAACCTCATATTTACTTCATGAGAATGAAACAGAGGAACAAATCTGGGCTTTTTATGAACTAGTTTTCTTTTTTATAATGTAAATTGTCTGCATTTGGTGACTTACTTAGAAGTGAATCGGATGAATTTCGGACATCTTTTATACAGAAGCTGTGCAGGTCTCAATGTGAACCAAACACAAGTGGGTTCACATCGCCGTCACTTGCTGACAGTGTGTCTTTCACAGTGAAGAAGAGATGTGGCATTTTGATGAAGAGCATGTCTGAAATCGTTCGAACACCGTGTCACATAGCAGTGCATGGCGTGTGTTCAATTCCATAGGGCAGAGCAGAATATTGCTGCTACTGAACTTGGCAACCTTGTATACAGCATGTGTGATTGTGTGTTTGTACTATATTTGGTGCAGAGGCATTTTTGCGAATTGTAATAGTTCTTTCACACAATGAACGCAAGACAATTTTCTCTTCAAAGAGCAGTGTTGCAGAAGCTACTTTGAAAGCATTGCTTTACAAGTCACAGATTACTTCCCACTGGAAGATGAAAAAAGACCCAGGGAGATCCTCGGTCATCTAAAGTTACTAAAAAAAAAAAAAAAAAAAACTGATCAAATTTACAATGTGTATTTACTCTCAGCTTGCATTGCTCATTAGTAAAAATGCAAGTATTGTCGATGGAGCTAGTCAGTGTCATGCATTTGCTTACATGGTGATTCTTCCTGAGGCTGAGATTCAGAAGGTTTATCCATGATGACACTGTCGCTTTGTGAGTAACACGCTACACAAAGGTCAAGTGTGTGATGGAGGCTGCCTGATGAATGCATTGCTTGGACATGTCTTCACGGCATCAGGGTGAAAGGAAAAAAAAGTGGGTCGCTGGTCAAAGAGGGTTCAGTTATAGTAGAGAAGCAATGGTAAAATAAAATTTCTTTTCCCCAAAATTGCTTGTATTTCCAGGAGTTAATGACACAAAAAATGTCATGACTGCTTGAATCACTATGCACATATGAATGTAGTTGAGCTACCAGCAAGCTACTGCATAGTTAAACCACTATTTTAATTACATGTACTGTAGTTCACAACACTGGTAAAGAGACAAAAATTGCTCTTTGATCTTTTATTAAAGGAGAAAATAGTGGCTTTGGGGCCTGCAGATACATCCCATTTATAATAATAACTTCTCATTTATGTAAGACTCCTGTCTATGTATAGTTTACATGCCCTCCAGCGGTTTGCAGTATATGCAATTAGATTTCAAAGCTTGCTTAAAATTACTTGCTTCTTAACGCGGGCGTCAGGTGATTGATACCGAGAGGTGTGTAACATTATGCAGCACTGATATGAGAACGCTGAAGCCAAATAAGGATAAAACAACTTTCTCCTTGTTTACCATGATGGATTATCTCATTCTGTTGAAGCCGGTTTTCAAGGTAAATAAGTGAAAAGGAGCAAATAGCAAAGTCTTCTGAAGGCGGGGGGAGGACAAGCACTCATACAGAAAGTGTAGTGTAACCTGGAATATCGCCACCAACTGTCCTCTTTTTAAATTTCCTCCTGTCTGATTAGTTTTTCTCTATTTATCTGATCTGATCCCATAATCCTAAAATTGCCGTCAAGTGTTCCTGCCAAACACCGCAGCGATATGACACAGCACAAAAGCGTGTAAACACTTTGGATAATTTACTTGTTCATCATGTTTTCACTTGTTTGCATTCTCACTTTTGCAAGTTTAATAGAGTCGAATGCTGTTTGGCTAATTTGCCGACAGAAAATGGGTCTGCAGCAGCTGCTAATCACTCAATTGTTTGTCGTAGAGAAGCAGAGCAACAGAGCAGCGAGAGAAAACAGTGGCAGCATTTTGTCTGTTGCTGATTTCTTTTGAAAAACTCAGCTCAGGAAATCTATTACTTAGCAGCAGAGATGCTACACGACAAAAACCTGCTAAAGTAATATAGAGTTGAACATAAAGCTGACACCAAGGTCAGTTACGCAGGCATGCACACACCAAGGTTTTTCACCATTCACACACACTTGGGTGAGTGGAATTTGACCTTAACCCTTGTGGAGAGCTGCATCTCAGCTCATGAAATTTTTTTCTTCCTCAACTGGAGTTGAATCTGAAACCACCTTGAGAAAATAACACACCCTCACTTTAAACGTGACGGTCACAGCTATACATTTTCTCAATGGAAGACGTGTGAATGTGGAACACCTTAAGCCCACAGCTCTACAGTTCCAGAAAATAAACTTACACTATCGTCCATATCTGCATTATCTCATCGTTTCATTTTTGTATTTGCCCGTCAAAGTTTTTAAGTGGCGCTTTTTTTAAATGTGCAATGTATTATTTATCTACATGGCAATAAAAAGTTCAAGCTATCTTATCTGTGCTGTGTTTTATTTGCTCAAAAAAGAAACAGTTCAACATTGCAGGGACACGTTTATTGGCTTTTTTACCAAGATATAGATGAGAAGGCTGATATCGTTCTAGTGTATGTGGTATGGAGGCCGTTACCGCACCTTAATATATTGTATGGAAATAGGGCTAGCTCCATGTTAGTGCACATGAGAGACTTTAACTTTAACTCTCGGCAAGAAAGTTATGTTATGTTATATATTTCTCAAAGTGTCATACTATTCCTTTAAATACTATAATTTGATTTATAAATGTATCAGTATATTTCATCTGATATACTGTATCAGATGTGTGTATGTATGTGTGTGCTTGATAATCTGTTGTCCCATCATCTCTGGTCAATAAGCAAAATTAACAATTGAATCTTTAAACTCATGGATTTTCATTTCCCATATTGCAATCACTTTGTGAACTGCGAGCAGAAACAGAAAATAACCGCAGTGGTATGTTTTATTGTTTTTTTAAAATCATGAGTTAAAGGGTGAGTTCAACATAACCATGGAGGTGAATAGACTTTGTTAACACCATTGAAAAATTGCATTTCTCACAGCTCCACAGCAACTTTTCAGGAACAATATATTTGTGTCCAAAGATAATCAAAAGACCTCACTGTGAATAGTTTTCCTAGTTTTTGCTTGAACATAGAGCGATTTCAATGAAAACTCTTGATAATGTCTGTGAGTTATATTGGAGTGAAGTGAAATCTGAGGTAGATGTCTCAGAACCTGGGCAATTGAAACCAATATCTGCTTGAATGCCACTGACGGAAAGTGAGAAAAATATCTTATGTTGTAAGTTAGGTGACCTTTATGTAGATATGAAACGTGTGTCAGTTCTAATCCGGGAATTAGATGATAGGAGTACGATGATACGTAGTTCTATGCACATGCACAATCACAGACAGAAAGCACTTTTTTTTTTTTTTTTAATAGCTTCACATTCCTGTTGCATTGTAAAGATATGATTTACATTGTGTATGCGTGCATTTGTGCAATTTCACACATGGAGGTGGGCTATGTCTCTGGCTGATGATAAGAGCTGCAGCTCTACCAGTGGCTTCCTGTCATGGCTCCGTGCTGATATCGGCCAGGATGAAGGTGACTGAGGATGACAGGCAGCCGAATGCCTTTTCACCTGCAGCTGATTTCTGCACGCAGTCGCCTCGGTTTAGACAAATGGGGAAGGGACGCGGCAATTACGCCGTGGCTGACCTTCAGCTTGTGCGTTCGACGGCGCTCTGTGATGGAGCTGTCACACACTTTATGCTTGGCCCCTTTTACCTTATCCCAGTCACTCTGTTTCCAGGTTAATAACTAAAGACTCTGAAGACAAAGTATTTGGTTTGATTCTCAGTTAGGTGATCAGATTCAGTGGTTTCCTCATTTAGTGGATAGAGATTTTTTTTCCCTGATTTTCTTTGCCTGATGATTTTGCAATTGTGTTCATCTATTATTAGGTGACAGACTCTTCATCATTCTACGCTTCCTGGAAAAATTACTGGGAAAATTGTCCTGACAGACAAGGGAAAATGCAGCTAATAAATTCTGCATGTAATGATTAAATTTAAATACAGAGGTCAAGAGCTCTCATTATTTGCACTAAAATATTAAAATACTGTTAATATTTTATGTGGCCACATATGAGGCACTGAATTAATTTCAAAAGAAAAATGTTTGCACAGAATGAAGTGCTTTTGGGGCCAAGCATGTAAGTGACAAACTTTTATCCCAGAGCTGAATTTTTAATTTGTCTGTTGCATCCCCTGTTGCTCCCCATGCATCGGTGTGCTTCACTGAGTCATGGGGGAAAAACACAAGTGGTGCTACCACATTTGTTTTCAGCTGAATCCTACATATTGATTTTTACATCAAATTCAAACTAATATTAACACCAATACACTGTTAGGAGACTTGCCGCCTACAAGGCTTGCAATGGAATAGCCATCTTGGAATAAAGCATGAACACTCCCAAGTTGGAATAAAGGGAGACTTTACAATCCTTCCCACTCAGCCGACATTTTGTGAATACATTGTTTAATTGATTACGGTATGTTGTCCTCAGCCCAGTTAGTCAGAGGTGATATTATGAACTATTTAAATACACTAACTTTGACTTTAAACTTCATTCACTGAAAATCAAAGGAAAAGTCCAGATTGTTTTTCCCCATGACATCATACAACATGACTGGCTGACAGTCAGAAAACTGTTAATTACTATATAATTACCTCTTGATACACTCAATCACTCTTGGTGATCAATTACACAGAAGACAGATGAACTCCACGTGTCTCTATCGGCGCAACAGATCGGCTTTCCATCAGCACACCGGAGAGGTTCTGGAAAGAAAATCCAATTCTGCTGTGCCTCTGTTCGCCTCTTGCATACATTGGTGAGACAAGTCACGCATGGATAGCAGTGGGACAAGTCTCTTCTCCAGCCTGATTAGTTCTGCTCCAGAAATGTGGAGAGTGACAAGCTAATCGCAGGCGTGGCGGCGTTGAATGGAGGCCTCTGAAGGACTGGAGGGACAGATCAATGATCCGTGGGCTCTACGACAGCAGGAGTTGCGCGGCTTCATCCAATACCATGTCAACATGATGCATGTCAGACATACTGCATAGAGGACAGCTTGTCAGTTTGGATGTTTTAACCTGCTTCTGTTTCCAATGACATGATTAAGATGTATCACTTTTATGACTTTTCTAAACATAAACCACTTCATTGTTATATATTTGTGATGTGTTGTGCCCTTCAGGTGTTATTTTATATGGAACATAGCATGAAAAAGGTCAAAACTACTTCTGGTATTTTGTGCCACTGGTTCACATAGTCTCACATATTGAGAATATGTTCCAAATGTGCAACCCTGATTTCAAATAAAACAGAATATAATCATTTTCAAATAAACTGTGTTTACCAACGATGGTTTAACAAAGTGTTCTTGAGCCCACAAAGTAATATCCTTTACAAAATCAAAAGTGTTGAACCTCTCTCCATCCTTCCTGATACCATGTTACCAATGAACGTATTTCAACCAGGAGAGACGATTAAGAGAAGAATGGTTTATTACAACAGTGACAATGATTATGATTAAATCAACTTGACAGAGAGTCTTTGGCGTTTTTGCTCTGGGGGGGGAGACTTCTTGATCGAAGATTCTCTATCCAAGTCGTTGCAGGATAAACCCCCCCAGAGACTTGCACTGGTGGTGGTGGTGGAAGAGGAGGAGCCAGAAGGATGATTCATTGGTTCGGATAATTAGATAGGCACTTTACCTACAGAGCAGGTCAAGACTATACCATTAAATTGCTGATAGAGACCCAACAATGCCCATCATGAGCAAGCACGTGGCGACGGTGGCGAGGAAAAACTGGCGAGGAAAAACTTCCTTTTAACAGGCAGAAACCTTGGGCAGAACCAGGCTCAGTGATGGACAGCCATCTTGACTGGATGGGTTGGAGAAGACAGAGAGAGAGAGAGAGAGAGAAAGAGAGACAGGGGGATATGCGAACTACAGTGTGACGAGAGTGATGATGACGACATGAGCGGAGACGAGTGCGGACGGGGCCTAGGCACACGGGTCCGGACTCAGCAGCTCCGGAGGAAGGGTGACTGTCTCCCCGACCCGGCGGGAATCTGAATCCGAGGGAGAGGATGCAGATGATGGCGATGATTCCCAGGTGAGGCGGTCATGGGGAGGTGAAGGGATGCGCAGATCACCGGTATGAAAGGGCTAGGGCAGAGAAAGATCATATTTTAAAAGGAGAGCAAGAAGATGACAGGCTAGCAATGAAAGTGTGGCGCCCTGCTATTGGTTGGAAGAGAACAGCTGGATGAACAGCTGATTACCTGAGACCGCCCCGAGCACTGACGGCAGGAATGAGCATGAGTGTGCGCAGTGGGAAAGATGAGTGACTGATTGTGAATGATGCATTTATGTCTTCCTGGCTGAACTTGCACTACAGCTTCATTTACCTGTGGACTACACAACTTCCACAGTCTTTTTTGTTGTTCTTGTCCCAATTTGTTTGAAAAAGTGTTGCTGCCATCAAAATCAAAAGTGTAAGTGTATCTTTGCAAAAATCAATGGAGTTGATGAGGTAAAACAACAATATGTTAACTTAGTACTGTTTTCAATTTAAGTATCACATTTTGATTTATTTGTGTTTTGCACAAGATCCTGCTGGAAGCAGGGTTGGACCATTGTATGTGGAAAATAGAAACAGCTATACCTCCTGGGGTGCTCTGCTGGAAAACACTTTCACACCTTATACAGTTGCATTTTACACCTTTATGGTTTTCCCCGTTGGTCTCTAGACTCAAACTGCGACTGGCTGCACTTGAATTTAGCCCAAGTTGTGAAACTCATTTGCTTATTTGTCCATTTCATGTGTTTTTTTTCACTCATTAGTGATTTGCAGGTCAAAGCAGCATGATTGTTATATATTATCATATTTTATCTCAGTGATAAACTACAGTACCTATGATGGTAATTAAAAAAAAAAAAAAACAGAACATCATAACAAAACTTCAATACATTTGGTGAAAGATTCCACAGAACAGACAAACTTTATTCTGAGTTGTAAAAGAGAAAAGAAAGAAAGAAGATTCTGTTGCAATTATTATTAATACTTTTATTACTATTATATATTAAATGATTACATTATATCAAGGTGGAATTAAAGGAAAATTATGTCTTGGGTCTTTTTTCAGACTTTTTTTCCTGTCAGTTATATTTTACTGAACAGCTTCACTGCAGAGATCAGAAGAAATTGCAGCAGCAATTTTAATTTGGTAACTTCAAAAGGCTGAGAGTTCTTTTATTTCCTTGTGTCTTACGTGCTCATACAAGTGACTGCTGCGGGGGAGAGGGTGCAGATAACTTTAAAGTAAAGGTGTAATCCGCAGCTATAATGTTATCAGCCTATGTGTCATAATTAAACAATTGACAATTAACCATAACATAGTTAATTAAATAGTCTTGACTATAATGTTGATTAAAAATGAGACTTTCCTCAGTTTTCATTTAATTCAATAAGGAGGAAATGATTGAAACAGCGCCCCATTGTGTTTTTATAATTTTTGTGGTCAAACGTGGTATTGGTATGGTCGACGCAATCACGAAGTAGGTGAAGCCGATTAAGGTTCAGCACAAATGGTGGTTGTGGCTGTGTGAAGCTGAGTGGACGAGACTCTGTAAAGTAATTCTGCAGTGAGTTGTGAAATAAGTGCGTTGTAGTGTGGCCTTCGAAGAAACAGTGGAAAGTTAATAAGAAAGTTTAAATGAAACAAGCAGGAGAGCTAACGTTAGCTTGTTGCTAATATGAGCAACTGCACTTCTATTAGGCTAGTTAGCTAACAGTGATGCCATCATGTCAGTTAGCATCAAATGACATGGATATGAACCATTTTGCCTCCAGGAAGGAAAGGAGAACAGGCCTGGACGTCAAATAAGGTGAGTCAGATACACCTTGCTGATGGTTAAAGGTCTCTGAGTGTTTAGCTTGTTGCTGTCATGTTGATGTTATGGACACCATGTTGTGTAGTTTGTTTGGCATTATAGCTGTTGAGTTGCTGCTCCTGCTCCGGATTTAAATGATTAGCTTTTCTCTTTGGTCGTTCAGTCAACCTGTTGATTTGTGTGAGTTGTGGATGAGCCTGTGCTGAAGGTCTACTGGTAGTTTGAGATGTTATTGTCATCCTTCTTCATGTTTTTCAATTGTGCTCTATAATGAAAGAATTAGGTTTAATAAGACGAGCTTGGGCCCTGTAGAGAACTAGTGGCACCACCAGAACCAGCAACCAATTTCAACAGCGCTACCCTGACAGAGGTAAAGGAAGCTGTCAGAGCTGCAAGATCGAACTCTGCTCCCGGCCCCAGCGGCGTCCCCTACAAAGTATACAAGCAGTTCCCGCGGCTCCTTAGACGCCTATGGAAGATCCTGAAGGTGATCTGGCGGAGAGGGAAAGTCGCAGCACAGTGGAGGCACGCAGAGGGAGTCTGGATACCAAAAGAAGAGGACTCCTGCAACATTGAGCAGTTTCGGATCATCTCGTTGCTCAGTGTCGAGAGCAAAATCTTCTTCAAGATCCTGTCCCAACGTCTGACAGACTTCCTTGTGAAGAACACCTACCTTGACACCTTGGTCCAGAAGGGGGGAGTCCCAGGAGTACCTGGATGCCTGGAACATACATGGCATCGCCTCGAGAAGAGCATAATCACTGGCTGCACGATCTCAGTACCATAAGAGCCTTCATGGACGACTTGACAGTCATGACAACGTCGGTTCCAGGATGCAGGTGGCTCCTTCAGGGGCTTGAGCAGCTCATCCAGTTGCCCACTGAGCTTCAAGCCCGCCAAGTCCAGGTCATTGGTCCTGAAGAAAGGCAAAGTGTCCAACCAGTTCCACTTTGCCGTGGGAGGGACCAGAATTCCATCAGTGTCAGAACAACCTGTGAAGACCCTGGGCAAGACCTTTGACAGCTCCCTGAAGGACACAGCAGCCATTAAACAAACCAAGAGCGACATAACAACCTGGCTCACAACCATTGACAAATCTGGTCTCCCAGGGAAATTCAAAGTCTGGATCTACCAGCACGGAGTCTTGCCAAGAATACTCTGGCCCCTGTTAGTCTACGACGTACCAATAACATCGGTAGAGGCGCTAGAGAAGTCCATCAGCCAGTTTCTTAGGAGATGGCTGGGGCTCCCTCGGTCCTTGAGCAGCATTGCACTGTACGGCCATTCCACCAAGCTGCAGCTCCCCTTCCGTGGACTAACAGAGGAGTTCAAAGTCACCCACTCCAGAGAGGCAATGATGTACAGAGACTCCGCAGATGCCAAAGTCGCAGCAGCAGGAATCCTTGTGAAGACCGGGAGAAAGTGGCACTTGGTTGCTTTCCAAAGCTGCGGTACGACCTGGCCCGTGGTAAGGAGAGGCGCCAGCTGGTGCAGGATGAGATCCGAGCAGAGGTGAAGGAAGACTGTCATAGCAAGATGGTCGGCATGTCCAAGCAAGGGGCATGGACTCGGTGGGAGCACGCTGAAGCCCACAAGATCACCTGGACGGAGCTCTGGAAAGCCGAACCAGAACGCAGTTTCTCATCCAATCTGTCTATGACGTCCTCCCGAGCTCAGTCAACCTGCACACCTGGGGCCTTGTCGACACTCCCGAGTGCAAACTGTGCCAGAGGAGAGGCACCCTAGAGCACATCCTGAGCTGCTGCCCAAGAGCACTAGGAGAGGGCCGGTACTGCTGGCGCCACAACCAAGTTTTAAGATCTTTGGCGGACTCCATCTGCACGGCGATCCAGCACAGCAAGACCCAGGCCGCCCCCAAACAGTCAATCTCCTTCATCAGACCAGGACAGAAGGCGCACGGACACCAGCCCAGCTCTACAGGGGGGCTCCTCTCCACCGTTCGCGACTGGCAGCTTCAAGCTGACCTTGGCAAACAGTTAAAATTTCCAGCCAACATTGCAACCACCTCACTTTGCCCAGACATGATCCTTTCCTCAGAGTCCACCAAGCAAGTGGTACTTCTGGAGTTGACTGTTCCTTGGGAGGACCGTATTGACAAGGCCGACGAGCGAAAGAGGGCCAAGTATGCAGAGCTCATCACGGAGTGTACTGCGTACACTAAAGCTGCTGGGACTAAAAGGACTGCAATCCAGAAAAGCGATAAAAACACCTTAGAGGCTGCAGAAAGGGCCTCAAGGTGGCTGTAGATCTGCAGGGGAGATCCGTGTTCCGGGTTCTTCACTGAGGACGTGTCCAAGTATCACCGGAAGGTGTATTCAACAACAGATGCAATGAAGACATCTGAAATCTGTGAATGCCTTTAGAGATCAATCATTTTAGTATTCAGTACTGATCTGTCTAAGCTTTGTATTACTGTCTCTATATTTGTGTGCTAAGAAGATGTGTAAGACAACTTAAGGTTTAACAACCAACTGATATGTGGTTTGTTTTATTCCACCAAATGGGAACAGTAGTATCCAGAATTAACTTTTTTGGTTCTGTTAAAATGAGCAGTTAGTTTAATAGTTAATCCCTCCGGCCTCTCAGAAAGACCGGATCGTCCCAGTTTGACCCGTTTTTTAAATGGGCCTGAACCATCACTGAAGACACAGTTAAGCTTATTCCTCTCAGTTACTACTAAACCCTAAAATAATCAGAAAAACAAAGGGCATCTTTTACATTCGTTGTTTTTGATCAGTGTCATCTGTTTCATATATGTTTCACCAAATAAAGTGCCGTCCACTATGTCTGTTGTAGTTGAGATTTTTTTAAATTTGGGGATATGATTTAACTAGGTAATTATATTACTTCATTGTGTTTTTCTCACTCACCTTTTACCAGTGTCTCTTTAACTTAATTGAATTCGTTGATCTAGTGCTGGGATGTGTAAGTGTTAGGTTACCTTTAACATACAGGACTAGTCAAAAGTCTGGACACCTTCTCATTCAATGACGTTTCTTTATTTTTGTTATTTTCTACATTGCATTTTAATACTAAAGACATCAGTTCTATAAAAGAACACATTCTGTAGTGAGCGAAGGTGTAAATAAAACAAAATAGTATTTTGTTTTATTGTAGATTTTTCAATGAAAACCACCTTTTGCTTGGATGAAAGCTTTGCACACTATTGGCATTCCCTTGACCAGCCTCATTTGATAGTCACCAGAAATACTTTTTCCAATTTTAAAAGATTTGACTGCGTTTTGAACAGGACAATTCTTCGGACTAATCTTTCTAAGTTTATCTTGGTTGCCACATGGTCCTGATCAAGAAATTTCAGTTGCTGGCAGTTAGTTTCATAATATATTAAAGCTGAGTATGCAGGAGAGGGTTAGTGCTTTGAGACTCCTCAATTCATCCCTCACACTCCACCATGAAAATCCCTCTTTGTCTTGTGTATAAAGGGACTACAGATTGCATTTTGTTGAACAACCCTGTGTTGTAGAATGATCAATGTATGAACCTTGAACTTGGACTGATGCAAGGCCTATTTCCTGAAAACAGTACACAAAGTGCATACTTGGTACATGCCAAACTTGTAAAGGTATCAGTAGAAGAAGTTTTTTGGGGTTTTTTTGCCAGCACTATCCGGTGCAATCCTGCTTGAAAGTCTGTGCAGGCTACCTCTCAAACATGAACATTTCACAGGAATATAAATGTGACACACATTCATTTTCCCAATATTACATGTCAACTCATACCTTGGTTGTGACTGACAGTGTATGAGGAAAGACTAATGAGATGTAGAAAAGTGTTGCTCTCTGCTTGTGGACGTGCGCTGTAACAATTGTTTACTCCTATCCAAGATGTAATTCCTGATATAAAGCAGGGCCGCATTTTATATAAGATGCTACTTTGTCCTTCTCTGCCATCCTGCTTCAGATGAATTTACACACTCTGAGTGATTTCCACACTAAACAATTTCTGGTCTCATGTCAGGATGGATTTAGACAATGTTCCTCTACTATATTCATTTCGTTCTAATCGTCTTTCCTCACCTGTCCTTGTATTACCTGTTCCCTACCCATCCCTACCTCTTTCGTCCTCTCTCCCTCCCTCCTTCTCTCTCGGCTGAGTGACTCGTTGAGATGGACGTAATGAGACAGGTCCATGCAGGGAGGGAGATGGAGGCAGTGCCATGAAGGAGTGCAGCCGTAAACAAGGTGAAAAATAATCAGGTGAGGGTGGACTGCGGCTCTCTGAGGGACCACTGCAGCCACGAGTGCAGCGGCCGCCACGGCCATGCAACAATACATCACTTTCTCCTTTTAGAAATGACTTTTTTTACCTTCAGTCAGCTCTCATTAGCTCCCTCACAGTTCAGCTTTTGTTTTTGTTTTGTTTATTTGTTCTTATGCCTGTCTTGATTTAGCACTGACTCGCCTGATTACTTGTTTGCCCTCAGTCGGTCTGATTATTTCTATAAATCATTTTTTACGTCACAGTGTGTGACCTTTGCAAGTGTAAAATTCAGGTGCAGTGTTTAAGAAAACAAAGTATCGTTTCATTTTTTCTTTCCATCTGTATGGTACTACTGAAAATGCTTTGCAATGCAAATTCAAAATCTACTTTAAATATTTAAGATAATAGATTCAGATAATTGTGTATGAGCAGAATCAATGACACACTGCTATTCTACTTGGTACCCCTTGAATCATAAAACTATAAAAAGCATGAATAGAATGAAATATGATACATTTTAGATTAAAAAGACAAAATGAAACGATAATGAAAAGATAAAATAATTGTTGGATAAAAAAAGCTCTGTTTTAGTCTCCACCCACTCTGTCCAACAGTTGTCATGCTCTTCAGGTAGCTACTAACTTTGACTGCTGTTTCGTACTGGGTGGGTAGTGTACAATGTGTTTGTGAGAGTTTTTTTTTTTTTTTTTTGAAAATAGCAGTCGACTGCAAATGGAAACACCCCTGATGAGGATGAGACCCTAACCAAAACAGTACAGTTGTGGACTGAAAAGAAAGAAAACAAAATATAAGAAACCCCTATGAGCTGAAATGAAACGCTCAGTAGAACTCTTTTTTAAATAATTTGGCTTGCTGCCATGTTTTAGTGAAAATCATGATGTACCCATTTGAATCTGATAGGTAATGCTGTGAAATGTAATCAGATATTTCCCCAATTGAGGCATTATTTTGAACAGGTACCCTGGGTTTATCAGATCATTGTAATCTACCTATTGTTTACACGCACCAATCCAATACTGGGTTTCTTGGCGTTATCTATAGAAAAACTGTTCTAGTAAGATATTAATCTGGAATTAAAAACACTTATATTTGAAGAGGAATGTAACAGCACTGAAATACTGGAAATCAAGTGAGAACATAATCCCAACATACTTTAGGGGCACTCCAAATCACAAAGACTTATGAGTAGAAAGAGACAGGTGCTGTTTTGTCATGATTGGAAAGCTGTACAGAACTAAATGAAGACTGGTGTGAGAGCCATTTGTGTGCATTGGTTTCATTTTTATTTTTTGTTTGTCTGTTTGTACTGTGAGCTTCCCACCACTGGGGGCATCCCTGCTGCAAACCATTCGAGAGGTGATTTAAGCAGCCAGGTGAGGCACTCAGGTGGGACTGATGAGAAGCAAACAGTTTTAGACCGTGTCAACACGTGTCCTGTGGTTCTGCTGTCGAGTATTGGAATGGCTTATTATTTATGTTGTTTGCATTATGAACTGGAATTTTGTACATCTGCAATGGTAAGCAGAAAGATACTGGAAACTGGAAACATAAACTGTTAGCAATAAACGGCACATTGAACAGTGGATGAAAGCAGCGGAGTGGACACGTTATTTGCACGCGTCGAAACATCCTCACCATCAGTCACCAGGTGCCCTTGATTGATAGGCAAGAAAGGGTCACTACAACTGGACTGATCACTTGAAGCAATTTGTCACATGTTGTTAACAGTATCTACTTGTTTGAACTCTGTGTGACATGAGTTTATTCTGTAAAGGTACCTGAACTGGAATCACATTTAGTAAACGTGACAGGATTAGATGATGTGGCACAGACCACAGAAATCCAAAACAGGAACTCTCAGTTTGTCACTTTCTTGTGTTGCTCATGATGGAGGGCAGTGGTAGTGGTCTGCACAAACTGTGGTGCGTATCAGTCAGTTTGACCTCACAGAAAGGCGTGCAGACGCAGCCCTGAACTGCTCTGAAGGATGACCTGCCTGAATGGCCCCCAAAGGCAATTAAAACTGGCTGGTGGGCAGCCTTTCAACTAGTAAACCCACGGAAATGTTAAACTTCAGAAATGTCTCCCAGAGGTGCTGTTTCCTCCGCACTGTGGCAGACTGTGAAGGTGGGGAGCTGTGTACAAAGAGGCTGCAGGATCCTCTGATGAGCCGCGAAGGCGTTAAGTTTAACTTCAGAGTATTTGTCCTCAATTAAATTATCATAGTTTTCAAGTTGTCTGGTCGACTTTCATGTTTCAAAGTTTCAGAGCAAACTTTAAGATAAAGTATCGTATGAGACTTTCTCATTAAACTGTCTTAAATGAGACCCACAGTTTGAAGCTGACTCCAACGTGCATCATATCAGTCACTTGAGGAAGTCCATCTGTTCCGATTAAATAGAAGTTATTTTTATGGTGCAGGTAAGGTTTGTTACAAAGGTTTGTTTGAAAGTCATTGTGAGCTCCCGCTGGGAAATAATACTGTGAAGCAATTAGAACATTAATAATGTTCCCAAGGAAGGTAGATAGAGGAATGGACTTCTAACTGTCTTGGTGGGAGACACCCCAGTAGCTCACCTGGTAGAAAACACACACCATGAACTCCCGTTTGATTCCAACCTGAGCCCTTTGCTGCATATCACCCCTTTCTTCATGGGGACAGTCACCATCAACAGCAGTCAGTTGACACCTGTGGTGACTGAGCCCATAATAATAGCCATATTACAGTGTCTGGATCGAATGTGCTTTATGGCATTACTTTATTACTTTACTTATATATTTATTTATTTTTGCAGCAATTATTTTCTGTGGTGCTGAGGTAGCTGCTTTACTTGAAAACTGTAGGTTTGTAGGTTTTATACTCTATTTACTGTATTTCTATGTATATATATATATATATATATATATATATATATATACTGATGTTTTTTGCAATCCCAACCATTGCCTTGTTACCACCATCAGTACCCTACGTGCCCCCTGAAAGAAACTAAATATTTTTTGACCTAATTTATGTGCACTTGTTTCATTTAACCTCAGAGTCTTTACTATACTTTGCTGTCATTTACAGTTGCTAGTTTCACTCCTGTCCTTTCGCCTCTGTATTTCACTGGCATTAGTCCCTGCACACAGCTTGTTTTTTTTTGTTTGTTTTGTTTTTTTGCCATCTTGCCCTGTTTTGGGGGAAAGAATGGTGCTTTCACATAAGTGAAAATTTACTGTGTGAGAGAACTCTTAATCTTCATTTTGAGAACAGTTTAAATTCCTTTTGATGACAGTATGTAATTATTATTACATAATAATTATGAACTATCATCATAATTCATGCCTTTGATAAATAAGATTTCATACAAGAAATGCAAGAGTGCTTTACAAGAAATAATTTACATGCAAGTGTTTCACATAAAACAAAATGACAGAAATGAACATAAACTGGAATAGAATGCCAAAAATAATAAGTTAATTAGTTTTCCACCTGTGATCCTCCTCTGTGTGCTTAAGTCTGTGTGTTCTCCTTTCTTTGCCAGATTTTCTTTGTACTCCATGTCAAACGTTCCAGCCCTCACTGTCCTTTCCTTGTCATGTCCCTGTGTTTGGATTTTGCCTCATTTCCCTGAACTTTGCTTGAATTTTTGGACTCCTGATCATTCCTCACTCCTTTTTGGATTTGTTTGCCTGTTTGGACTGCTCGCAGGCTTTGACCCTTGGTTGTCTGACCACTGAGTCAGTCTTTTGGATTTTGCCAAATAAATGTTGCACTGCTCTACTCCTGTCTCTAGTGTCTGTATTTTGTGCCCAGTTCCGTGTTTACTCCATTGTAACACATTCTTCCTTTTGATATATTTTGATATATTGTGCTCCCTGCAGCTGTAGATGTCTTTTTCTGACCTTTGGGACTGTTAATTAGTTTCACCTGTGTTCCTCCTCTCTTAGTGTATTTAAGTCTTTGCATTCCCCTCTTGCCCAGTGACCCTGAGCCTCAGCTGTCCAGCAACCCTGACCCTCCACTACCCAGCTCCCTACTGGATGCTTCTTCAGTTCTTGGCAGGCTGGCTGACTCCTGCTCCTGGTTCACAATTGCAGACCCCGGCCACCTCCTGCTCCTCGTTTCCTGTTGGCTGCCTGGATGTCTCCGGTCCCTGCAGCCATCTTTTCCCCATCCTTAGGGTTGTTCCTCTCGTAGTATATTTAAGTCTGTCTGTTCTCATTGACCAGCTTCACTTAGCAGTGTTTGTCATTTTCCCTCCAAAAAGAGGCAGGGACATGTTTCAGGTTAAAATTCACAGATATGCTGATCTAAAGTATTCTGCCATAACCCACTACCCCTTACTCTACCTTTGCCTAGTGTTGGATGCCTTCGTTGGTTTGGTTGGTTATGTGTATGCATAAGTTTAAAATGCACTCATCACATACTGTGACTCAGCTTTTCTAGTGTCAGAAAGTGTTGTGTGTTGTGCATCCATCAATGTAAATGTCAATTGTAGGTGAGCCTTACAGACTGATTTGGATTCATGTTTATATTTTTACATTTTACTGGATTTTCTACAGTCTTAAAACATCTACAGTAAGCATCTGGTCTCAATTTCCTTCCTGTAAGGAATTGAGTAATGTGGTCAGCTTTGATCTTTACCATGCTGCTGAGCAACACTCCAGTGTAAACAATGAAAGTAAGCCCGACCAATCGCATCGTTTGTCTCGTCCTGCTGCTACACTACTGTTTTTCTCTCAACTCATGCTATAATCAAGGTTGCAGAGGCTGAATCGATCCGGTCGTCCAGTTCTGCTGTAAAACCATTTATTAAAACATCAAATACTTCGCCCTGGTGGATGTGTGCCCAGTGATTACCTTTGCAAATCAATTAAGCCACAGAGTAATTGATTGGATACGAGTCCACGGTTCCAGGATCTTGTGTTTTTGGAGTCAGTGAAGGTCAGCGCGCTTGTACCAGCTTTTCTGTGGATTCCTCTCATTCTGTTTGAAGGAAGTACAGTTTACATGAAGGGTTGAATCAATAAGAACGGATTGGATTTATGTTTTGGGGTCTCTCTGTGCAAGAAGATGTAGATTGTAAGGTTGTAATCAGTAATCGCACTTTCAGTGTAACAGAACATTTCTGCACAGTCAGATTAAGATCTAAGTTAGTTTTTTAACTCTAAGTAAAGTGTCTTTCACTACCAAAGTGAAATATTTACAAAAAGATTGAAGCTTTATTATTAAAAAATTATGAGGGGAAAAACACTCAAAATCAAAATGTTCTGCAAATATAAAAGGTTGAAATATGTGACAGACATTTAATTTCTCTGGTTAAGTTTGACTCATGGATAGAATAGAATTCAGCCTCATGAGCTGTGCTTTATGTTTCAAATATTGATGGTAGTCTGTGGTCAGTGGCCTCTCTCAAGCTGGGAACAAATTAAGGGTTGTAGGTCATTGAGCCTCCTTCATCCTCTACCATTTGAATCGGAAAATAAAAGCACCAGAGATCTCAGACAACCTGTTTAACAATAGCTGTATTCCCTGCAGCATCAAGATGTGGATGCCAATGCAATTACTGCAAGTTCATCCCCACAGCACTGTCATGAGTTTCATTAAAAACAGGTAGGAGTTGGAGCTCTGGTTGAACGCGTGAACTCGGCTCCACATTAGTGGCCCTGTCCTCCAAGGCCTTTGCCATTATACTAGAAGAGGCAGGTTTTCCAAGAAGGCAATTATTCATTAAATTAGTGTGGAAATGAGGTTCTGGTGGTTGTGTACTGATGAATTACAGTGGCCAGTAATTTGCACGGTAATTAAAGATTTGAGCTCCTTGCTGCGCCGTAAGCATAAATCACATTTGCAAAGATGTCGGCCAGAATCTGTGAAGCACTCCACCTCGTTACTGCCAAAATCTGTGAATTTAAACACAGTTTGAACTTTAACCTTTATCGCAAAGACTTTTCTACGAGCCGACAACATTTACAACAGTAGTTTTCTACTTGCAGTACAATTCATGTGAAAATTTGCATCAAACGAAATAAATGAGAAATCGTACTGAATATATGTCACACTAATAATTGGCTGAGTTTAAAAAAGTCATCACTGAAATTGTAATATCAATAGGGATGGCTAACAAGGACCGGCAGGGCTGGACTGGGATAATAATTCTGGCTCTGAGTCTTTTACCAGACCAAGCCAATCTCTAAACATTCAGACCATATATAACTCTAGCCATTTTGTTATTTTTACCGTTTATACACTGTTTATCCTCTAGGTTGATTACAACACACAAAAATGCAAAATGCTTAAAAACAGACCCATGTGTCTTCAGTTTCAAGATCAAGTCAATAGCATTTCCATAATTAAGGCTGTTTGTTTTACACTTCATTTACTTCCACCTGCCAGAAAAGAGTATACAGGTATTTATTTTCAATATTATTTCCATGTGTATGCATCTTCTGCTTTCCTACACAGAATGATGAAGCGTTGATAAGATTTTTTTTCTAAACATAGAATCAACTGGGGAAGGGTATTGTGGCTTTATGATGTGCTGAAGGCAGCTCTGCCAGCTTGTTTGTTTTTTGTAAAACTAAATACGTTCCTTGCTGAACATATGTCATTTTGGAACATTTAGCTACACTGTCCTTCAGGGCTTTTCTCCTTTTTAATGTGCTACACCGTCCTCTCCTTTCTCTTCTCCTCTTATTATCCTGTGCTGTCCATTTTTTTCTTCTCACTGCTTGGCCATGTGCACTCCACAATGACTGAACACTGTGATACGTACATACATCATGCCATCAGTTTAAAAGCTTGGATGGGAGCTGGCCATGAGTGACTTTAGGCATCCTGTTTTGCTGTGTTCACTTTGATTTACCCATTTCATTTTGCATTCTGGCCTGACCCTCCGGGCCAGTCAGCTGGCCAGGCCACTGGGAATTCTCCTTGTGGCCCTGATAGCCGGTCCAGGCTTAAGGACCAGTCTTAAATCAGCGGGTTCCTGGGCAGTCATTACCGTAGTCTGCTAATGGTGATGTGTTCATTAACACTGTATAACAGCATTGTGGTTCTGTTTATATTGTCCAAGTGGGTTAAAATTCACAGCAGTTCTGTATAACACAACTGTATTATGGGACATAGCGTCCAATTGCTGGTATTTTGGATTCTCTGAGTAAAGTTGCTGCTGCTGCACTGTCAGTGCAGCCAGTCCAATTCCCTGTCTCAAGTGGCTCCAATGTTCAGAGTAGTTTGACAGTTTGTTAAATCTGCTTTTTCACTTTTTTTTGCCAAGACGTACATGAGAAGAAAGATCTGATTCTACAATCTCATGTCTGTGCATTTATTATGGAGCTGGAGCCAGAATTTGATTATCTTTACAAAGCATAAAGACCGGAAGCAGGGCGAAATGGCTGGCTTGGCTAGGTCTGAAGTTCTACTTCAGTACTTAATACTTCTTAATACTGCAAATCTTACAGCACCTGTAAAACTCACTAATCAACATTATGTATCTCATTTGTTTAATCAACTCAATCAACAGAAATATAAAAGTGACAAATTGTAGGGTTTATGTTTTTAATTTGATTCTTGATGGAATGATTTTCACTGCTGGAGAAAGAGAGGAAAAGCAGGAAAGAGAGAGGGAATAACATGCAGCAAAAGGTCCGGATTGGAATTGAACGCAGGCTGCTGTTAAGGACTCAGCCTTAACTGATGGTACACCCTCTACCAACTGAAATTGTGGTTTTACAGTTTATGAGGTGTAACTCTTGGTGGCCAGGTGCAGTGGCTTCCTGGAGATCTGTTGCCTCTGTCAGGTTGCCCATGCAAACACAACCAAGCAGCTCTCTGCACTTACATATATGCAATGCAGTCTCACGTGTGCTACCTTTTGAACAACTTGGGCCACTGTCATATTGGTTCAAAATCAGATGCAAGTGTCTTGCCACAAGACTCTTGTAGAGAGGCACTGATGGATGGAGTTAAAAGTAGCCCTTAACATCCTGAAATTTTGGATGAAATCTGTTTCTGTGAAGCCATTCGTCACCATCCCACCACTCCTCACTCCAACTCTGCAACTACACACACCTCCATACAGAAGTAGCAGCAATTGCTCCACAAAAAGCCATAATTAAAAAACTGGCTTACTCTTCCTCATCCTCATCCTCATCCATGTTATCAAGTGCGCACAGATTTACTGGCTCCCACCACACATCAACTTATAAATGAAACCATCAACATTGACTTCAGTGGAGTTCCGCATATGGTGTTGTATTTGCTATGTTAATGTTGTTATTTTGCTCATGCAGGTCAGTTCAACACCATGATCTGCTGACACTGGATCAACACTGGCAACATTTTAAACACACACACAAAAAAAATCAGATCAGAGCAGTATGTCCAAATTGAGCACTAAGGCTTGCTATGTGAACGTAGCCATAGATTTCTACTTAATCTTTCCTATATTTGTATAGTGAATGCCTTTGCTTGCTTTTCCAAACTGTATGTGTCATCACTAGAAAAAGGAATCTGGGTGTTTAATTAACAAAGGTAACCACGTGGCACTGTGCTGTGGAGCAGCGAGTGACTTATTAAATCATTTCACTTATATGTGGCTTATTAGAAAAATTGCATTACTTTGAACTGTGCCGTGTTCAAACATTGTAAACAAGTCATTGCCTTAAGCAAGTTGCTGCTAGTGATCAGGATATACAGTATGTGTGCAAATAAATGTACTCAGTGTTGCACCAAAGAAATATGCGGTTAACCTGGAATATTTATTATATATAAGTTGATTATTTTGATTGTTTTTAAATTTTTTACAGCCATTGGTTTAGATGGCTGCTGTCTTGCGATCCTGGGATACACGGACGCTAGATCAAAGACACCATGTTGAAATTAAATGACGTGCAGTACTAGAAGTATAGTCAAAGAAATATAGTCAAAGCAATATTTGAGCCAATGACAAGTGACGTATCAAGTACAATGAGCTCTGCCCAACTTTTCCCTGCTTAATGAACTCACATCCTGTGACATTAGACATGGACTTTCTTATGTTTTCCTTTTCATAAAGTTAATTTCCTCTGTTTCTATCAAACAATGTTTTCAGCACTTGTCATTGTTTAATTAAGAAGAGGTGTGCTACACAAGAGCACGCACACTCCAGCTGGATGAAGGAACTCCTCCGCTGGGACTTCATTCGGTTTGAGAGACTTGCGTGGGTGGAAGAGAGGAGATACGCTTGCCAGAGAAACGTACAGTACTCCACCAACACACTGAATGCCCAGAGG
>JBBMOC010000004.1:383323-440132 GCA_037975185.1 Centropyge bicolor | reverse complement strand
CCCCCCAATGTCTCCTTCTCATTTGGTTGTGATAATTCATCATGGAATATCAAAACCATTCAAAGCTCCAGCACAGAAATGAAGGCTTCGGAGCCCATATATAATTGGTTTCCGTGACGTGCCACCATCCCTATTGAACCCTCTTGACTTCCTGTCCCCAGCAGTGGCAGCATGTATGATAAAGACACAAGAAATAAATCCCTGGAGACACAGAGATCATGACGACTGCGAGAAGACGGAGAAGCCGTTGCGCCTCCAGAACATTCATGAAATTACAAGCTTTTGATTTGCTTTCATTCTTTTTATCTGTTTTTGGAACATGCATTCACATGGCATCCTTTTCAACACACACCAGAGGAGAATGTACAGTGAGACGGGGCCCTGAAGGCAAAAAATCCGGTGGGGCCCTTCTCACTGACTTTCATTATATTTTCAAGACCTGTCTATAAAAGAAGTCATAATACTTAGACCTAATAATACTAATAATAGAAGTATGAGAGGAAAATCAAAATTTTCTCCATGTACATCTGGATCACAGTAACGATCCTCAGAAGAAAAGGGACAGCATCTCTCATTTCAGCACATGCCCAAAATGATTTTCAAGTGACAAAGCCCTCTAGTGGTGGTTGGAATTGAGTCTTGTCATGTGTGAGCAAAGGTGGAGGGAGTGAGACATGATTAAAGAGCCACAAACTCAATTGAGCTGGAGTTTGACACCAGGACTGCTTTTCATCAGTCACATTTATTTCTTTCAACAATGACACAGTTGTTCTCAAGCAATCATTATCGTAACCACGACAACAAAGATCCCTAACCTTAGTGAGGTGGTCATTTTAACCAAAACCACAATCTCAGAAGGATGTGACTTGCAGCACTCCAGTGTTATATTTTGTACCATACAGCATCCATTGTCTAGCAGTTTACTACCGTGGCTAATATCTAACATTATACAAGCAACTGGTCAAATGGACTTAGAATCAGCCTTGCTCTTTATTTTTGTACAAGTATTATATTGCTTACCCTGTTGCTGAGCTTAATACATTATGTTATTGCATTATTACTTTAAGTTGATGTGACAAATGTTTGCATACAGTTCTGGGGATGTACACAGTTAGTCCATCAGTGGATTAAACGCTCACACCAAGCTAGTTGTCTCCAGAAATACTATTCGGTTAAACTTTATATAAACACTTATTAATTTATTAGCATCCAAATTTAAATTAGTTATTGAATTAATTTGCTTTGAAATTATATGTCATGCCCTAATTTACACATCCACCCAACATGTAAGAGTTCAGCGGAACCAAATTCTGGCAATAATTCTTCCTGACATCCTTCATTCATTTCACACAGTCATCAATCCATTGGTAAAATAAAATTATTGATTAATGCGGCTTTATGTAGTAAGGTACAAGTAAGAAACAAAAGCCCCTTGTCTATCAACAAAAACGTCTTTAAAGCAAAGAAAAAACCCAAAGGAAATCTATTATTTAATTTAGCCATTATAGAATCAGTTTAGTCCCCCTGAGGATGGAAACCTCTTTGGCTGGGGAGACTTCGCCAAGATAGCATAATAAAAAGTTCAAATCAACATTAAAGGCTACTTTGAAGTACCTGACCAAATACATAGTATAGTGTGTTAGACTGCTGCTGTCTGCTTCTACTTTTAACCACAACAAAGACGGCATTGGAGCTGAGAGCTTCTTGAGCCTCTGCGGCTGCAAAGCGCCAACGGCTCCGAACACCATCTGTGACTTTGGCCAGACAGTTCCCATTGCTTGGCGCAATCACACAGATCACACACTCAGCATCACTGCACCGACACTTCCAGTTGAGATCCGACAGTCATCTCTAGCCAACAACCTCTCCATTCCTTCCTCCCTCCAAAGTAGGAGGAGGGAAAGACAGAGCATGTCCCTCTAGATTTAACTGACAGCGCTGCTGAGATGAGAGAGGCTCTCAATTGACTGTGGCATCTGCTCCCTCAGACAGCATCATCTAGTTTCAGCCTGCAAGCCAATAAAGCACCTATCTTTTTATTCTTGTGGAAAGGTCTAAGAAGTTTGGATACCCCGGCACTTATCATTAGGGTCTGAACTGGTGATAACTTGATAAAAGTGCAGGTCAGTGGTAACACATTATAAAACGGACACTGAATTTATCAAAGACTAAGTCAGGAACAAATTGGAAGTAACTGCAAATTAATGAATAAATGGCAAATACTTCCTGCATATCTCTGGATCAGTAGGCAGTGACTAACAGGCTGCTCAATATGATAATAACACCATGGCTAATGATTAGTTTCTAGACATCTGTGAATCCGCATACTGACCACTTTCTCAAGTACAGTTTCTGATAGATAGACTAAGGTGTCAAACGGTATATAGCCAATAACTAATCATTACTTTCTTATTATATACATATAATTAGCTGCTTTTGTGTCCCCTGATGTAAAGCAGTGCATCATGTGAATTTGTAAAATTATATTTATGTAATTATTAGCTAGCTTATTAACAGGCAGTCAACAGCAGTGATGCTTTTTGCTTCAGAATAGGTCTTTGTACTTTGGTCATGCAGTTTTTTTTTTTGTTTGTTTTTTTTGCATCCAATTGAGGGTAGATCCAAAACATGAAGAAGAGTAGCTGGAGGATTCTTACATTATTTATGGGTTCAGTCATTATTAGGATTGGTAGGACGTGTCTTGACGAGCTTGGGTTGGGAATATGGAGAGGGGCAGTTTCAGTGGCTGAGTTTGGCTTTCTGCCTGCTACTCTCTTGAGTTGCTACTGTGCATGTTTGTATTTGTGAGAATGAGGGGATATCCTGTCATTTGGATGATGCTTACAGGTGTTTACCATTCAGTACTCTCAATCAGATAGCTGGCGCGCCACGGAAATGAGCGGTCATTAATGTATCACAGTAGCAGCCTGGTGTCCACTTCAGCTCTGTTGCTTGCCAAGGTTTTCTGTCTGCAAAACAAACAGACTGTCTGCTAGAGAGAGGGGATCAGTGCTGGAGAGCTGTGCCTCTAATAAATCCCATGGCTTCACACAGTCATGAATAGGCTGCGAACAAAGGGTTAGTGGGGGGGGGGGGGGAATTTACTGTCATTCCCCCATATGTTTATTCGAGCAGCCGGGGACATATTCATTAGCAACCCTCTTATCCAACTTCTCAAACACTGTTAATGAGGTGCTGCCATGTTACACAGTATAACTAATAGCAAACATGGTTTTACTGGAGTGCATATTCATGCTGACATCAGTGCAGCTCTTCAAATTAATTGTGTCTAATTCATGAAAATGACATGTAGTTGCATGTTCTTTAGACTAAATGACATGAATGCATGTGCTGGACTGGGTTTTAAACTCTCAAATCTGAAATATTTCCAGAGTGATTTAAGCTTGAAGAGCAAAATCACAAACTGCAGGCAAGTCAAGATTATATGTATTGCATCTTTGAAGAATAAAGCCATTCAAAGTGCTTTACATAAGCCATAAAGACATTAAGATAAAGCAAAAGTGAAAAGAGAAAATAATTGGGAAGATGGAAATTTGGTCAAAATCTAACATTATTAGGTTGGTTTGTAGTTCTGCCTATGTGGACCTATACTAACACAAGGAGTTTGAACTCGCTAGACAAATATGCTAACTTTGTGTGGCTGTATTTCCTTATAGGGTTCAGAATCAACATCGGCCTCACTGGACGGGGTGTGATGTTGGCCTCAATAAGCGAGACCACAAATCTTTGCTTATTTTCTCTCAAGACTCAGCAGGAATTTACATTTGGTCTGGGGCCTTGTCAGTGCACACACACCAAGAATCAGTC
Source organism: Centropyge bicolor (assembly GCA_037975185.1). NCBI lineage: Eukaryota > Metazoa > Chordata > Actinopteri > Pomacanthidae > Centropyge > Centropyge bicolor. The sequence continues at coordinate 436,304 of JBBMOC010000004.1, read as the reverse complement.
TTAAACCAGTTAAAAGTTAATAAAACTGTAACTGACCTGATTTTCCAGATGCTGGACTAAAAAGGGTCTCAAAAGATGTCTCCCAGAATTAATGCAGGAAAACAGTGTAACCTATGTTTCTACGTGGTTTCTCTACTGTAACAAGCATAGCATTAAAAGCATTTTTTTGACTTTGGTTATGCCATGTCCACAAAATATTAAATGTTAATATAGTGTTCATGACTCCAACAAGCTCCAACATAGGCGACTTGATGCAGAAATTCCTTACATTGTCAATACACAGTATTTGTAAATTAACCTCCTGAATACATCTTCACAACCCTTTCAGTATGACAAGTTTCTGTTAAAAAAATGTTCCTGTGTTAGCCAAAACAAATTAGTTTTCTTGTTATTAATGCACCAGATCCCAGAGTACTACTGCCTTTCTGTTCTGCCTCTGCAGGTAGTTAATTACATTCAACTTGTATCCCAGGTGTAAAATTTTCCCTGATTAGATAGCTAGAATGAAAAGTGTGAGAATGAGACTGAGAACCACTATATTACTGCTTATCTAGAATTAAATATTTAATAACTAGTTTTGAAGCTGAATTGTTTTCATTTATTGCATTTGTCATTTTTGTTTGTTTTCTTTTTTTCATATGTCAGGTGAAAACAACTGATCAGAATCATTCACATGGGTCAGCAGTTCAACACACGCACACACACACACACACTGCTTTGTCCCTTTAGAGTCTGTTGAACCTCTGCTGCCTCAACCATGGCAGCACCCTCTGATACACTCCTATGGTTCCTGCAGCAGCATTCTCTCCCCTCCCCTCGGCAGAAACCATCCTTGCGTCCAAATAGAGTTGTAGCAACAAGAGAATCCAGGGCTTAAAGAACAAAAGAAGAGGCCAAGTTGGAGCGAGACGGAGAGAGTCAGCAAGATTAGAGCTGTCAATCCCAGCATCTTTAGCACCTAGCGAGGCCTCCTTGTGGGATCAACCACAAAGTTGTAATAGAGGCGAAGGAACTTTTCTAGTCCACCGCCACCCCACTTCCCTCCCATCTCTCAGCAGCACCAGGGCTGGGTTTGAGATAGGTTTAGGCGGGGTGAGTAGGTGGGGCACTGAAGAACTTTCCCTGAACTCTTGCCGGCTTTGTGTCTTGTACTTTCATCTCAGGTCACTGTCAGTAGAGGGTTTATCTCGTTAAAAGCGGCGCTGAGATGAAACAGGGACCGTTGCTGCTGAACACTAAGGGCCTAGCTCGCAGTGCTGCTTTTTGTTCTTCAGATACCTCAGAGCACAGTTTTTCTTTGTGCTAAATATGGGTCATTTAGTCTTGAGATGCAGTAACCCCAGTGTCTCTACCTGATTAATTAACGTTTGACTTGCGTTTTCCACAAAGCGTGAAATTATAAGGAATAAAATGGATTGTGCACAAAGGAAAAAGAGCCCTGAAAATATCTAATCCCATATTTCACTCTTCATAATTGAATGAGTAAAATAAGAAAAGCCTGCACAAGGGAATAGAGAGAGAAACTCTATTATGCTTCTGTAACTCGGCATATATAGCAGCTAGTCACAGTGGGAGAAAATATCTCTGCCGAGCCTTGAAGAATACAGAGGCATACCTAGACGACATGTTTGGATCAGTCAGATAAAGACACTGTCAGGAAACAAAGACTCTGGCAAAACTGACAAAAGACACATTCGTTCAGTTCTGATGTGCCACCAGAAATCTGACAGTTATTGAAATGACTTGCTTTCATGAAAAGTCTGTGTTTTCTCACTCACATGTTATTTAGTTATTGTCAATCTCCTCGTACCATTGTTGTCGCAGGCCTGGTTTTATGATAGCAAATTCATCAAGCTGCACAGATAATAAAATTGCAGCAGAGATGGTAGGCACAATGGCAAAGCAAATGACTCAAATCAGAGTCGAATCAGAGTCTGTGCTTTATCTAGTGGCTGTCTGCCTTTCCATGCTGCACACAGGTAAGTTTGATGACACTGATGGCTCACGCAAATCATCATTGCCAACCGTTTGTCTGCTTTGTCGTAGTAGATGTAATACTCAGCAACATCCCATTTGCTCTTGCTTTTACCAATTTTCAACCATTTTTAGCTTCACAATAGAATCAGAAATTTGTGTCAGCGACCAGACAATGAAGAGACGGCTTTGAGGGAAAATGATTTCTACAGACATTATGCAGCACCAGATGCCTTGGTATTCATTGTATCCATGACTCTTTAATTTGGTTGCTAAACCTCACTGGAGCATAATGTAAAGCAGCTCACTTTTTTGATAGAAAAGCTTTGACAGCTTTTTTTCTTCACAAAACTGTGCTGATTTGAATCAGTGTGGTACAAAGAATGACAATCATGGTCTGTGTCTTGCTCGTTTTCGCTTTCATGCCTGTGACAATCACTGAGGTCAGCTGAATGTAGGTATTATGCACTGAATAGTAACAAAATTTGTACAGTATAGTGAAGGTACTTCCATGTTTAGGAGAGTTCAATTTGAAAGGATATTTTCAAATCCACTAACAAAGCCCGACACAGCTAAAAGCCACACACGATGTCTAGCTATAACACAATAAGAAAAATGGAAATCATTTTTCATCTAGTTGAATAGGAGTGAATGATGATAAACACTTATAAAGAAGATTGTGCTTGCAATTCATGTATGTAAGCATGTTTGAAAAATATTGACCTTATTTATAGACAGCAGTGAATATCTTCTAATTCAAGGTGCAGCTAGATTTTGTCTGTCAGAATGTGAAATCACTCAAAAACCTCTTCTGAATTACATATAATTTGGTTAGATATTAGGGGTATGCAGCAACCCAATTAATATTGCAGCATTTGAAAAGGGGAAAATAAAACTATGATAAAATATTAAGTGAGAAGACGGATGGATCAAAGAACAACTCATGCAAACTTTTGGGTCTACTTAATTTGACACAGAGGCACAGGAAGTCAAGTGTTATATGTGTTACTAGGATGTATCCCTCCTACTTCGTTTGTCTTGTCCGCATGTAATCTAACACTGCACTGTGAGAGATGTTTCACACAGCTCAGGGGAACACAGCAAACAGGCGTGATCCATCTTGGTGCTAATTAGAGACGTCTCACTTTTAGTGGCGTGAGAAGGACCGGATACCATTCATAACATCAGCTCTGGTTGGTGTACGTGCTCAGGGATCTATTTCTCATCAAATTTCCGATAACTAAATATAGCGATTACACACCCGAGTACAGTCTTAACGACATGAATGGGTACAACTGTGATGCATCACTGTAGCACCAATAATAACGGTAAAGAATGTCCTCAGGGGGTTTTCAGCATTTATGCAGCAGTTACCAATGCATGTGGTCTGAATAAAAAGTTTTCTTTGCAATGTTGTGTGTGGCAATCATCAGCATGGCGAACATGCCTTGAGCCAATTACATTGCTTGGGTGAAACTACAGCACCTGTTGATTAAACAGAGTAATGCCTCATATTTATTCTGAACATTTTATTTTTCATTCCAGCTTTTCACAGCTGCAGTAAGGCTTTGCTTACTACTTCACCATGGATTAAAGATTCATTTAAAGTATTGATTGAAGTTTTTCTATTTCCTGTTTGTCTCCTGAACGTAGTCATGTTTTTCTTTCTTTCTTTTTTTTCTTTTTTTGATAATTTACAGTATTTACAGGTATTCTAACTTAACCTGAAAATTTAAGAAAGCCATTTAGGCCCATTTGCACAGTTAGCTTGACAGGTTCTGGGAAATGCAGTATTTAAACAAATCATGAATCAGGTTAAAGAATTCCCAGGTAAAAGCTTGAGCTAGTCTTGGAAAAATTTTGATCCTGCTCAAGCCCACATAAATCCACTGCACCTGTCAGAAGTGATTATAATGCGCAAAGTGAGGACTAATTTAGAAGCACTAATTTGCAGGATAGATTATGTATTGCATTGAAAATTAATTACCAAAGCTGTAATGTAATCATTTGTTTTATATTAGAAGTACATAATGAAAGCAGACATTTACATTGTATTCATTTATGCCACTCAGGTACAAGGTGTTGTAGGAGTGAGGTGATTTAAGATATTATGGAATTGTCTGTATTAATGATTGTGGCAGAGAGTGCTGCCACGTTTGAGTTTGTATTAATAGAGACTGGATTATGTGATTTATACATAAACCCAAGAAGACCTGAAGCAAATAATTTCTGTTGTCATAGCAACCTGGTTGATTTAAATTGCAGCTAGGAATATCAAATGTATAAGTTAAAGCCACACTTAACAGTAATTTCATATGTGACAATAGATCAAGTGAGTAATTGTATTGTGAAAGAGGTCACATGTAGTAATAAAACCACAGAGAATTATCAGTCAACACTGCAGTTCCTCTCAGCTCTTGTCAGTTCTTAAGAATTTTTCTTTTAGTGTTCACAACTTCAGTGTTTTGGTTTACTCTCACAGCTCTTGTCAACCTTATTTCCAGAAACGACAAGCTGCTGTATAATAATGTTAGTTATACTTTTGGCATAATAACTGATAGAGTCCCACAATGCAACAAATGTTTATGAAATCATAATGACCTTGTAATGATATATATATATATATACATATATAGGTAGAATAAAGACTTCAGATATACATTTCTATAAGCTGCTGTTTGTTTGCATTCTGGTCACGATGGGGAAGATGTAGCTTTCACAGCTGAGTCAAAGCAAAGTTTCAGACTGGAGTTCCCAGGCTTGACTTAAAAGGATTTCAACACACAGCGGTGAGAGGGCTATTGTGAATCAGTGCTACTAACAGCTATAGCCTTTATTATACCCGCAGAAGCATATAAATAATTCCACTAGAGCGAGTGTCTCATTTGTCATTTGATGGCTTGATGAATGCATCAGAGGATTTCCTATTGCTGGATGCGAGGTGCATCCATAAAAAAGCAGCATTCATTAGTTGTATATCACGTATATATTGAAATGTCATACAGACTACTGCGTTGCTAGGGGAAAACAAATTACATGATGAGAGGAGAAGTTTCCTGAGTGTTAGTACCTTTGCAAGTGACATTCTTCACTTATACATCTATCCTCCAGCTAGGAAAGTTTTGAAAGACTCCAGATCAGAATGATTTACAGGCACATCTGTAATTCTCTCTCTAACATGTGCTGTAATTCTGACATGTCATTTTGTCATGTAAAATGTGTGAATGAAATTAAAGTACGAAGCTGTTGATGGCATCAACTGTTTACAGTGGATCTGTGTAATGAAATTTATTTTCCCAGAGAATCGATGAGCTCCATTCCCCTGGTGGACTGTGTAATTACAAAACCCTCATTAGATTATGAAACTATACAGCATATGGTGGGGGGGGGGAGATTCTTTTGATGTGCTCTTGTAATGACTGCAGCAAAAAGAAAGAAAAGAGAGAAACGCCTGCCTTTACTTCATTTGAATCCCTTGAAAGAAATCAAAGCTCTGAAAGTGAGGTTTTCTGTGTTTTGCAGCTCCCCCACCCCCGGACACTCCTCCAACTCCTCTGAACTGACTCGGATATCAACCGGGAGTATAGCATTGACCCTGGAAATATCAAACTGTTTGACATGCTGAGGCCAGCAGTGTCATGGCTTTTTGATTCATAGAGAATGTTTGTCGTTTTGCCAAAAGACGCCTTTGGTAAAGAAGAATGAAGCTTGATGTTTGAAGGAAACAGATGCTTTAGGCAGCACTTGTCTTCTGTTCTCGGTGCAATGCATTTCACAGGCTCGCTGTTTGGAAAAGGGAAAAGCAGGATGGAAACAGTCATTCAGCGTAACTATGATTGACAGGCAAAGACAAGCAACAGTGTGAACATGGAGGGTATGTTACAAATGGAAAACCAAAGTCCATTTAAGAGCCTAAAAAACAAAAGCAATAATCCTTTTTCAAATCCTTTCATTTCTCTGTGTCTGTCAAGCATTTGCACCTGAGTAACCTTCTGATTACACTATTGCCTCTGTTGTGGAAACATTTTTTCCCCTGTATTTCCCAAAAGAGAAGCATTTACAAATTGAGAAGTGTCAGCAATGCAACAAAAAAACATGGAAAATCCTCAACAGTAATCTGGAGCAGGGCTTCCAAATTGAGGCTTGTTGCTGGTGGGTCCCTTTATGACGAGGATATGAAATTTTTTAATAAGCCTATTTCCCAGAGCTGGCAAAGCTAATCCCTCACTCGGGTCCTCAGCTTAAAATATTGAAGAAGCGCTCATCTAGACGACAGAATTATGTGCAATATTTTTTAAATTTGAAGGTGAGATAGTGTCATGAATCCTTTATTAATTTATGGGACAATTGTCTCTGTATTGGTGCAGGGCTTAGAATTAGCAAGTTGAAAAGGCACCGAATGCGTCTGTTAGCAAACATAGCATTTTCCAGTCAGACTCTCTCTGAATCTCTCTCTACTATTGCACTCGTTACATCTATTATAGCTACACTCTTGACTCTCCCTGCAACACAAAACCATGATAATTCCACCTTATAAAGTTGATTTAGTGAATATGTGTACAGTTAGGCAACTGTTTACTTTTTTGCCATTTGTTTTCCAAGACAGAACAGAATTAGCATGCATTTCAACCAGGAGAGACGAGAATGTGGGAATTCATTATAACGTGAAACATAATAGGAATTGATAAGCGACTTGACAGAGAATCTTTGCCGATTTGGGCTCTGGGGGGAGACGACTGATTGAAGATGCAATCCCAGTCGGCGCTGGATGAACCCCCAAAAGGAATGGGGTGGAAACCCCAGATGACACAGCTTTCGTCTCCCCCCAAAAGACTGTACTTACCTAAGGTGAGAACATTGCCCTTGAACAAAGCTGAATAATCTGCTAGAACGACATACAACAGAGATAAGTTAGACAGGGAAGACACAAGGGAGCGTCAAAGCTAAGGTCAATGCAGCTGCATTGCTGTGGCAAAACCAGCAATGCGAGCAAAATTTTTTTTTTTTTTTTTTTTTTTTTTTTGCATGAAGCCAGCACTGGCTTAGGGACATGGCCCAGAGTTGAAGCAGAAGCAAGCAATGAAAAGCATGAAACCAGCACTGGCTTAGGGACATGGCCCCGAGTTGTAGCTGTAGCAAGCAATGCAAATTTTTTTTTCAATGCATGAGCCAGCACTGGCTTAGGGACATGGCCCAGAGTTGTAGCTGTAGCAAGCAATGTTGATTTTTTTTTTTTTAATGCATCTCATACAGCGCTGAGGAGGAGTCCTGATTTGCAAAGGAAGGGGGTCAAACGCCGGCGAACCACTGGCCTTGGAAATACCCACTGAAGCCTACAGAGGGTGCCGCATCGGTGAAGAACTTTAGGGAGTCAGAGGAACAAATGAGATCGTCATAAAAAAAACTTAACGCCGTTCCACTGAGAGAGTACTCAGTGCCAGAACTGTAAGTTGGAGCAGCAGCCTGCATCAGCGGGAATGACGTCATGCAGGTCCGGCACAGAGGAAGCCATGGACAGCAGTCTAGATATGAAGGAGCGCCCTTGAAGGATAACACGCATTGCGAAATTACGGTGGCCCAGGAGAGATAGCATTTGCTGTTCTGTAACTTCTTTGGAGTCTGTGAATGACTGAGAAATTTCGCGTATGCGATTTAATTTCTCTGCGGGGAGAGAGGCTTTCATTTCGATGGAGTCAAGAGTGATGCCCAGGAACTCTAGACGAGTAGTTGGTCCGACAGTTTTTTCAGCCGAGAGAGGCACGCCTAAGTGGCTGAACAGGATTTTCATTTTGGCCAGAGAGGAGCCAGAGTCGTCATGATGTGGATCTATAACCAGGAAATCGTCCAGCAGGTGGAGGAGAGACTTTATTTAACAGGATCCAGCAAAGCACCTCGGCCAACTAGTTAAAGATGGACGGACTACTTTTGCATCCAAAAGTCAAGTGCACGGCGAAATACATCTTGGAATCCCATTTCAAACTGAAATAAGGGGGGGGAGGGGTGGATTGGGATTATTTTAAAGACGTCTGTGATGATGGCTTTGGAAAGCCAAGCTCCCTGACCCGCGAGTCTAATGAGCTTAATAGCGTCATCTACGGTGGAGTAACAGTGGAGGCTCGGGTGGAATAAGACTGTTAACTGTCACGGTTCTGGGTTTTGTGTGGTGTGTTTTGAGGGAATTTTTACTTCAGTGTTTTTGTTTTTTGATTCTCTTTTGCAGTTATGTGTTTTCTTTGGTATGGCTTTGTGTTCAGGCTCTGTTTCAGAGGCTGGGGAGCGTGGTCTCCAGGAGCTGGGGTCCTCGGCAGGAACACCTGTGCTCCATTGCTAATCACCAGCAGCTTCTTAGCCCGGTTCATCCTCCTGCAAGCTGCCAGATTGTTTCCACTCGCCAGTGGTGTTGTCGGCCTATTTTGTGAGCTAAATCAAGTTAGCAAATTCTCTTGTGTGTGTGTTCTCAAGTGTTTTTTCTCATTTTTTCTCCAGTGCCTCCAGCCAGCCGCCCCAGCTCCTCCACTGCCCAGCCTCAAACATCAAGCCAACCTTTCTCCGAGACTTCTGCAATAAAATTCCTTTTTTCACCAAGTTGTTGTCCGAGTCTACTCTTGGGTCCAGCAAAAACTGAACTCGTCACAGTTAACACTGGGAACGGGGCCTTTGCGAGGAGCTGAGAGATCGAAAATCAGTCTTTTCTTTGCGGAGTACTTTCTGGTTGCAATGCCAAGGGGGCTGGTGTGAAAAATAGGAAACGGAGAGTGGTTAAAGGGGCCAATTAAATAGCCCTTTTTCAGCTCTTTATTTAAGAGCTGAGACACAGAATCAGGATCATTGAGAGGGGAGTGTAAATTTTTGCACTGGAAAGAAGACGCCAGGGATGACACCACGCCTACACGAAAGCCCTGAGAAAGGCTAGTCAATAAACAGTCAACAAACACGGAAACACACAATTGGGATGCCAGAGCCTGGATGTTTATAGGAGTTGAAGGATGGACACTCAGGAAGTCTTTGAATTGCGGCAGGGGTAACAGTATCTCCGGGGACACACGGAGCTCGGGTGCGCCTCCTTGCATTGGCTGCAGATGTGAAGAAAAGTGCAATTTGGGTAACAGCACACATTTTCATTATCATTATTACATTATTACAAATGGGGCAAATATTGACTAAGACCACCTTGCGGCCGACAGAGTCTTTTTTCTCTGACCCTGGAGGAGAAGGGCGGTGAATATTTGAGAGATTTGAGAGCTGTCCTCTCCTGCAGGGAAAGGAAGGGTAAGCGGGGGCAGAGGGAGGCTGAGTGACCCAGGTTACCGCAGGTGAAGCATGATTTCGCCTGGGAGCCTCCGGCTATCATGATCAGGAGGTCTGTGTCCAGAACTGAGCAGTCAAGGCGATAGTTGGATTGAGAAATTAAAAATGCTGCTTTGCTTGAGAAGCTTTTGTGGTATTGGTAGAAAATGTTGCCCCCGTATCTTAGATTCAGATTGCCAATCAAAGCCAAATAGGAGTCCAATTCTTGTCTTCGTTCAGGAAAGATAGAGCAAATAAAAACAAACAATCTCTATAGATGCTGAAAGCGACTATAAACTCGCCGATAGATAAATCCCGGGACAGTCTGGGATCAGTGATTTTTATGGTCGCGGTTTTGGCACCGGCAGATACACTGTTTTGGTAATCAGGCGACGGCAGGATAATGCTAATGAGATTGATGTCTTTTCCTAGCAGTGTTTTAGCCCTTAGCCGGGGTGAAATGTTAGCCCCGAAAGGGACGCATGGCCTACCTAGGAAGGGCGCAGCGACGGCAGAGGCAAGGGTGTGCTGCGGCATAGCGGTGGAACTGGAAGAAGACGGCACAGGGGCAGATGGCAGAACCGGTGTGAGGGTCGGAAGATGCAGAGACGCTTGCAGCGAGGAGAGCCGAGCAGCAGCTTGAGCGTTTTCCAAAGTGGCGAGGCGATCATTGAGTGAGTGGTGGAGACCAGGGACTGCTGGGTGGGAGACAGGGTGGACTCAGACGACTGCTGAATGGCGCTGTGAAGGTCCGGCTGGGAAGCGCTGGCAGAAGCTCAAAGTCGCTTGGCCGGGGGAGCTGAGTGGTTGATCTTCCTGGAGCGTTTCCGACCAGGGACGCCGGAAGGGCCGGGGATTGCTGGATTTTCTTCATGGACGGGAGTATCTGGGATGATGTTGGTAGTCAAAGCATGGAGCTGAGAAAGCTCAAGACCCGGAGCGGGGTTGATGCCTTGGGCTCTTAGGAGCTCTATGATCTCTGAACCGGCATCCTCCTGCCGGGAGGCGATCCTCGCGCTGCGTCGGTGCCCTGACTCTGCCGCCGGCGGAGACAGGGCAGATGAGGGGAGTCCAAGGTGACAGGGACTCAGATCAGAATCAGGTATTATGCAGAAGAATGACAAAAAAAAGTAATGTGAACCACGTAGGAATTAAATACACCATGAGCGAAATAATGTCTACAAAGTGCGCAGATCATTGACGAGAAAGAGCTAGGGCAGAGAAGCATGTACTTTAAAGGAGAGCATGGAGATGATTGGTTACAAATGAGGATGTGACAGCGTGCCATTGGCTGGGAGAGAACAGCTGGAGAGACAGCTGATTGCTAGTGACGCCCCAGCGCTGACAGCGGGAAAGAGCGTGCACAAGCGCAGTAGGAAAGATGAGCCAAAGATCGTGAATTGAAGGATAGATGTCTTCCTGGCTGGCCAGCTTCATTTAAAGTTGTGTTGCTGGTCAGCCAACAAATAAAGTCCAAACTACACTACTGCTTTTAGTTCTGTTTTAGCCTCCATCAACTCCTGAGAAAAATATCAGGCTAAATGTTCCACAAGATGGTTGCTCACAGTGTTTGTTGTTTGGTAGGCTGGCAGCATTGACACAACTGGAGAATACGCTGAACCCAAATGCAAAACTCAGAGAGGGACTTTTTCAAAACAAGAGTGTTTATTAAAAGTATCAACTGAAAATCACTCACGACAAGGAAACAAAAGGAGTCAAAAAGTGGAAACAGACTAGAGCTCAAATACACTCTGATGAGGAATAAAACAGCAAAAAGGTAAGGCAAAGTAACAACAGAAAACTTAACAATGACTAAGACAAGACATGGCATGAAAAGACGGCTGGAGAGACGTACTCAAACGAGACAAGACAATCTGGCACAAGACAAGGGGAGACACAGACTTAAATACACAAGGAAGGGGATCAGGTGGAAACAATCAGGGCGGGGCAGACAATCACAACGGCGGGAAACACAAGAGGAAGGGCAAGCAACCTGAAACGAGAGGGGAAGTTAGTTTCACAATAAAACAGGAAAACATAAGACAACATGAAACACAGGACAAGACAGTAAAAATAATCAAATTATTTCTCTAGATATGACAAGCATGCAGTGGGTTTGTCAGAGCTTTGACACTAAAAAAACGCTGCCTGCTGTAGACAGAAACATTACTGATGGTGATTGGTGAGACAGACCAAACCTATGTGTGTGTTGTAAAACCAAACCTATGGGCTGAAAATTTTAGAACTGAGGGGAAGTGCAGAGTCAGAGTGTGGGTTTGTCATTAGGAGTGACACCTTTCGTTTTTCACGTCGTCATTCAAACGTTTTTTCATATAAAATTTCGATTTTAACAGTTACAGTAACAATCCAACTCGGATGTCTGCTGCAGGTAAAACAACCTGGGGCCTCATGTACAAAACGTGCGTACACACAAAAAAGTGGCGTACGCCCTTTTTCACGGCAACGTTCAGATGTATCAAGAGTGAAATGACCTTGAAAATGTGCGGTGCTTCACGCCAACTTCATGGCTGGCGTACGCACATTTCTACAGCTGTGGATCCTTTGGCGACACTTAGAGGTGATGCTGGGAAACTGTTGTAATACATAAATATGAAAACAATTAATCATCGGACTGAGTGATGTGTATATCAGAGACACGTGAACAATTAATACTGATGAAAAATTATCATACGCAGGTGTCTGCTTCAAAAGCATGCGTAAAGTCGGGCAAAAAATACCGTTATGGCTGCGTTAGCAATGGAAGACATTGCAAATGGTGCAGTAAGAAGAGAGCGTGTCTACAGAGACAGAAGATTTGCTGGCACAGATGACAGCGGGCTCATCAGCGCCGTAGAGCCGAGCCGGCCTCGGAGCGCAACACGGCGAGGAGCCATGCGCTGCCTGTGCCCATACAGGTGCTGACCACACTGGGGTGCCTGGGAACCGGGACCAGAGGGAGCTGGCCGGCTGATCGGGAATGTGTCAGTTGACCCTGAGCCGAGCCAGCCGTGTGGGACGGCATTATCAGCAAGTCAGCCAGTTATATCAGATTCCCATATCATGCAGCTGAACAGGTCGACATTAAAGCGCAGTTTGCAGCGAGAGCCGGTTTCCCTAATGTAATCAGAGCTATCGACTTCACAGCATCATTACTAGTCACTGGTTAAAGTTTGTGACTTGCTGTTTTTTGCTGGTTAAACTACAGCTTAAGATCTTTCTAACAAGCCCCAGATTGTCTCTGTGTGCAAAGTACTCATGTTAATAACCCCGTGCGTAAAGTCTGAAATGTCTTAATCAGCCTCACATTTTCCCCGGCGCACTTCTGCACTAATGTGCAACAGGACTCACGAACCAGAAGCTGGACCCATTAACTTGTATCCCACCCAGGAGGCCACCCGAGCCCGGCAACATTTGATTTCAATCATGTAAAAGAGGGAAGGACGCAGAATTCACTTATTCACCAATGCATTTATTGATTCACTGATATTTGTGAGGACGCCTATCAGTTGATCTGGGCGATCATTTATGCCGCCTATTGCTCTCACTATTTCGTCTTGTGACTCCAGCACAACAGGGGGGAGGACACGGCCAGTCGGGCGGGCGGCGGCAGCAGCAGGTTGCGGCGTACTGACGCCGGGGAAGCCAGGGACGGTAGAGGAATCCCCCGAGCCGGAGACGCCGGGGACGGCTGTGTTTTAAAATAAATTTAGCGATCAAACATGAGGCAAAGTCTCTGATACCCTCTTTTATATGCTGCCATGTTTAAATTTTAATTCAAAAGATTTCAAACCAAATAATAGCACACATACAGCATTTACGCATGAACCTCTATCTTATAGGATGTGTATGAGGAGGCTACTGTATGAACACATTTGTTGTGAGTTACACAAATATATACGTACCTTCTTTTTAATCAGAGTCACCCACATGTGCTCCCACCCCCCCGAGAGCAGTGTCACTCAGAATTGCAGCGACTCTCTGGTCAAACGGCGTCTTGCTCATGCTTTTCTGATTCCCGATCGTGCGGACAGGAGAATCTCTGGCTCATTTAAATGCGATTTTTATATGTAAATTGGGGCGTGGACTGGGAGGGGTCGGGTACTCCAACACCTACGCTCAATTCCACGTTGATTCAGATGTACAAAGAAAATGTGCTGGGATTCATTTGCACGCACGGATTGATACATCTGGATTTTTTTGTGCGTAGGACGTTTTCTGGATTTGAGCGTACGCCATGTTTTAGTAGGAAATCCACGCAAGTCTTTGTACATGAGGCCCCTGGTGCTGTTGTCTCCTATCTAGCTGGAAAATTGTTCCCAAAATGCACAAATGAGTATTGTGTGTGTTCGTATGTGTTTTTGTGATGAGCCATCAACTTATCATTTTGGAACACTTTCAAGAGGAGCAAGTTATACCAGTTCCCCTCAAAGGACAACCAGAAAATAGTCATTATTCAGAGCATGGTTTCATTTTTCAAAGGAAAATGATTGGTCTCAGAATGGGTCAACATGATGATAACCAATGGTACCCTTCCTGTGGAAGGCAGGGTGAGATAAAAACAACCATCATTTGAAACAATTTTAGAAAAAGCTACAAAGCAAGGATAAATCAGTCGCAGGATTGTGCATTTCAAAATAAACCAACGATTTTGCCTGCTGATTTACATCAAAAAGCTTAATTTTCCCTATGCTGTGTGATTTCGCCCACTGTGATAACAGGAGTCCTGAAAACCAACTTTGGCTGTAGATTTGATAACTTCAGCATCCTCTCTGAGTTGACGAGCTTGTAAAGGACCCTTGATGTTATTGGGAAGTTTGAAATGACATTCAAACACTTGAACTTGACTGAGCTCACATTCAGTCATCAGACGACTCTAAAACACTTTCTGCAGCTGTCTGGATCGGAAAATTATGGCTGGGGAAATTCTGCACAGTGACTTTCCCATTCACAAACAGGCTTACACGATTTTTATGTGACTAATATCAGTTGTTTTCAGATTTTATAAGATGGTATAAATTAATCAATGCATTGCACAAAAACAGCAATGCCTCAAAATGCCATAAAGAATGTGAGGTCTTGCTGTAGGCGGCCACAGCAAGATGAGCACTATCAGTGTTGTCAGTGTTCTAATACAGAGACTAATATAATGACCTACCAGTCTGTTTGATACAGAGCCAAATGTAATCCAAAGCAACAGCCCTGCAATACCTTTATCAAGGCTGTTATATTCAGGTTCGTATGATTTTATTTCCAACATTTTATCCACCATCACATTAAACCTTTCAAACTTCACATATCAGTCCAGTCAACACCTTCACTGAGTAAAACCTTCACAATTAAGATACTGCTAGATACTGTAAATAAAGTAAACTCTTAGGGATCAATCATTCTCTGCCTCTATAGTGTTTACCTTTTAAACAAAGGCTAAAATACAAAATAAAAAAAGCACTGTCACAATTTGGGATTTCAGGACTTTTCACTCACATCTTAAAGTCTACCTTGGCAGATGGCTCAGCTTTGTAAAATTGTAAAGCTTTTAATTTATACTTTGAGCTAGATAAGGAAATCAAAATTGATAATCACCTGACTACCCAAACCCTCTCTTAAACTAGTGGAGTAGCTGCAGCATTTTTTAACTGAATTTAGACTTGGCCTGAAACATACATCGGAATATTGTTTTCCTTGTGTACCATTTTAATTTAATGCGTTAGCATGCTAACAGTTGCTAATTAGCACTAAATAAAGTAGAACAACTGAGGCTGATTCTTTACATTCAGTATTTGATTAAAAAAGACAGTGTTAGACAAATTTAAAATTTGACCTCATGATGGCGCTAGATAAAATGTTAAGGGATCACCAAACTGATTAAATTTCATTGTGACATGAATGTCAATAGCCAGTTTCAAGGCAATCAGAATCCTATAGTTCAGGGGCGAGCGGTCATAGTAAGCTATAAATGCAGTGCATGCCCAAGCCCTTCAATAAAATAATTGAAAATATTAATCTGTCAGTGTGTTCTATAATGCAATACCTTAGTTCTACTGTTTTGGTCTGAAATTCCTGCCTTATCTATCCTGTTTTGTTTGCGAAAAGCTGGAAAGCTGACAGCTTGTTTCGCGCATGCGCACTGCGATATTGAGTAGTACCCGCACTCGAGGCTGTGTTTACTGTACATGAGCATTTTGAATGGCAAAAAAGCTGTCAGTGAAGCAGCTTATCTGCCAACGCGCATGCTCATAACTGGATTCACTTCAAAACTCTAAGTGTGAGAGTGTCTATTAAAATCGCATTGATGTACTAGTTAGAAAACGGAGCCCCGGAGGTATACAGAGCCCCAGAGGCATCTCACTATGATATAGTGAGGGAACGCTTTATTTATCCCGGTCCCTCACTATAACATAGCGTGGAGGGAGCGCTTTATTTATCCCGGTCCCTCACTATAACATAGCCTGGAGGGAACGCTTTATTAATGCGCACCCACACTATAGAAGACGTGCCCTCGCCTTAATAAAATATTCTGCAACCTGACACCTCCGGGGTACCGTAAAAAACATATGGCGTGTTTTAATTAATAAATAAATAGCCAACAATTGGGCGCTGGCTGTAGTTCACACATCAGCATGACCACTGTAACAGGTCACCGCTCGCCACTGGTATAGTTGTTAAGATATTTCCATCTGGAGCAACTGATCAGCATTGCCATCCCTCGAGCTAACTACTAATGTGGCTGAACACTAGTCACTGTTGGCATACAGATGCTTAAAAGACACAAGGCATTCGTTACACAACCATAGTTTATTACTGATGTCATCACTTACACAGACAAAGGAAGTGTGAGCGATACCTACTGAAAGGTGATCAGCAAAATCATACTTGAGTAACTAGTTGAAAACAGTTTTGGGAACAATGTTGTCATCACCCAACCAGTGGCCAGATGCTCTGTGTTTAATTTACACTGCTGTTGTCTAGAATCTGAGAGCTGTGATACAAAAACAAAATCTGGCAGAAGCGGCAGGAAATGGCAGAGGGATTTTCAGAGGAAAAATAAACCACGACTACTCTGGTTTGTTTAAAAGCTGGTAGGTTTGATCAGTTTATACCTTTTACAGCACTGCTTTACTTCAGTTGTCATTAAAATTTCAATATCTGGCCTAATTGCAACACATAATACACATATATACTCATACACATAAACTGCCAATTTCCCGGAGGGAACCTCCCAAAGGGATCAATAAAGTACTCTGTCTGTGTCTGTCTGTCAATTACATTATGTAGCAGGTTTATGCTGAGTTTCAAGTTGATGTTTTAGGTTTATTTTCCATGTCTGTGTTATGGCACATAGTATGAACGATGCATTGATGGATGTGGTTGTGTATTTCTTTGAAAATCACCCTGAATATCTGCTGCTTGGTCACGTGTTTTTATCTATATCTGGTTCTTTGAAACTACACTTTGTTATAGAAGAAAGCCACAATTAACTGATAAAACAAAACCACATTTTGTATTGAATATTTGTGAGGCTTACAACAAACTGACCTGCTGTTTCCTCTTGGTCAACTTGTGATGCAAAATCCCCTGTAAATGACATAAATACTCTAGAAATTAACATATAGGCAAAATTCACCATTGTCTTCCACTACAAGCAGTACAATGTCAGAGAATAAATCCTGTTGTCCGGTAAGGCTAATCATATGTAGTCCTTCAAAAAGAAGTGCTGAATGATCAGTGCTTTCAAGAGGATCTACTCCTCTTTTTCATGTCCATAGAGTTCAAGAAGAAGCATTCAGAGTTTTCCAGTGATTAATTGCAGCCCATAAGGAAGAAAGTCTCTATTTACAGAAAGGTCCTTTGCATTACTCTCTTCTCCTTTGATGGTCCGATCAGGAACTGTTGGTTCACCTGTGACAGAAAAAGAAACGCATAAAATGAAATCAGAGCCATCAAAGTAGTGATTCAAATCAAATTCAACATCATTGAAGAAAGCTACGGTACCAGAAACACTGAATATCATTTAGTGTGTTTAAATAATACTCTTATATATATATCTCAGGGGCGAGCGGTCATAATAAGCTATAAATGCAGTGCATGCCCAAGCCCTTCGATAAAATAATTGAAAATATTCATCTGTCAGTGTGTTCTATAATGCAATACCTTAGTTCTACTGTTTTGGTCTGAAATTCCTGCCTTATCTATCCTGTTTTGTTTGCGAAAAGCTGGAAAGCTGACAGCTTGTTTCGCGCATGCGCACTGCGATATTGAGTAGTACCCGCGCTCGAGGCTGTGTTTACTGTACATGAGCATTTTGAATGGCAAAAAAGCTGTCAGTGAAGCAGCTTATCTGCCAACGCGCATGCTCAGTTAGAAAACGGAGCCCCGGAGGTATACAGAGCCCCAGAGGCATCTCACTATGATATAGCGAGGGTACGCTTTATTTATCCCGGTCCCTCACTATAACATAGCCTGGAGGGAACGCTTTATTAACGCGCACCCACACTATAGAAGGCGTGCCCTCGCCTTAATAAAATATTATGCAACCTGACACCTCCGGGGCCCTGTAAAAAACATATGACGTGTTTTAATTAATAAGTAAATAGCCAACAATTGGGCGCTGGCTGTAGTTCACACTTCAGCATGACCACTGTAACAGGTCACCGCTCGCCACTGATATTTATATATATATTTGCTATATATAAATGCCTGAACGTCTGATTCTCTCTGAGTGGTGCAACACAAAGACACTTAACCCTTGACCTAAGCTGAGACTGACACCATGGCTGAGCAGAAAAAGAATACAGCATGACCTACAGTAATAAAACTCAACTTTATCAACAGAAAATCCAAGCAAGAAGACATGAGACTCCCACTCACACTGATTAACATGACAAAGATGTTGGCAAAGTAACTGCAAACTCAGATGCATTATTCAAGACTGAAGCCCCTGTTCATTGCAGTTTAGTTTTCATGTTTGCCAGGGTTGGAACACATTGTCTTCAGAGGAAAAATATGACTAGACCCTTGCTTGTGGATCTTAAAGGCTGTGTATTGTAGAAGAGTGGGATGAACCTGATGGCAATTAGAGTTTGATATTACTCGTTGGCAATTGTCATGGTCACGAAAAACAAATTGGCATCAACAGATCTTTCTGGCCACTTGGGGGCAGAGAAAAGAAGCACTGACATAATATCACCTTTTACAGTTGATATGGTGATTTTGCTTGTTGGTCCTTTTAGTTGCAGTCTGATCTCAATGAACTCTTGTCTACCGTAACAGCAAGCCGCTGGTTTGATCGGGTTTTGCAAACAAGAGCTTCCTTGACTGCAGTGAGCTGAACTTATCATGTCATAGCCTGGCTGAGAGTGAGTTTGGGCTTTTAGGGAGGGGTGAAAATGCACTGCTGTAAAGGAAAGGACTGCTCTCGACTTATAACATAAGACAAGAGAGCATAATCACAATACTACTTTATCTCGATTATCTTTTTGTTGTCATAATTGTTGGATGCCAAAGTAATAATTTAAAATCTAATTCGATTAATCACCCATCCCTATCAGATCGCCGAAGACCTCCATTCTCCTTGAGATTAAATTGCCTGTCATGAAGTTCAGTGACTGACTGGCAGCTCCTCTGCTCCACCAAAAGTACATTCTGGAAAAGACTCTTGAGGAACATAACGTAACAACCTTCATAACAGTGTCCACTATCGATTCCAACTCTCTGTCAGCTGCCATGTAGGTTTGACGGACTGAGGGAAGCCGTCAGCGAACTTGTAAGGCTCCATTATCGATGCTGAACTTTCGAGAGGAAACAGACAGCTCTGACTGCCTGGTTAGATTTATTCACAAATAGTTCACTTGACACAGAATAGGCCGGAGCAGCAGCACGGCATTGCATACTGTCATATAAATCATCCTCAATTATGCAGAAAAGCAAAACAATCCAAAAACCATCAGGCCATCACTTGACAAGAAAACCTGCATAATCATATCAAACACAGGCTAAAGAG
The DNA here is from genome assembly GCA_037975185.1 of Centropyge bicolor. Lineage (NCBI taxonomy): Eukaryota > Metazoa > Chordata > Actinopteri > Pomacanthidae > Centropyge > Centropyge bicolor. Next base: position 417,043 of record JBBMOC010000004.1, on the reverse strand, counting down.
TTTCCATAAATTTAGGCTGTTGCAGCACTTTGCTGGTCTCTGTAAAGGCTGCAATAAATTCTTCTCTTTACAGAGTCATTTACATTCTGAGCTGTCACTGTGATTAATGTGGTACTAATTTGAGAATAATTCCATGCTGAAAAGACAAAGAGCAGAGCTGCTTCTTGTCAGAAGAGAAAATGTCTTCAGAGATGGATCTACCCTGTGTCTCACGTCAGGGGGTGGGGGGGAATCATTAACAGTATTTGAGTAACTGTCTGAAACAAATGCTAAATATACTGAGAGGAAAACTAAGTCTTCAGTGGGTGTTGCGTTTGTTTAATTGGTGGCTGACAAGTGCTAATTTAACTGGCAAAGGATTCATTTCCATTTAGTGCCTGAAGTAAGGTTGGCTGAAAGATTTAACACAGCAGGTGCATGGGCTTGTGTTTGTGTAATTCAGCCATGTAATTGGCACGCCACAGTGTCCTCCTCAGCAATATGTTTTGTCTTGTAACTACCAACAGTAGGATTTTCATAGTATAGCCATTTTAAAGCTTCACTAGGCAGGATTTTTATGTGAGAATCTGCCTGTAAAATCAGCAAACAAAGGAAAGCAGGGACACTGGAGATTCACCTTTACCAAAATAAAGTTTCACTGTCAAGACTAATGGATAATTATCGCCACAAATCCATACTTACAGTGACTGTTCCTGTGAGAAATTCTAGTGGTGCTGTATTCATTTGAATGACTAGCATATGAATTTAGTCAGACAGCAGGAGGAGAAACACCTGTTACTATGACATGAAAAACCTGCCTCTGCTATGAACACACCCACCAGGCAAACAGAGCTATCAGTCATAGCACTGATAGGCACTGGGACTGTTACCACTAGGAAATTACAAGAGAAGATCCCTTTTCTTGAATTTATTCTTAAAGTTGAAAGCTCAAAACTTCAAGAACTTACTGGCCTGGAACCCTGTGATTTGGCACAAGCTGACTGAAGTGTATTCTTTCCATGGGCACATTGGGTGGCTAGCATTTGGTTCCATTTTGGATTGGGTCCCAGCAATGTATCCAAATTGATTCAGCTACAGTGTTAACAAATCTTAACAAATATCAAAGCTTGTATCTCTTTTTATGCTCCTTGTATTTAGCAAGGAGCAATGTAGAAAACATATGGATGACTTGATCTAGTTCAAACTATGCCATACCGGTATTTCAAACTTAACAACTTAATAGTTGTGCATCAGGAGTCCAGCATTTAATCAGGTAGCTTGTGGAAAAAAGGTGTAGCACAGCATTAAAGACCACACCTATTATTTAGTCAGATAAATATAATCAACATTCAAATCTTCTTGCTCATGTCAGTGTTCTTTCTTTCTGAAGACAAAATACTGAAAAAAATATTTTGGTTTATAACTAACAGCTGTTGAGCTCTCTTTGTGTGGGATTTTTGGCCCTTCTCTTACTCTACCAGGTGCTTCTGCTTTAGATGCACATCTGATCTTTTGTAACCAAACCACTTTCACACTAATGTAGTTACTCCCCTTTTTGGAATTCTGCTGGTACTATTGTGATTCATATAAACAAAATGTTTATGCATCAGAATCATTTGGAAGATAAAAATTCTAACCACAGTGACTTTACGATCTTTCCCAGTGCAAATTTAAGACTAAAGCATAAATCTCTCTGACAAGAAAGCATCCATTTTCTCTCAGACTTAAACTTCCTTGTCTGTACAAATTTAATTGAGAGGTCTGGCATGTGCAGGATGAGCAGGGATTGACAAATATCAAATTACAAGATATACAAACAGTATTGTAAACTGCAGTGAAAACTGCACTGACCATTGATCCTGTACCTTTATACCTCTCTCTTACCATCTGGTACAAAGCATCACAGACTGTCTGATGTCACCTTCTAGGATTTCTCTGTTTACAAATCTAAAACACAACGTAGACTGTTACCTCTAGTTGCCATTTGAGGCTGCAAATATAGAAATTGTAACGCTGCAGCTCCACATCCTTGCACATCAGATGCTGTTCATCACTTGGAGATTTGCTCCAGACTGAAAGACTACATTTGCTGCTGTTTCCCGAGCTTTGTAATAGCCAGTCACCGCTTTGTTTACTCTTTGAATTCTCAAGGTGCTTCCGATCTGTATGAATGCATTTATGATAAAGAGTGATGTAGAGGACAGTGTAGCTGGGGATTCCAGGTTTATGTTGTGCTGTTTTCCCAAAAGCTCAGCAGAGGTGAAGAAGAAAGCCTGACCCCCCCGCTGCTTCAAGCAGCCTGCAGAAAGATTTGAAACTTGTCTCTCTAGTTGAGTTCAAAGGTGTGCAACATAAGTCCACTGGGTAATGCTGATGCTTTGAACAGGTTGTTGTTGTCTTTTTTACATGTCTTCTTGCTCTTCTCTCTATCGCTGCAGTAGTTATACAACTGGGAAATGTGGTAATAATCATACCATTTGAATTGTCTGTTTTTAATTTAAAAAAATGTGAAGTTACACTGTACAGTAAAAGATATGCACACATTCTTTTGTACAATGAAGTAATGAAGCAGTTCTTTTCTCTTTTTCATTTAGATGTTGAAAATAAAATATTAAATATAATAAATTAAAAAGTATTTAAAAAGCTGATTCATTACCTGGACTCTGCTGTGAAGCATCTGACGTTACCAAAGCTGGTCTCTGTCTGCAGAAATCTTTCCAGTGATCCATGTTAAAGAAGACAGCAAAAGAAAATATGTTTAACTTTCATACTTTAGTGTCTTATCAAGATCTGATAATTACCAAATCTATTTCCAGACATCTCTGGACGTTCAGGCTTGTCTATGAACCCCGGACCGCAATACAAAAAACAAATTATTAAAAAAAATATCCCTTTTTGAGGTCCCGACAAGTCCCTGAATCAATAGCCCCAGGCTCCATGCTCCTGGCTCCAGGCAGGTGTGGTGTGGGCAGTTTAAATAATTAAGTACATGGAGAGAGACAGAACTGAAGTCTACGGCTCGTCATAACACAGTGAAGAAGGCGGGCATCATGTTACAACGTTAAAAGTAGGTAATTGGAGTGAGTAATTGGCCAGTGTGGGTGCTCAAAGTGGCCTGAAAGTGCTAAGGAGACATGGCAGCCCATTGATTACAGACCCCCAGGGGTCAGGCCCGACTGCAAACATTAGCTGTTTTTAGGTAAAGGCATGGCAGACGACTGTAACAGAAGCCACAGCCTGTTGACATTGAAGAGCTGAAGTGTGCAAGGTCAGATTCAACAGGTTTGAATATGGCATCATGAAAGTAATAGGTTTCTTAAACTTACCTTAGTAGTTTTGATCTTGTTCCCCGTAGCACAGCTCCAGCCCTTCAGATCAGGAAGAACTTTGCATTCCTCCCCATCAAGGCACGGATGCATCTGACACCACCACTTCTGCTCCACTATCGAAGCTGTTAAAGACATGTAGAGGTCAAGAGTAAAGAGTCAGAAATATCTTTGTTCATATTGTCTGTAGGCATTTATGCCTTCAATATTTGTTGACAACCTGTTTTTGTTCTTGCAAAATTCATTCTATGATCCTAATTGATAAAACTGCATCCTTCAGCTACCTGCTTTTGGCTAGCCCATTGGCTAGCCCAAACGTTAAAACCAGTCACATAAGCACTGTATAGTGAGAGAGAGAGAGAGAGAGAGAGATGCATATGGCTCATGAAGAAGCAAACAGCTTCCACTCCCACTAACTCTGCCAAAAACAAACATTGCATGCTCTAAGTTAACCTTTGTGTTGTTACCTTCTGTTTCACCTTTAAAAAAAAACAAAAAAAACCAACAACATTATCACCTGCATGTTCATAATGTTCTATGAATTTAATTGACAGAGGAGAAAACAAAACATGTTTTAAGGTGCAGTAGCCCTACACTGGATTTTGAGCTACTTGAGTATTGTAGCACTTTTTTTTTTTGCCCCCCCAGGTAAGACTAATGCCCACCCACACCTGGCATCCTGGTAACACCACTGGCTCAAACTATCTTTTCTTCAAGTTGATTTAGCTGCTTGAACTGTTGTACTGAGTAGCAGCATCTTGCATTTCACTACCCTTACATCTCTGCTAGTAACATTAGTTAATGTAAACGTTTTTGGAAGGAAAAAGGTCAAATATATGGACTAAATTTATGCACATCCAACTGAACATTAGACAAGAATTGGCAAAATGACAGAGAGGCCAAATAATGAAAACATGCAGGACAGTCACAAAAACAGTTAGCTAACATAATATTATTAAGGGCTGTGGATGTAATGTTAGTGTTGGCTGTTTGCTCAATGAATATGTTTATTAATGTTATCCAGCATTTATGATAATACATTCGTTTCACATTTTGTCAGTGTTGCCGTGCTGGCCTGCCTGTTTAATTTTTGTTGACATTTTGATCAAAAGCCTACAACCAAATCAAAATCAATGTGCCAAAATGAACACTGTTTCATGCTTAACTTGCAACTTGCATACATTTATGACTTTTTCATTTTAGGGCATTTCTCTTTATGTTTCAAGCACATTTCCGTGACGTTATGAGCCCAAAATGAGGCTTCTCCTCAAATATAAATCAAATTATCTTTGCTGCGTCTCATCAAGTCATGTCTCATTTTTACAGCTGTCTCAGGTGAGTGGTGTAAGATTTGCTTTTTGACTGGCAACACTCACTAAATCTATTTTGAGTATTCAAGCACTCAGGGCGTTGAGAGCCTTGTCATAAATATCCATGTGCTCAAGACGAGAACAGAAAAAAGATGTGGCTCCAGTAATGTGAGGGGAAAACCTTCAGCTGCAGTGAGAACACCTCCTCAGTTGCCTCCATAAAAGAGCACATTAAGCTTCTGCTACTCCATTGTACAAGACATCATTTAAATTTGGCATATTCCAGAGGTCATTATCTACGTACCACATCCCCATCCACAAGCATTAGTGTTCTTCCTAATGAAGAGGATGGTTATTATAATCCACACATAACAGTGGAGCCTCACTAGACTAAATTGCACAGAATGGATACTTTATGACATGAGGGAATCAATTTGTACCACACAGCCATGGTTATAGCAGCACTGTGGTGTAAAACATGCATCAGGTCAACTGCAAGCAGATGGTGGTTGTGTAACAGCAGCTATTAAAAAGCCACAAAGGTTTCTCATGAAATGAAATTTGAGTATTGATAACCAAACCTGCATAAAGTCTATTGGATACATTTCACTTAACAGCTAATGATGCTTTAAATACACAATGGAAGCACAGACTGAGAACATCTGGGAGCAAAAAATATATATTTAAACTTTTATTGATTTTATTTTTTTTTATTTAGCTTTAAAAGCAAGTCTTTGCTTTGACCTTGGGCTCGTTCATAAATGATCAGAAATGGGTTTTTTTTGCACAATTATCAAAGTAAAGGGCTAACAGTTTAAATCTGTGAGAGGCCCACTTAGTAATCTCCTTTATCAAATCATGTGTTTGACAAAGTGGTTAACTTCTCTCCATCCTTGCTTGTGAATGACTGAGCCTTTCCGGGACACCCCTTTCATACCCAATCATGATATCACCTGTTACCAAATGGCCATCAAGTTCAACACTCTGTAATATAGAGAACAAGGAACTCTCATTCACAAAATTCAAATCCCGGATGACACTGATGAAGAAAGAAGAGGCTGAATGTGAATCCAACCTTTGCCAACAACAGGGCCTGTGCCCACTTTATAGGAGTGATATCAGACAACCTCCAGGGAAAGATTGGTGACAAAATTGTCTCGGCCCCCACCTATTATTTATGATGGTGCCGCTAACATTTCCACTGAAGAATGTGTGATGTCCATGCATAATGGAAGACTGTCAATACTGTAATTGGCCAGATGGAGGTTTAACATGCTCATGCAGGAGTGAAGTGGTGTGTCTCATTTGTGTTTTCATATTATGATAAAACAATGATAATGAATGAAGAATGCACTGTAAATCAATTATATTAGCCTAATATTTTGAATTCAGTGGATACATGTTGATGTTCTAAGTAAAAAATGCCAGTGCATTGGACAATTTACAAGCAGTATATATGTACAAGAATCACTTGGCAAATGCCTCAGCCAGAGCAGAGCAAGGGAGGTTTGTATTATCTCACTGTTAGAATATTTAATTATTGCAATCATTTTTAACTTTTGTGTTGTATGAGAGTCGAGAGAATTAGATTTCCATCGATATGTTTGCAGATTAAAGCCACCATAGAGGAGGGTACATTCATTGCATTCAGCCACTTCCTATCCGACCTTTTCTCTACCATCAGCCAGTTCAGTCTGCTGCTCCATAGAAATGATATAATTTTTCCTTAGATAACAGAGACAGATAGAAAATGAAATATAAATAAATATTTATATTTAGGAAAAAAAATTTGCATCTTCCTGTTAACATGTCTCTTATATTCTACCAAGAAAACTGTCTCTTCCCAGGCTGTTAGTGGCATCGAAAGTCTCTTTGCTACCATAGAAACTATGGCAGCCAAACCCAAACCTGATGGTAAGCTGTCTGAGCTGGCAGCCATGAAAGAGTAGCACCAACAGAAAGGAGGAAAAACTGAGAGACTGGGGTTTAAGTATTAAGTACACATATGTACTGTATGAATACAATTTAATATTTATTTCTTGTTAATAAAATTTAATTTGTGTTTTAATTGTTTTATGCTTCTCAAGAAATCACCCTTTTTAAAGGTGAAACTGAAACTTTAGCAGCCTCCATTTTTCTGTCACTATCTCCTGCTGATAGAAGGGAACAGGATACAGGAAGTGCCAAGATAGGGAGGTGTTTCAATATTTTCAACCATGACTCTTGGCCAGATGATAAGCTGGATCCAAGACCATGGTTTCCTGGAGTACTTCTCCATTGTCCTGGGTAGGTGAGATTTTTTATGCTACATGTATCATATTTCTGTAAGGCATTATGCCTTAAATTATGTTGATAAGGACCTTGTTTTCCTTCTCATGATTCCATTTCATGCAGGAGTGGGTGCAACAAAGAACAGGCCAAGGAGGAGTTCCAAGAGATGAAAATGACAAACACATCATTCAAAAATGAAAGCTATCCTGGGCTGTGCTCAGACTATGTGGTAAGCTCTGTTATTTTTAGTATATAAGCATTTTGTGACAATAATATTTGTCACTGTTAATTTGGCTGGTTGGTTTGATCATATACTTGTTTTTGAGTATCCTGCACTCAAAAACAAGGTGAAGATCATGCTTCCAATAGCAGTCTGTGAAAGAGGCTCAGAACAGAATCAAGTCAGACGTTAGGGCAAGTCTGTGCACTGATTCTGTGGAATATCTCATCCAAATCAGTGTTGAGGGGCCACAACTGATGAACTGTGATACCAGGCAGGATGTTAAGATCCTCCCAGGGAAAGCGGGTCAGGAGGCCCAACTATAAGAGCTGGCTCCTCTGAGTTGAATTGCAAGAGATGAAAGAATTGTTCTGTTGTGCTTTGCTTTCATTTGGTAACCTCTTTATATTTTCTTAGGTTAGGTAGATACTTTATTCATCCCCTTGAGGAAATTTTCTTTTAGAATTATATAAAAGAATGTGGCCTGTTATGTCAGTCACTGCTCATGGAAAAGAAATTAAGTATTCACAATAAAATATTTTTGCAAATATCAACTTTCAAGTCACTGACAGTCTTTACATAAAAACAAACCTGGGGTATGCAACTAAAGACATATTCATCAGCATTTGGCTTCCAATTTTGCCCTCACCACATTGCCATTTTACCTTACAGATTTATACAGACTAAATAAATGAGATAATGTGCGGGGATTTTTTTTTCTCTCCTTTAGATTGAGCCAAGCTAGCTGTTTCCAGGCTTCATGCTAAGCTCAAAGAGATCCTTAAGCTTAGCATTAGGCTTGCGTCCATATGGCATTTGTCATCAAACCCGCCACCAGTGTGGTTGATGCACTAACAGATTAGATTAGCTGCAGATGGCAGTTGTGTTAGCTTGGCTGCCCCTGTTAGTCACATTGCCTTGCAGGTTGTAGTAGTATCTTCAGTTTCTCCCATACTAATATTTCTGTTCATCTAGTACATCATGTTTAAACAGATCCATCTATGGGAAACCTCTGCGATGTGTTGCACCCAGTCAGTGTTTCTAAATTAGAAAGTACTTCTCCTGCTATAGGAAAACAGTCACTCAGGAAATGTGCACAGATTTCTCATTTGTGACACAGTAGTAGTTTTATCATAGGTCCACATACAATGAAGACACTCTTTTCTCAACTTTATTTAATAAAGTTTGCAGGTATCTTCTCTGGCTACCTCTCTAAATTAAACATTCAAATCTATTCAAGTTTTCTCAGATGTCTGGAGGTTCATTTATCTTCATATAAAGAGGAGATTGTCTCACACAGAGATGAGCGAAAGGTAGTCCCTGGTTGCAGAAGAAAGAATAATTAAAAGGTTAAGTGCTGATCATTTTTTTCTGAGATCACCCGTGGAGCTTTAAACTGAGGCCAGTGACTCACAGCTCTAATTTGCAGAAAATGTCAATACTAAAATGTCAAGGAATAGGTCAAACACGATTGGGTCCAGAGTTTAGCCAGAAGCCTGCGCTTTTCAGACCAATGTGAAGCAGCCACTTCAGCCAAGTCGGGGGTCTGACACATTAGCATGCTAAGAGACCCTCTGGGTCATTGACTTTATAGTCACTGACTTTGCAGTGGACAGCTTCACATTCATAGGTGATTAAAAAACACTTCAGGAGACTCTTCACAAAGACCCTGGATTCACCAGACAGTATTCACTGGCTGCATACAGTCAAATATAGCAAGGAGAGCAGAGCCTGATATACGATTCACTTCATCTATCAAGCTCAGAGACACTTACTAAGTCATTTTATAAGCAGAAATTCCAAACACACTCTTGTTTCTAGCCTCTCCAATTTGCAGATTTGTGAATTTTCTTAGTCCTCTATGGTAATAAAGAAATATCTGTGGGGTTTTGGATTGTTGGTCAGACAAAAGAAGCAATTTAAATATGTTAACTTGGGCTCTGGGGAATGGCAATGGGCATTGTCTCAGAGCATTTTATAGAGAACAATAACTTCTGTGCACTGTGATAGACCTCTTGTTCCTCAAAACAGAGCAAAAGAGTTTCGTAAGAGCTTCATTATCCTGTTGCAAGTCTTTTCACCCAGAACCCTGTTTTTACGCTTAGATGTTTTAGGGCATTGAGCATGTTAGGCTGCATAGAGGAGATCTGGGCAAAAAGTTAGGCTGGAGAAATGTTTTGGATCAATTGTCTTGGAACACTTAAACCTTTGGACTTGATTGATGGGTTTCATTGATGTGCTCTAATTTTATATATTTGTCTTTTTAAAACTATGGTGTTGTAGGGTATGAAAGCATTTACCTTAAGTTAATCATAGCATCATTGTTTATAGAGTATTCTATTGAATCTGTGTTTCTCTTTTCTTTAATATGTACTGTATCATGAATTCTCCTATTGAAGTTAGCACATGAAAAGGGGACTACAATACCTTTCAGTGTGGCCTTGTGACATGGATACACAAATGCTTTGTACTGGGGTTAATAACTGGAATGTATATACAAGTTGGTGGTGTTCTTGTTTCATAATGGAAAAAACTTGTGACTAATAGACTAATAGAATAGACTGTTCTGATTCAGGTGCAAATTCTTCAGCTCCTGTACCAATTTTTTAGTGAAACTCCAGCATTTGACAGATGCTGTGAAGACTCCTGACCAAACAATTATTTGAGAAAATAATCAGATTAATAAAAAGAAAAACCGAGGAAAAAATGTAGATTTTCCATTTCTAAATTCAAATTGCAATAGCGTAATTAGCATATGCAATAGTCACCAGTCCCTTCCTCATATTGCATAAAAAGATATTTGACTGTGGCTTTTTATACATGATCCCAGACTGCTCTATGTTGCCCCCCTGACAGCATCTTCTGTAAGAAATTACACTGAGTTAGTGTGCGCTGAAAAAACTATGTCTGATTTCCACAAAATTAATCTTCAATATTTATGGAAAACAGTATCAGCAAAGAAGTGAAAAAGAAAAGATGGAGCGTACCATCTACACACGACGGGGCAGCTCTGGTGGTGCCAGCCACTTGCCCAGGAAAGCAGGAGCACTTCACAGTTTGTGACCGCTCCTCGATTTTGTTCTTGTTGCAGCAGCGATGCAACGCCACCACTTCGCAGGTGCCTGTTCGGACATGGTGCACTGCTGGAGAAATGACAGGAAAGATGGAATAATCAGAAAGGATTCAACCCAGTGGCGGTACAATGGTTATTACCCTCATCTCCACACCCACACTGCTGGCCTTGGATTGAGTCCTTCATGAATATCTCTCTTGGGTCTCTATTGCCGCTCTGTATCCCTCTCATCAAAATTACCAGAAAGAGCAGACTACCAATTTTTTTAAAGGGATTTTTATGGAGGGTGCAATTTTCCTCTCTTTATAGGCATATATTCTTTATAAAGTATCATTTTGTTTGAGTGGCCTAAAGTTCTTAAGGTTGCACACTGGTTTTCATTGTCTAAAAATTGGACCAAAATGAAAGCTGTATTAGACAGATTAATTTTTCCACTTCCATAAAGTTGGCCAGCTCTCAAGAGATGCATTGACCAAAAAAAAAAAAAAAAAAAAAAAAAAAAAAAAAAAAAATCTTGAATAATCAAAGCAGCAGAGACAGATCCTGACTTGTCTCTTGTCTGGGTCAAGCTCTGAAAAATGCTGCATCCTACATTTCCCATGATGCAACGAATAACATCTTTTTGTTGGACCTCCTCCTTACTGGCACAGTAAATACCTAAATTACACACCTCCACTTTGTAATGCAGGTTTTCTGTTATACACTTATGCTCTCTGAGCTCAGACCAAGGAAACTCTGATGACATTACTGTGACATCATCAGGGTTATTTCCTCAAGAAGACATTAGGGGGAAGTTACATAGGGACATAGAGATCTTTATAAGTAATCGATAATATATTTGAATCAGTTCTTAAAGGCAACAGGTATGTTGTGTTCTTGTTATTCATCTTTTTGAGGCTGTTGCATGGAACAATTTGCCCCCTCACAAATTTTAAAAGCCCTTCAGTCACTTCACCCTACAAATGTTGAAAATCTATGTAGCACAAATAAACTAATCTTTCATGTGTAAAATTGTTGGAGTGTCCCTTTAAAACCATTTAGTAGAGGCAGCAGCTTTAAGCATGGAGGTACCCAGTCAGGATCTGGATCAGGATTATTGTAAACACGATTGAGAGCATGATCTGTGTTATTTGATGAAAAAAGGCCTGTCTAAATAAATGAATAACTCAAGTATGAGATGATAATGATTGGAACTGATACTTATCCAGATTTCCCACAACAAGCAGCTGCCCTTAAAAAATTCAGATATGTGAAGGGGAAAGTGCAGCTCTGCAGTATTTGGAGCCAATTTCCAGATCACGCTCCATTGTCTGAATTATTTAGAGCCTGAGCTGTTCCATTCTCCTTTAATTGCATGTGACATTTTCTTGAGGTGTCCTTCTGCTGAGATAATCACTGCTGCTGCGGTAAACAGTAAATTCGAAATGACTGCGTTACACTGGTCCTAACTGTCTGTACTGTAGTGGCTCAGCTAAACCCTGTTAATTACGTTTTCACTTCAGCCTGTTATGTTGGTGGACAGCAACACTTTCCAGCTGCTGTAACAAGCAACTGCTGAGACTAACAGTGATAGAATCAGCTGCTCTGCTTTGACTGAACTATATTAAATCTGACTAAGATGTTCAACAACTGTTGAGCATGACAATACCCTGGGCTTTACTTGCTACTTTTTATATTTAGAACTCATGACAGACATGACACATTAAAATTAGCTGGAAATATAATATTCACATCATATGTTTTTATCCTCCTGCTATGTTTGGGTTACTTTCTGTGATTAGATAGCATCAAACATTTCACTGATGGCTCCTGCTAAGATATATAAGTTAGCAGGAAGAAAAGGACAAAAAGTCAAACATAAAAAGCCAAAATACAGAAAAAGGAAGTTCTGTTTTGATTATGCACTCAACTTGTGATAGTATGTCTTCCTCCCCGCCCCGCACATCCTTCTTCTTACATCAAAAATAAAGCAGGTAGTCAGCCAAAAGTAGCGGGATGCTTACTCATGCTCTGCCCCAAACAAGAAAAGATATGAAAGACAAACACACAGCAAGCCGAGCTGCTTTAGATGTGAGAGAAGTGCTGCCAGTATCTCTCTAAAGGACATGCTTCACACTGAGAGGCTGTGGTTTGTCTGACTGGATTTGGAGTTCTACTTGGATGCCTCCTCGGTTTCCCCTGCCAGCAGATACAGAGAAAAGCATTTCACTCGGGAATCAGTCGGTCTGACCAGAGTCCAGCTTTAAACCTGCTGCGCTGCCACTGTGTCAGAGAGGATCCCTCTAGCCATGGACATGCTGCTGCTGCTCCTGCTGCAGTTGTGGTTTGTAGATTTGTGTCTTAAAAGTTTTATAAGACCTGCATGATGCCATAAAATTTAAATAGCAGGATTCAGGGGCCTCCTGTTGCACTCATAGGTAAGAAATCTACCATATGGCTGCAACATCCCCACTTTGAATCTGGCTGTGGGGACCTTTCTTGTATATTGTGTTTTCTCGCTCTACTCATGTTTCGTGTTTGCATCCCAACTGTCCCAAAAAAGGCAAAACACCAAAAACAAAAATATCCATGCATGAAAAATGAGAGGGAGATGAGAAAGAGAAGGACACAACTAGACAATGTGAGTATAAAGTAAGTAAAGTAAAGTGAGATATTTGCTGTTCTTTAAACTCAAATGACTCAGTTTTGTTGTGACTGGGACACTTTTTTATAAAGTCTCAGCCAAAATCAGACTTACGCCATGACTCAAAATGCCACGAACCGGAATGTGCTAGAAACATAAAACAGCTCGATAACTAGAAATGATGTGCAAATGCTTCAGAAGAAATATAAGCTCAATGGGCCAGATGATGGTGCTGTAATTAAGGCCCAAAAAATGCAATTGTGGAAAGGCCATTCTTTAAGTCATGCTAGCAGTGTATGGAGCACAGCCGTGATTGATCTGTCAGTCGTTGGTCCACCACTTTAGTCCAGACTGAAATTTCTTAACATCTATCGCATGGATTGCCATGAAGATTTGTACAGACGATGAAGCCTCTACTTAACTCTAGCGCCAATATGTGACTGACATGGATGATTTACTATATTTTTGTTATGACTCGATTCTGCAGCTTCAGCGTGAAAGACGTGAAAAACTTTGCATTTGAAAAGAATTTATTGCAGCATCTCCTGTTACAAAATCAGCCCTCAGGCATGTTACATTGCTTTGCCTGCAGGTAAAAGGGAGACAATTATGTTGAGTAAATAGGTACTTCCACAAACTAACAAGGAAACGAAAGGAAAAAAAAAACAATTTGTCTCTTTTAATTATAATGTTTCATGCTTTTGATTACACACAAAGGAGAGACTCATCCTCTTACCCTTTGCTAAACAGAATTGAATACATTCAAGATATTGCAGTTTATAAAAGAACAGATGTCTACACTCAGGGTCAAGACCAACACAATTTTCCCAAACAATAAGACAACTGATGTAAAGACTAAATATTTTCCACAGTGAGAAGCCAGCTGTTTTTCATGCTCCCGTCACTTCTTACAATGAGGGCAACACACTTTCCCTGGACCTGCTGCAACTCAACTAATCCTTTTGTAAAAGTTCTCCTGAGTGAAAAGGTCTGATGTTTCTGTTTTGATGATACTCATCAACAGATTGTGTTTGAAAAATGAAGACACACTGTTTGCATCAGAAGTGCAAATTCTCAGAACCCACACCCAGTGAGCCAAAGTATCACTCGTCTTGCCAAGAAAAGAAATCACCACCTACTACCTACTGTCACTACCTCTTCATGGCTAATCAGAGCGTAATGCAGTGGTGTAGCATAAACACAAGACTGAATTAATTGAAATAAAGCTGCACTAGCCAGCAACCTGATGTTTTTTAAGACAAAATGATTAAAATGAAAGAGTGACAGCACAGTGAGTGTTTACTTTGCAATGCATAAATTGCTGTAATTGCACTATTTTTGCACAGGAAAATTCAATTTGATAGATTATTACCCTTAACTGCCTCAGACAAAACAGCCTAACATGTAGATATCCACTAAGCTTTTACTTTAAACCCTCTGTGGGATCGTTTTAGCCTCAATCCATAAACAATTAAACTTCTTTTAAATGGCTCATCACCATAATGCTTTGGACTTTTTACCTGTTCTGTATGAATACATTACGGCTGCTTGGGGGGGGGTTGACAGCGTGTGGATCAATACCAGTGACTCAATGATTTCTTGTGCTAAGCAAGAATGTTGTTTTTAAGCAAAACCCTAATTTCAATACAAGTCAAAACTTTGGACCTCACCAACAAATGTGGAATTAAATGGCCATCCAGTGAGTGCTAAATAAACCAAGATATGTTTTATATTTTCGATTCTCTTGTGGAAAAGCATTCAAGTAAAATACTTTATGAAGCTGCCTGAGAAAATGCCAAGAGTGCAAAGTGACTACTTTGAATGTTCTAAAATATGTAGCATATTTTTTTGTTTAACATTTTTTATTTTACTACATAATTCCATATAGTTTTGATGTCTTCGCTTTTGATCCACAAGGTAGAAAAAACGAAAAACCATTGAAGGAAAGGGTTAGTCCAAACTTTTGCCTGGTGCTGTATATTACAAGATATAATAAAACATGATGAACTACAGGTCTTAAATGAACTGAGGCATCACTCTGAAAAAAGAAGAGACATTTCAGATCTGTTGTCCCCCTCTACCATATCTTCCCCTTCTACCTGCCCTGTGCTCTTATCTTGTAATTTTAAAAATATCCTTTTACTTCTGTGTTCAGCTCTCATTTCTTTCCCTGGCATCTTTCTATTACACTGCCATGATGGCAGGAATATTGCCCTGGTATTGTCACTGTGACCTGCATACTTTCTATTGACACTTGGTTGTGAGACTGGTGCTCTAAGATCTGAATCTTATTGTAGGTTGCACTCATTAATATGCCTGTGATGTGACATTAGATGGTGTATGTGTAGAGGCAGTTGTCAAGTTAAAAGGGGATGGGGAAGTACCTTTCTTTTATACACTAAGTGCAGTTTTGAGGGTACTTCTACTACTTATTGAACTTTTACTCCACTGCTTGTATTTGACAGATATAATAGTTACTACTTATTATCAGATTATGCTTTTACGTTTGTAAGTGTATGACAGCCTTATAAAATAAACACATTGTTAGATATTCAATTAGTGGTTTGGCCTTTTTGCCGTGTGACCCCTTACAAAACTCTTAATGTGAACTCCCAACACTTGATGCGAACTATCACACAATAGTATGTGTTTACCAGGCATTTGTTCCTTTTAGTGAATCCTTTGAACCAGAAATGTTTTCACTGAATAGTGAGGGGTCATTTCTGTCTGTGCAGAACTGAAATCAATCTGCCTGATAAGATTTTATGCGTCTGTCTCTGGAGAAACTGCAAATGATGCGTTCTTTGTATCATTCATGATGCTGTTGTGAATGATAAAGCAATCATGACTTTGCTTTATATACAGCATTATACGTGTAGCCAAAAATATCACCTCTCATATCAAGAAATGATCTTTGACAATGAGCTCAGCGAGTCTAATTCCCTCTGTATCAACCTATATAATGAGGTGTAGAAGTGTTGTGTTAATAGTGATGAACAGATTTTTCCCTCACAGTCTCTTTGTTACTTTGTCACTGTCAGTTTAGCAGTTTAGAGTGACAGATGAGGAAACGCTTTCTTCAAAGCACAATTACAAATCAGATTCAGGGAGCCAAGTCAATACAACTATAAATACTGAGCATGTGGATTGATTGTTTAACATGGGGATCCCGTTGTGTCTCTGACTCTAAGTTATTGCTCTCTCAAGGGTGCAAGTCCTGTTTTCCTTTCTTGGCAAGATGCTTCTTATGCATCACATAAGTCAATTTTATTACAAAGTACAGAAAGTATAAGATGCAGCGCAAGCAACAATCTTTGGTGCATAAGTCTGATATGGATCTCATACGTCAGTGCAACATTTACAACAGTAAGGAAAGCACCTCTAAACTGAAACTATTCCACCTGAATGCTAGATGTCTAAAAATACTCAGGATGAACCATCAAATATATTTCATTCCACTCAGGTTCAAGTTCCCCCTTAGCAACCTGTGTGCTTTGATTCTTGCTAAGTGGTTTCCCCATTGTTGGCGCTGAAATTCAAGGCTATAATGTGTCTGCAGGGATCACGCTAGCACAACTTGAAGGTCAGAATTAAAGTATGAAGTTACTGTGTCCACAGATGTGCTGCATTACAAAAGCCAGGTGGAGAAGTATCCCTGCCATTTTTCTGATGATGTAATGTTGTCTCAATCACTCTGTAGAGTTTTAAATGGCTGATTAATCATGTGTTCATGTGAGCACTACAGAGGAGTAACTCTTTGCATTTCAAAAACTATGCATAGCGACCTTTTGACTTTCTGTCTTTTGTTGTTTGTATTCAATTCTGAAGCATTTTTTTGTCTTTTAATTTTGCTCCTTTTCGATCCAGAACTAGAAATACACAATTCCTTGTTTGCTGCTGAACACCGCTATTGGCTTGGGAAGTGTGTAGACAGCCAAGCTGATCTTTACAAAATGGACCTGAGTGGGAGGGAAATTAATAACAAAGGCACAAGACACCGGTAAGATCCCCACCAAAGAGAAGACAGACAAATAAACACATACACCTATTTAAATCATTCCTTTTTTTCAGATTTCGCTGGTGTTGGTTTGTCTGTCTGTTTGTTTGTTTGTTTGTCTGTTTGTTTGTTTGTTTGTTTGTCTGTTTTCAACATAACTCAAAAAGTTATGGACAGATTTTGATGAAATTTTCAGAAAATGTCCTTTCTGGGACAAGGAACAAATGACATTTTGGAGGTGATCTGGAAAACCACCATTACGGAAATGTCGATTTTCGGGTATAACTATTAAACTAAAAATGATATCAAAGTGATTCCAATTGCTAAGGGTATGTTTTTATGGTCCAGGAATCCATTGAAATAGATAAATCAAAGGTAGGACTAATATTTTGGGGTGTAAGTCACAATAAGCTGGGGGAACTGTGCTGCTTGGTGGAGGTCTGCATTGTCCGAGTGCTTTTCTAGTTCTTTATTAGATTGTTTACGGCTAACCAGGTTTGAGAGAAGAAAGACGAGGGGAATGACATGACATCTTTCTGGTGAAACTGAACAAATATTATATTAAGTTCGGTATGTACTGGGTCTGCCCTGTTGCTCACAGTACTGGTCCTAGCCCTTGCACGTTGAGCTTTCACCTTTTTGCACGGGTTCAGAGACTCACTGCTGCAATAGTATTTTTGGTGTATAATAATTGTTCTACGTATTATTTTAAATACTTACATTGCCTAAGCTACTGCTTTGATACAGCTTACGTGTTCATAGATTTTTTTCTTGATTTACTGTCTCAATAAAACACTTAGAATCAACAGTTACCCAGTAAGTAGAATAAAACACTACATTTCATAGTGACTAGCTTAATGTCCCTTAAACTTGTATTTTGGAGTGATAAGGCATAAATAGTTATACTTGCCATCACATCCTGTTAGCATGCCTTGCATAAATAGTAAGAGGGTTAAAGAAATGAAAGAACAAGTTGAATTTGGGGGCATGCACAAGCGTAGGAAAGCAGGTTGTAATAGATGCTAATGAAATAAATCAAATGTCTCTACAACTTGTGAGCTGAGCTGACTGAATCCTGTCTGACTCCTCTCTCTGCTCTGCCTGCCTTCTGGTCAATAAGGGACGGGCACAAAGGCAAACGGAGTGACCACTGTCACCTTTTTTAAGTTTATGTTGTAAACAGCCGCAGTAGTAAAGGACAGACTCTTCTTTGCTGTATCATTGTCTGACAATTGAGCGCCAAGGCAAACCTTCGTTCTTCACATATCAGAGAGGAAAATAAACTGAATTTACATAACTGTCAGAGAGTAGAAAAACATATTTGATGGTGCAAATATGATCCCGTCTTTGCTGACACAAACCGGATATTTCGAGAAGTGAAAGCTCATATGTGCATTAGTAAATCAACTTGCCTGCTTGCTGAAATGAACTAAATTTGCCCTGCTTGTCAGAGAGTAGGCTTAGTTCTCTTCTTGTTGTGTTCTCTGGGAAGAAATACATTTTCTCTATTTTGGACGTGTTCTGGGTTCATTTCATCCCTTGAATGATAACAGGTTTACAGCAACAGAAATAACACCCAGGGGAAATTAGGGGGCTGTGGTGGCTATCAGAGAGAAATTAAATGCATGCGAGATTATTCTGATCCACTTCCTGCAGAAATGATGAGCGCCTTGAGTGGGGGATCGCTGCCAATCAAAGCCACGCACATCAAAGAGCCACGCTCCCATCTAATTGGTCGACATAGAAAGGAGAGGTATATACGATTTCTATCATACTCGCAAATGGACATCTTGTCCGGCAGCAGCACTGTCTGCACACCACCAATTACCTGAGGCTGTGTATTGTCAGTGGGACTCCCAGTGATGAAACATGTGGGTCGGCCTCTACTTGTAATGTTGCTGAGTTGCCATAATTGATCTCCCTGGGTTTACTAGTGACGACTCGACAACACTTTTAATGAGGCAAGGGGAGACGAGTTTGACTCATACCTCCAAAATAGCTGTTTCAATCCAATTACTCCACAATTCACTACCGTGACATTTTATTTGTGATGCAGCATAGCGAGAAATTCCTTTCCAAATACCTCACAATAGAAGTGGCAGCGCTACCTCCACACACTTGTCCTGCATTGGTGGAGCCAGTCAATATGTTTTAGATGGAGAATTGAGGAATCACAATATGAGCAAATCAAACAAGCCTCGACAAGTTCAATTGCTTTTTATT
The DNA here is from genome assembly GCA_037975185.1 of Centropyge bicolor. Taxonomy (NCBI): domain Eukaryota; kingdom Metazoa; phylum Chordata; class Actinopteri; family Pomacanthidae; genus Centropyge; species Centropyge bicolor. The sequence continues at coordinate 398,021 of JBBMOC010000004.1, read as the reverse complement.
GAGCTGTGTAAACAGATGGGAGACGTTTAGGGACAGACAAAAGCTGCTTGTCTAGACATGGAGAACTGTGATCTTATTGTGAGCGTCTTTGGGAAACCTGAGTGAATGAGCACATGATGGGACTGGGACAACTGAGTGGGGTAAAATGTCTTTACCTTGATTTGCTCTCCTTTATTGAAAGACTGGAGCAGTGGTCTCACTTTCTGAATCCTTTTACAGAATGATCTAATACAATAAGAAACACTGCCCACAGCTGAACATAAATGGTCTTTGACTGTCATCACATTTCTACTACTTCCGTGTTCTCCTTGTTCTATGAATAGTTAACTTGGTGTCATTCCTGTCATTCAAAGCTTTCCGGTTCCCTACATTTACAGGAATAAACATCTCAAAGAGGGACTCCCATCCTACACATCAGTTTACTAGTTCTAAAGAGTATGACTCAGCCTTTGAAAACAGTTGTTCAGTGTCTTCTTCTGGCTCTGGAGGAGCTTTGTAAAAAGAAAATCACCACTGATGATGTCGTTAGGCTTCTCTCAGGTCAAGCTTGGAGAGTAGGTTTTTAATGGTATTGTAAGCCCACGTCAAAAACTGCGTGAGGAGCTTGACAGATGTAGGCTTTTATCAGGCAGAGGGAACAAAGAACACAATTCGCTTACTACAACTCATACGCAACAACACATCTGTGCTCCCATATCGATGCAGAATTCCACTACATTGATCACAAAAAAGCCCTGTGTATTAGTCTCTTTGTGTTCAAATATGTAGTGATGGAGTATATATGTGATACAATGTATCTACGTATGTCCTGGAGGCTCGCATAAAGCACACTGGGGAAAACAAATTTCCTCTTTGTGGACAAAAAAATCCATCTAGTGAGCTGCACTATAGAAAATGTAGGATGCACAATTTCAGAGTTTGACTCACGTCAGCTGATCTCTGGCTCTTTCGCATTATTTTGGCTACTTTTAAAACAAATTGTCTGTGATGACATTACTCTAAAATTATTAAAGTGAAATATTAAATCACTGGAATGCTTTCAAAAATGATTTCAAAATGCTTGGACTGATGGAAAGCTCCAAATTAATTTTGATTTCAGCTGCTGCTTGCTACCTAGTGACATTGGTGCTGTGGTGAAAGAAGTAATTGGGAGAAAGGATAAGGCTGGCTTCATCAAAAAACTAAAACATCAATTTTGTAGCACGTCTCTCAATACTACAATTTTTTAAGGCTCAATAATTTCCTAAATCAGCTGAGAACTGCTGTTTCTAGCAAACGTTACTCAAACAAGAGTAAATGGAGCATTTGAAGTGGATTATTTTCAGTTGCAGATTAATAGACATTTGGTGGTGTAAGTGTTTCTGGAAGCAGGACAGTGTATGCAGCATTCAAAATAAACTGCAGTGTGTGTGTTCATAGCAGTGACAGAACATGTCACCCAGGGCAATAGTGTTGCTCACTGATGTGTTTTTCTTTCATAGTTTTTGAACAACAGTGGAGCTCTGTGGCACAGAGGAATAAGCTCAGAGGAACAGGGAATCAGGCAACGGTCTTTTCATGGGGTTTGTTGGCAATATTAAAAAACAACAGAATATCACCAGCATCATCCTTTAACATTAAAGTCAATTCATGCTTTGAAACATCAGCAAAGAAAACATGAATTTGTATAAATGTGTAGTTTTGCTATAAATCTTGTCACTGTCAAAATCGTTCAGAGACAACATCATAATATCACACATAAACCAAGCTGCTCACACTATAAGTAAGCAATAAGGCACTGGGATCAGGGAAGTCTGTCAGACGATATGCTAATAATGCTTCTCAACCCACAAGTTAGTACAGTAGCTTTGGAAACTTCTTAAGTGGCATCATGGAGATATTTAGGTTCTGATTCCACAAGATGATGTGGAGATTAGCACAAACTGCTCAAAGACAGAAGCAGGAAGTTTAAGTTTTAATCTTTTGATAGTTTAGAATATGCATTTGCTGCCACAAGAAACAAGTGTTTAATCAAATATGTATACAGGAAGAAACGCTTTTTCCATGGCAGATTGGTGAAGTTAGAGCAATGAGCATAAGAAAGACACTTAAGGAGCCAAATAAACCCAGATTTCATTTCGATGTCCTCACCTGTTGTGGCTTCCGTTTGTCCAGTCATCTCCCAGACGCTGATCACAAGCACCATTACAAGTAGAGCCCCTTTACTTGTGTATCGCTCACTCATCCTGGGAAACACAAAGAGGATTGTTAGCATGGTAAACCCTTAAAATTCTTATCATCCAACAGCACAAGAGCTATGTTTAGCATTTCCACACAAGCAACGACAACAATATTCTTGTCTTTATTAGCCTACAGTTTACAATGTGAGCCCTCGGGTTGAATTTGAAGATTTTTCTGTTGCACAACAGGAAGAGGGTACTGTTCAACTAGCTCAGGGTTTAACTTCACCGTGGCTTAGCTCGTCTGACGGCAGTGTTTGCTCTTATTGAGAGGAGATACAGGCTCTTATCCATCTTCTTGCTTTCCTAAACAATCTACAGCTGTGAATGTGCCCTAGATCACTGTCTCCAAATCCTTTTTTCTTCCCCCTGCACTTTCTCCCCTCTTTCCTCTACCAGAAGGCTCTTACAGCGAGGACATGAACAGAAGGTGAAGACCCTCTGCTGCCTCAACAGGCTTCAATAAGTCTCTTTAGGCTCTGCAGCAGAGTGGAGGCGAGCGAGCGGGCCGCAGCAGCTAATCCATCCCTCCACACTACCTTTTCCTCCGCACTCCCTCTCCCTAATGAAGTGTGGTGGAGCTGAGGCCACACTGCATAAGCCATCTGGCACAGTGTGTTATCATTGACAGACAACGATCAAATTTCAAACGGAGATGCAGGAGCGGTACGGTAATTACTGGAAGAGGCATGGTATCGTATGGCGTGAGCGTACAATGTTACAAGCTGCGTTTACGCCTTATTTACCGCCTCCCACCTCTTATCTGCCTGCCTCATTGACATATAGATTGGCTAAACCTTGTTGGGGTTCTCGGATTATTTGTGTAATTAAGTTTATTTCGGTAACGTGAACATGACCTTTAGCCCAGATTGTTTTATACCTTGCAGTGTCACACAGGAATTAGATTTGAGCCGTGTGTCAAAACAGCACAGACAGGACTCACATGTTTAGCGTGCCGTCTAAAATTATAAATAAGATGTCTATCATCAAGACATGCAGGTAATTACAACTAAAACACAAGGGAAACAATTTGTCATACAGCCTGTAGCCACATGTGTAAGACTTTGCGAACAACTGCTCTCGTTGTATTTTAGCCTCTCTGAAATTATGTGAGAAAACACCGGATGAAGGAAGACATTTATTTTTGGATGCATGAAATTCACATGTGAATGTTTTTGATGTTTTATGTATTGAGACTTAAGATGGATATTTAATGATGCATTTCATTTGTTACTGACCTTAAAGAAAAGCTTTACCTTTAAGGAATTAATCTTCCAGTTGTCTGGCATCCTCACAGTAACTATAACTTGTAGTTTTGACTTTTAGGGATCTTAATTTAGCTTAGATTGGATCTTAATTTAGCTTGGATTGGACTGATATCATTTTGAATGTAACTAAATACCTGTACTATACCTTTTAAGGTGTTGACGTTTTATGCTATTTTTCATTTCTACTCCACTACATTACATAGAACAGTCCTTTTTACTGCACTATATTTCTTTGACATCCATGATTACAAGATTGTTTTTCTATCTAAAGCACAATTTGGAAGAGTGAAATTTTCAAATCACAAAATCCCCAATTAGCTGCGCAACTTGCATAATTGTTAACAAGCTGTGGTGTGTGACTGTTACAGTGAGATCTATCACCTGCAACTTTACTCAGTTGTAATTCAAGCTGATTAACTTTAATTCTGAGACTTAGGAATGCAACAAAAATAAACTCATGATTGTTGTCAGGTCAATGTTATTTCTTATGTTTACTGCTCATAATAGCCCATAAATAGGTTTAGGTAATTACCTCACATCAATTTCAACAGCTAACACGTAGCTCAGCGGTTGTCACGTTAACATGACAGCATCCCGGTTAAACTTTTAAACACTTTATATCATTGTTAAAAGCTCAGCATTGAGATCTTCAGTGTTCAAGATTGCAGCAGCTTATCCTTTCAGTCTGTAAAGCTCAGGTTAGCTAAAGCAAAGCTGTAAACACCATTACTTGGGCTCATCAGTCACATATCCCAACCTTGTCAGACTAGCAGTTTGCCATTATTATCATGGGCCTGCTTCTCCCAACTGGCCTTATCTGCTTCAAAGAGTGATTGAACTTTACCAGGAAATATCTGAACGTTGTGTCATGTAGCCACTTATCCATACGAGGAAGAATAATACATCCAACACCTGAATGAACCCAACAGATCTTTTGTGGTCTCATGGCGGATTTATCCATTACCAAAATGATGTAAACGTCCACAGCAGAGAAGCTGGACAGACATGTGAAAGGAAATTCACTCAAATGTCGAGTATGATAGTAACGTAATAGCCAGGCTTATGCATTTGCTGAAATAGGCCTCAAAGTGTACTTGTACCAGAGTGGTGGGTGCTAGTGTTCACCTCCGTGGCAACAGAATTATAGCCGCTGGTTAGTGGAAGAATCGGAGGTTGGGTTGAAATGGTGGCCAGTCGGTATGTGTGTGTGTGTGTGTGTGTGTGTGTGTGTGTGTGTGTGTGTGTGTGGAAAAGGGTCATTGGTGACGGAGTGCAGGGGCAGAGCATTACGGCATCATTTGTTGGGTGCTGTCTAAGAGTGCAATTCTATAAATGACATCTCATTGTCCCTGAATGTGCTGTGTTGTCATTGGTGCGGCGGTGTGCTTGGCAGAGCGAGCCACTGAAGATTGGTTACAGTTTGAGGCCATTTTACATCTTGACCTTCAAGTGGAAGTCTTAAGTAACTTCGGAGAAATACAAAAAAATCTGTGGTATTCTCCCAAACTACTTGCTCTTTAAGTCACCATTTTATCTGTGTTTAGCTGCTTACTTCTCGCTGATATAACACAAAGTGATCTCTATCCAGTTCATAGAGGTGTTACTAACTGCTTTTTTAAATGCTGTCTTGTGGCTCTTTTATGCTGCAGAGGGAGACATTTTGCATTTTCCTTCCCAGAACTGTTACAACTGCATAATTCATATTATGAAAAATACTCATGTACTGTAAGAGTTCAGTTTTGATCATGAGAAAACATAATTCTGTTCTCCTAATTTAGAGCTGCACTGACAAATGTGTTTATATTAACAATAGATCAAAAGATCATGTGTAGTGTTCAAAAGGTCACGCGTAATAATGAACCCACAGAGAATTATCACTCGTTTCTGCAGTTCAAGTATTTTAGCATCTTTAAGCTCATTGTTGGTTTTACAGTCCACAACTTTACTTTTTTCTCATCAATGTTCTTTTTAATCACAGCGGGTGGCTGTATTTAGTGAAAAGAACTGATAAATCCACTGTACTTTACCTGCCCAGCACCAAACGGAAGACAGACAAAGATTGCAAATAGCTGGTGAACATAGTGGATAATTTAGCAGCTAAAGAGCCAGATATTTCCCTCAGGAGTTGGCGAAGCCCAAACCAAAGCTCGAAGGAGAGCGAATATTGGACTTGCATTCGTCAGGTGGCCAGAAACATGGCTCTGAAATGAATGCTAATTTTGATCACCGTCTGCTGAACGTGTAATTAGGTAATTAACATGATCAGCACAACTTTACACAGCGATATGTCAGTGTTAAAAATACATTGCAGGAATTGTTTCATCCATGTCAGTAGTTTAACAAACTCCTTTACTGTACAAAATGCATCAGCTAAATGCTTGAAATCCTTGTATCATATTATGTTTTGTGTGGTTTGTACGATTAAGATGCATCATTTACATAATACATATAGAGAAATAATACATCAAGAGGTGTTTGTAGTGCTTTCAGTGTCAGCCTTTACGCTAAGCTAGGTTAATCATCTTCTGACTCCAGCTCTATTCTTAATTGCATACAAGAGATGTAAATACTTCCCCAAAATGTTGAATTATTCCTTTAAGCATGATTAGTTATAGTATTATGGGTTTTCTTTAAATGTTCCCTGGAATTACATTGGGCCAGAACAATAAAGAAGAATGAAAATAATTCTCTTGGCAATAATTACTTTGAAGTTCTGAAGCACTGTTTAAGGTTTTATTCATTTATTTCTACATGTTTGAATAGTGGAGTTTTTATTGCCTCTGGGGACTCTGGGGACAGATTTCAATACTGATTTCAATGGGTGTTTTGGGAAGATACAAACTCTGACTTAGAAAAGATTTAATTGTGCATTTAGTCTATAATACTTCATGTAATAATGTAGAGCTTTTGTGACAGAACAGGCCCTGAAGTGAAACACATAATATATGCAGATGAGTGCCATTAGCATGAAACATGAACAGAGACAGAACGTTGTCCTATTTAACCGTATATTGTGAGCTCCACTTGAGGACACTTTCAAATGCAAATGAACACCTTTATTGTGGAATAATGCATATTCTTTTTGCCGGTGTCACCTCAGTATTTCTCCTGGATTTGTGTGCTAAAATTTATCCAGAGATTGGACTTTTATCTCTTTGTTATGAGTTGGCTCTGTTGTGAGGCGTATAAGCCTGCGGTGTAGATCATCGGATTTCCTTTCAAGAGTACAAAGTGAATTTGTTTAAAACTGAATGAAGCAAGAATCCATATCTCTGACCCAAACTCTGATTGTCTCAGTTGTTTCGTCCTGCCCTCCCACTCCCTTCCTCTCGGTGAAACAAATTGGATGGCAGCGGACCAATGAGTCTGCTTCCATAAAGACTCCACTTGAGGCTTGACCTTGGTGAGCGGACGCACTTACTGAGGAACCGTCGCTTCTAAAAGACTTCTCCACTCGCAAAGATGAAAACATCTTACTATAACAGCTGCAGCGAATTCCCACCTCAATTAAATTAAAAGAAGTAGTTGCATTTATATATGGCCGTAACGCTGCCAACCTTATCTCTGATGTACTGAGCAGCAATGTCCTTGCACTGCACACACCTCAATACACCCTTCCAATAACTCAACATAAATAATGAAAAAAGCAAATTAGACTTCATTACTTTTTCTATTAATAATGAAAATGCATTCATTTTCTTTTGCCATGTTTTATATAAGAGTTACGGTATCAATTAAATCAACATTAATATGCAGTGCCAGTTTTCACCGAAGGTTTTTTAACTGCTGGAAAGAAAAAAAATGAATGGAAAAGTTTTGACAGGGCAAAGTGCAGCACTGCCTAGAGTCTACTTTCACTTTATTGCTGTCGATGGAGAAATAATAACATTTGGTTTACTGTTGCCTGGAGACTCCGAGAACAACCCCCAAGCTTGACACTTTGCCCAATATTTTTTTTTCCTCCTGTACTGACAGTGAACAATACATCAGAAAAGTTCCCTCATGTTATGCTCCTTTCTTCTGCAGCCACGTTGGGGCTCTTTCTTCTTAATCGCTCATCAGTATAAAGTCAAGGGTCTTTTAACTTGTCCACATTACATGTAAAGAACACTATATAGCAGTACTATAGCAGGAATGGAATGATGCATATTCTAATTGCTAACTGCAGCTTGATACAGAAAGTTATTGTATTTTCAACATTATTTTTATTTATCCCCGAAGAGTAGCTCCTTTATTACATTGTTTTATTTTGTGACTAAAGCATCAAATCACAGGCAAAAATTAGGGATGTTTTGTTAAGATAAGACAAATATATTCCTTGTTGGGAATATTTGGTGCATATCATTCAATCTTTTTTTCTTTTCTTCTTAATTTTTTTTTGGACTCAGTAATTAGTTAGTCGAGGCTGACTATTTGTGCAGTCTGCAATTACTGTAGTCTTACTGCTAAATTGCTGGAACAACAATTATGATTTTAATTTGATATAGTAATCTACATTTTGAAATACCTTTTCTTCGTTTGCAGTTAATTTACAGCACAGACACACAGCAGTCTTTTAAAGCTACCTCTCTCCTTCTAACCTGGTTGTGAGACATAATTAACTAACAACCGTTTCCACACTGACTTTCCATGACAAACATGGACTTAGCCGGTGGCAGATTTCTGATCTGTCTACAAATTCTGTGTTTGTATGCACAGGCAGGTGAGAGCTTAACAAAGATTTAGTCTGTATTTTGTTTGACAAGAGCTGAAGCCAGAACAGACATAACAACATAGAAAGACATTCCTCTACCTAATAGCTCAGATTTCACAGTGCGAAATCAAGCTGAAATGAGGAGAAATTCAGCCTGTCAGATATCTACAATTATAAAACATCAATAGAGAAGATAAACTGGGATCTTCTTATATATTCTTCTATATATACATTCCTGAGCTTTTTAATATTGTTCAGTAAAAGTTGAGCATGAACGTGTATTTGTTTAGACAGAACAATGCTGGACGTGTGAGTAAACTCAAGGACTGCAAGCAATCCTGATTTTGACCTCTTTTCTCATTGTTGTCCCATTTGTGTCACTTATTTTCCTACTTTGATGGGCTTACACAAAGCCACAATAGTTTTCATTAGCGAGTGAATGACTCTATCGTCCTTGGCTTATTAATAGTGAATGTTGTTTGCGAAGGGGGGGAAAAAAAACTATCCTCTGGAATCTATCCTTCACCTGCTCCCTGCCAGCTGATGAGGAGTTGTTAAGGTGATTGTAGCTACAATGCAAATAATTTCTACAGTATGTGAACCCTGTATGAAACATTTTTAAAAAGGTAATTTATTTTACACAATGCAAACAATGCATTTTGAGATGGTGATTGGCAAGGGCTTTACTAAACGTTAGAAATTAATTTTGGCAAAATGAAAAAAAAGAAATGTTGTGAACAGATAAAACACCAAACTACTGCATATAGGAGGCAATGTAAAATAAAATGTGTCTCGTTTCTATAGCAGTAATAGGCCATATTTTATGCAACATTTTTTTCATGAATGCCTGAAATATATGTTCTAACCACAACCTCATTAGGAGGAATTCATTAGCTACCAGCACTATTCCCAGTCTCCTACTTCACTGAAAAAAAAATAAAAAATCAGCATACATGCACTGAAAGATTTAGAGTTCTGCATCTCTCGTGTGGAAGTTTGATCATATCATCTCATGATTAGCTTGCAAACTAGTTGTGATGTCATAGTAGTGTTAGTCTTACAGAGATTTAAGGCGAGCACAGAGAAACTGTCCTCCCTCAACACATGAAAATCAGTCCCCTAGTTTCCAAATCTGCTCATCCATTATTTTGCACAGTGAAACTCAAACATCCAAATGAAGCAGCATTAAGACATTTTGAGTGGAGAGGAACTCAAAGCATCTTAATTTGTAGGAATGGGTAGTTCTTCCTTGTTTCAGACACTTTCAAAGTTGTCTAAAACACATCGAAAGGAATGCAATCATTTACTAATTCTTTTTGACGTGTACTCAATTGAAAACAGTACAATGACAATATGTTGAATGTATGACCTCCTGAACATCATTGATTTTTGTAAATATCTGCTTACTCTGAATTTGTTGGCAGCAACATTTTTCAAACAAGTTGAGACAGAAGCAACAAAAGACTGTGAAAGTTGTGGACTGATCCAAACTGGTGTTTTTGGATCAGTCCACAGGTAAACAGGTTCATTGGTAACAGGTGATAGGACCATGATTGGGAATGAAAGGTTCATCCTGGAAAGACTTTGTGAACACATGGTTGTATGAAGGAGATAACTACATGGGCTCAGGAAGACTTTGTAAAACTGCAAATGATTGCGTTCTGTTTTTATTTACACAGCCTCCCAACTTTTTTGGAGTCCGAGTTGAAAGACAGACGTGTTTTTCCATAAACATCTTGCCTGCAAAGCAGCTTTAGTAGTAAACTATAATATGTTTTACTTTCATGGCAATAATCATTTTAAAAGTGTAAGATTCAATTTTCAGTTTTCCTCAGTTGTTAGGAAGATGCACCCTTGAAATGCTCAAGGCAAGTGTGTAATCCACAGTATCACAGAGATTGCTGGGTGGGCGGAGGGAGTGTCACTAAACCATAAAAAGCTGGACTTTCCCTCTCTGTTTCTGCAGCTGGATTCGATACAGGGATTACACCCCCCCCCATCTCTATCTCGCTCTTTACTTGGACCGTGACAGAGACTGTCACCTCGGACGGCTGCAGGGAGCCGATTGCTTCGTCGCAGAGCAAACATTGCTCATTTGCCAAAACACAGATGTTCCCTTCTGACAGTTGAGGAGTGAAGCTCTCAACCCTGTCATGCCAAACAAGGGAGTTTGCCCACTCTTTGTCACGCGCTGTGTGAAGCATCTGCCACAAATCCCGCTCATTTCACTTCATAAACACGACACGACAGCTGTCAGGGCCGTGTTGAAGTTGATGTATGAACTTAGGACTATAAAAGGAGGCCCACTTTAGCACATTGTCCTGACGACTTGCTAATCAAATCATTATACACCAGCCTGCAGCGGGAACAAGCTACTCCGCCGTGTGATTCTCAATCCAAATTCTGACAAAAGAGACTGTAAGTGGCTCAGTTCACTCCTCGGGCCTTCATGCTCACTTCTGATTTCCTGCTTATATCTGATTATTTTTGGAAGACTGTTCATATCAATTCTGGGATGTGATGGGACCAAGGGCCTGACAGCTCTGTGAAATATCCACATGCAAGACTGTCTTTTTTATCTTTGTTTCACTTTTCAGTTGAGCTTTTTTCAGATTTTTTTCAGAATGCCCTCCAATCAACAATCAAGCTATAAATTTGTCAGTCGTTTTAATTGCAGCGTCTACTTGCTTATGTTTCTCTGCAAAGCTGGCCTGCTGTAGAAATGATGACTTTGTGAAATCTGCTTTGGATTTCATCGAACAAAACTCCTCTGATTCCATCTGGTTCTGATCAAAACTGCAAAAAAAAAGTGACACCAACCAGCTTTTTCCTGCCTACGCTGATTATAAATCAATCTCTGAGTCATATGTGAGGGAAAAACTGATTGGGACGTTTCCAGCTGTGGTGCGAATGGAGCATGAGCAAGGAAGGCCTTGATTTCAAATTTCACCAAAGAAGAAGCCTGGGCAGAGCAAATATCAATGCTGTTACTCGACACTGATGCTGAGTGCCCTTTCAGAGAGTTAACCACCAAAACGACCTTCCGTAACGACACGTTGAGATGCTATCTGAGAGGCTGCGCTCATCAAAACCGCAACAGCCAAATGGTCTCAACCTTAGTTTTCCTTTGATCAAAGTGTCTATGCATCACCGTCTCATGATCCAGTGTGCTATTTCAGTCTAACCCCACCTTCAAATATGGCCTGGCAACACCAGCGTGTAGCAGCATTCATACAGATCACAGAGTGCCTCCCTAAACACAGTTCCTTTTTTTCTTTCTGTAGTTTAGCTCTCATCACACAACAACCTATTGTTTGCTCTCCTGTATTTGCTCTCTTAGCTGAGGCTTTATGAGTTATCACTGAGTACTGTCTAAACATTTTAGTAATAAAAGCAAGGATGTGTTTGGAGAGCAGCAAAACTGGGGTCATTTTCAGTGTGACTAAGTATCTTTACTCAAGCACTGCACTTCTTTGAGATACTTGTACTTTACTGTATTTAAGTTTTATGCTACTTCTACTCCGCTACATTTTAGAGATAATGTACTTACTACACTGTATCTATTTGACAGTTAGAGTTACTAATTACTTTTAAGATGAAAAAAAAAGAGCTCATCATTATATTATTATAAAATATCATAGATTGTTATAGATTAATCCACCTTACTTAATAAGACGTTGGACAGCATCAATAGTAATAATCCAATGACATAACTAATAATTTAACACTCACTGGGACCATTTTCCCCATTTTAAACTTTTGAATAGAATACATTTCGGCAAATACACCTTCATGTCTCTATGTTAGATATGTAGTCAGCTTATGTTGAGTTCACGCTACATGATTGTAGGCCTGATTTTCCACAAGCCCCCATATCAGAGAGCTGTAATCGCTTTGTGTGAACCTATCGGCCTGAAACCACATGCAACACAACAACTACAGCTTCTTTTTCGCTTCCAATCACTGCACAACAAAACCTCTCATTTCTTTCAGACATCCATTTTGGAAGGATAAAAAAATCAGTAGTTATTGTGTCAGTTCCTGTGTCACTTCTTGCGTGTGTTTTTGTGATTCCCCCAGGCGACAGATCTTGTAATGTGTGATCCCTGTCGCTAAATAGTCATAAAGTGTGCTTCACTTCAACATTCCCATTTACAAGACAGAGCTGTGTAGTGTGGACAGTACAGCAATGTGTCGACTTTAAAAGTCATGTAGTGTGACCAAGGCATTAGTAAATCACAAAGAAACAGCTAGTCTGGCTCTCTCCAGAGGTAACAGAACACACATGCAACCTACTGTAAAACCACAGTGTTTAGTTTTAACACTAAATTTTGTATGAGTTAAACAAAAGAAATATAACCTTTAAGTATATGAACTCTCCAGGTACTGGTAGGGGGATTTTGTTGCATATGAACAGAGCCAGGCTGGCTGTCTCCCCTTACAAACTTTAAGGGCGGTAGCTTTATATTCATGTATACTCATGAGAGTGATATTAATCTTCTCATCTAACTCTTGGCAAGAATTTGAATAGGTTTTTCTCCAAAATGTCGAATAATTAGTTGAATTCTGAGTTCTCAGTGCAGGAATTTCACTTCTAGTGAAGTATTTTTACAATGTGCTATAGATACTTTCACTTGACAAAAGGATCTGAATACATCTTCCATCACTGAGTGTCTGTGTCATCAACCATCAAAATGTTATTTATGTTTTCTATCAGAGCATAGAAAAAGAAGAGTCCCATGATAATCTAAGGTTAGGTTAGGTTAGGTAGATACTTTATTCATCCCCTTGAGGAAATTCACAATCTAAATGTGCTGGCAAGGCTTAATTTTAACTTAAAACGTAGAAGGGGAGAATACCACACAACAAAATAGGAGTAAATTGCCTCTAAAATGGAACACAAAAATTCTGTAATTGTTAGTTCCAGTACTAACATAAATGTCAAAAACCATCGCTACTGCTGGGGCACAGCATTCACAAAAGTGTCCAATTTCATCAACCCAAACAGTGTCCTGAAGGACACGCAGGAAATGAAGTCAAACTATCAGAACTGTATCAAGGTCCAAAGTAGGTTAAATCACCAAGTGGCGGTTTTGTCAGCCCTTTTAAAAAATATATCAATGTCACATTGTGGTGTCAGTGAGTCCTTGTGGCTACACAGTCTGTCCTGTAAGTGGAAGGGCATGGGTTTGATCTCTGTGACAGCCCGGCGTCCTTGTGCGAGACGCTGAGTCCCTCTGTCACAGTGCATCGCTGTGGATGAGTGTGTCAGCTCAATGACTGCAGAACAACATGGAGGATAATAAATAAATGATGTATGAAAAATTATATTTATCCCTGACAGCCAGTCAGGTGTGTGGGAGTCAGCAGGAAGCTCTCCGTCTGATTTAATTTCAGTTTTGTGGGTCACAAATTCATGCTATTGCAGTTTCTAATGCGCTGGGATGTTTGATTTGATTAAATTCAATTGGCTGCAGTGCTTATTGTATTTCTGCCATCTTACCAACACCTCAAAGACAATGATTATTACTCCATTTGTGGCAGTTACTGGAGTTGTTCCTCAGGACGAAAAAGGGGGCATAACAGGACGTGGCAACCTGAGTTTGAGCCTTTTTCGCTGTCCCTCGGTTCTGCTGTCAGTTGCGTGATAAGCCGGAGTCGAATCGCAGGCTTTTTGATTTTACATGTATCAGAATATTAAATGCCATTTTTCTTTTGTCCCAGTTTGATAACAGTGGAGAAATTGCATTTTGTGTCAGAGGGAAGATAAGAGGGTTGTGGTGTTCACGTTAAATGTGGAGCAAGTTGGCTTTTTAAAAACTGTTTTTAAAGTATGTTGTGTTCATTAGATTGGTTCAGAGAGAGACAGTAATTTTTCGGCCTTTGGTCACATTGAACTGCTTCGCTTTAGTTGCTTTCTGTTAGCTGTATCTCTTATTGAAATACGTATATATGATATGTATGAACAATTCAGCACATAAACACATTTAATAAACAATTAATAAATGGTTTACAGCGAATTATCATTTATTTGTAAGCAGATATACATTTTTCAGTGTTTATTTAAGCACAGTATTCTTCAAGAATTATAACTTGTGATAGTATATAATATAAATTCATAACTGTGTTTTACTGTATTGTCATTTACTTCTGTTTATACATGAGCATGCACTTCTGTGTGCCCACAGGAGTTATAGTTATTGACTAATACATGCTTATATACATATTTTACATCCATATTTATATACATATTACCCACATTAGTGTGTTACTCATTACTTATTTAAAGCTCAAATGCATGGGTTTTCTGCCAAGCATTCCTACATAACCCAGGTCTTTAGAAACCCCTCTCTTATATTTACACAGTGACATACAATTTAAAATGATACTGTGTGTAAATGCTGTGTATACTGTGTGTATATATATATATATATATATATATATATATATATATATATATATATATATATATATATATATATGTGTGTGTGTGTGTGTGTGTGTGTATATATATATAT